>OX419743.1:13000000-13407500 GCA_948477245.1 Thumatha senex
TTATCGAAGAAGAATGGAAGGTTCCTACAAGGTATGCCCCATTGCTATAATACCATTGTATTTAAATAGTATTTATATATCAGTTATCGCTTTTTTTATGTTTAGCTCGCTGAAATGACGTCGTCCGCCTAATGGAAGGCCATGTCGACATCTAGCGAATTGAGGGGCACTCTCAGTCTACATGACTACTGACAGCGTCCCTCAAGTTGGCGGCCCAATGATGAGCCTCTTCACGCTCCGCTTGAAGAACCCGGGATTGTAAAAGGAAGGAGACTCGTGCGCTTGCAGAGCGTTCCAGGTTACTATCATTGGACAGAGAAACAATCTTTTAAATCGTTCTGTTCTGGCGATAATTCTTTATCTGTCGCACGTGTGTTCGACAGAGAAACGATCTTCTAAATCGTTCTGTTATGGCGAAAACTCTTTCCACTGTATAGGATTGACACTTCTGCCCAACACGCGTTGTTCGGGAACGAAAAGGAGAGGGTGGGATCAGGTTGAAGAGCTCTTCAGAACAATCGCCGTGGTACATACATAATTATGTACCACGGTAATTATGTATCGTTAGGAAAAATCTCAAACGATTTGGACTTTTCAGAGATAAAAAATACGAAGCATAAACGGACTATAAATCTTTTGGGTAACATTTTAGTAAAATTGTCCTCCTAGTTATAGTAACTAACTAACTAACTATCTTCACGCTGTATCCCTGACGGGGTAGTCAGAGAGGACAGATCGCCAGGCTTCGCGATCCATGCATACTTCTTTCGCTTCTTCGAGATTCATCAATCGCTTCATACACGCACGTCTGGGTATCCGAGTACTTTTGACCTTTCCGTTTTTGAGCAATCTGCTCACGTGGTCTTCATATGTAAGTCTCGGCCTACCCTGACTCCTTCTACCCTCTACTTTTGAACAATATATATTCTTCGTCAATCGTTCCTCACTCATTCGTTGGACGTGTCCAAACCAACGGAGCACGCCCTTTTCCAGCTTAACGCTGACACTTTCATTCAAACCTGCCAAATTGCGTATCACTTCGTTACGTATTCGGCCAGCCAAGGTAACGCCGCACAACTTTCGAAGTGATCGCATCTCCACAGCATTCAATTTACTTTCATGCATCTGCTGACATACCCAGGTTTCACTACCGTAAAGCAAAGTTGGCACTAGCACTGCATTATGAATCGCCAGTCGTGCTTCTTTTACGATGCTTTGTCGCTTTACTAACTGGGACAAAGCACCGTTAACTTTGTTTCCGGCAGCTACTCGCCGTTCCACATCCGAATCACATCTTCCATCCGCGCTAAACATACTTCCTAAATACACAATTTCATTCACTTGCTCTAGACGTTCCTGGTTTACCCTAATCTCGCATTTAGTTCTTACGTCACCTCTTTCAAATACTAGAACCTTAGTTTTACTTGCATTCAAGCGGAGACCCTTACTTTCACACCCCTCTTTCATATTAGTGACTAATGCCTGAAGGTCGGCTTCTGATGAGGCCATGAGCACCGCATCATCAGCGTACAGCAGACAGTTTACTGTAAAGTCACCCAAATTCACACCCATATTAAAATCTTTCAACTTCTGCAGGCAACTGTCCAGATACACTATGAACAGCCAGGCGGACATGACACATCCCTGTTAGACGCCTGTACAGACATCAAAAAGAGGTGACACATCCCCCCCTACTCGCACGCAAGCCTTACAGTCCCTATAAAGCGACTGTATTGCCCGCAGTAGCGAGCCGTCCACACCATATCCTGGCAGCAAGTCCCACAGCGTTTCTCTCACAACGTTATCAAATGCTTTCTCTAGATCCACAAAAGCGCAGAAAACCTTCTGGCTAAGAGCCAGAAACTTTTCCGCGATCATGCGGAGAGAAAACACTTGATCCATGCAACCTCTTCCACGTCGGAATCCGCATTGAGCCTACCATAAATACCTTTCAGACTTTTCTTGCATTCGTGCCGTTATAACCTTTGCATACACCTTACTAGCTAAGCTGACCAAGCTGATCGCCCTGTAGCTGGAGCAGTTTAGGCGCGAGCCTTTCCCTTTGTAAATAGGTACTACAACTGCTACTCGCCAGTCATCTGGGACCTCACCCGTCCGCCAGCACAAGTTGCATAACAGACATAGTGTGTCCCAGACACGCGACCCACCGTACTTGATCATCTCAGCAGTGACTCTGTCTTTTCCCGCAGCCTTACCACATTTCATACTTCTTATCGCTTGTTCTATTTCTTTCATACTAATGACTTCAATGACATCGGGATCCGGAGCATCGAAGTGAGCTCCCCTTCCCGATGTGGCATCTCTGTCTTTTCTTGCATACATCTTTCCATAATATTCACTCCATCTCTGCAGGACGTCACTTTGGTCTGTTAGGACGTCATTGTTAACACTAAGCACTTTATTCATACTGCAGATTGCCGAACAACTCCGGGTCTTGCCTACCTCTTTCCAGAAGAGCTTGGCATTATCCCGGAAATTGGACGACAACCTTTCATCCGCTTTCATTCTGCACCTTTCACGAGCTTCTTCTATAAGTGCCTTCGTGTTAACTTTCTGCAGCTTGTATCTCTCTTTCATATTAAAATCATTCCGCGAGGCTAAGTAGTCTAGCCATGCTTTCTTCTTCATTCGAACTGCTTCTTTCACTTCCTCATTCCACCATGCATCACGCTTATTACTACTGCCTCTTTTCGTTTCTCCACACACTTCCACAGCGGCATTTATCATACTATCCCTAAGGTTCTGCCATACACTTTCCACATTCTCACTGCTTACATTGACATCGCCAAGCTTTTCGGCTACCCTTTCATTATATTTATCCCTAATGGATGCATCCTGCAGCTTCCAGCTTTTGATGCTATAAGTCGGCTCAGGTTCAGGACACTCGGTACGATGACGCCAACCCGCGAACAGACCCCTAATCCTAGTTATGACTAGGTAGTGGTCTAATCCCAGCTCAGCGCCTTGATAAACCCTTGTGTCCATCACCTGTTTACGGAGCCGACTATCCATTAGGAATAGATCTATCATGCTTCTCTTTGACTTACATCTCCTCGTATACATATGAATTTGTTTGTGGTTGAACATTGTGTTCGCCACAAACAAATCCTTTTCCTTACAAAATGCCAGTATTAGCTTGCCAGCGTCGTTCACCCTTTTATCCCCATACTTCCCGAGTACTGACTCAAAACCATCGCGAGCGGTACCCACCCATCCATTCAAGTCTCCACATACTATAAGTCTTTCATTTCCTTCTATCACATTTAGAGCTTCTCTCATACTCTCCCAGAAGTCCTGTAGCTCACTCGCGTTCGACGAAGATACTGGCGCGTAAGCAGCTACCAGGAAAATCTTCGTCAAACCAAGTTTTACACGGATCCATAGGATTCTAGGACCTATCAGTTTGTACTCATACATACCGGAGGCCAATCGCGAGGACAGCAAAATTCCAACCCCCCGACTGCCATGCTCGCTCTCTGGTACTCCAGACCAAAGCGCGAGCATCCCACCCGGGAGCTCCAAGACTTCGCTGCCCTTGCGCTTGGTCTCTGTCAAGCACACTGCATCTAACTTTCTCTCATTCATAACATCCATCAACTCATTCATCTTATCTGTCATTCCTCCCCTAACATTCCACGCAGCTACCCTGCACTCCATCCTCCACTTCCCGCCGTGTCGGGCCGCGCGTGTAGGGTGGCGGTCCCCTACGCCGCTCTGGCTCACACTTTTCGCACCAGCGGGGACGAACTGGTGCGCGTCGCATCGGGGGCACGCCCTAGCAGTAATCGCCCTGGTGGCACTCGTGTTGGAGTAGAATATAAAAAAAATATAAAAATAAATAAATATAAATATATATAATATAAATATAAAGTATAAATATTACCACCATAACACATCGGTCAAAAGAACATCTAGTGAAACGTACGCCTTTGCCTACCCCTTCGGGAATTAGGGTGTGACGAGTGTGGCGACTTGTATGTTTACTTTTACAGAGATGATAGAGTATAAATCTCAGTTATACCGAAGATTATGCTAACTGGAAGGGAGAGAAAGCCTTCAATTTATACAACAATTCAGGGTTCTTTAGGCGAAGCCAAGTGGCATATATATTGGCCTTCAATCACAGAACGTCGTCACTGCTTTCCATCAGGCAGACGGCAACATATTGTAGTGACAAGTATTAAAAAAAATGAAAAACCCTCGTATGAGAATGATGGCATTAAACTTGGAATTTGTTCGCTGATAATACACTTGCATTATATCCGCATACGGATGACATAATGCTAGTGAAACAACATACGCACGTGGTTTAGATGTACTCATATTAGCATAAGACTGCTTTCAGTAGCGGACTCGCGCATCTTCTACCTGATCTGGGAAATCCATAGAAAATTGCTAGACTTATCTTCGGTTTGGTGTGAAAGAGCTATTTTCTGTGAATTTAACAGTTTCAGATAGATGCGTGAGACTCATGGTCTACTGAAGTGAAAGCAGCATCGCTTTTTTCACACAAGCTTCCAACCTTCTTCATGTTTAGTTTTAGAACCAAATTAATATATTTTTTTATATGTGATCAGTTTCGAAACATACCAGCACCTTTTCTATCGTAAAATGCGCAAATATGCAAATATCTATCCATCGGAATATAGATGATAGAACTAGTTTTAGAATGGCAGTTGAAAAAAGAGTTGAAAGTAAAAGTATTTTTGTTTTCATAATGAAAAATGGGGTTATAAATCTTGAAACCCTTTGTCATTAATTTGTACATTGTGCTTTTTAATAAAAATAAGTACCTACACAAACTCAATAATTATGCGTAATAGATAATCTCTTCTTCATTTTAGCGTGAAGTCACGGGTGCTTTCAGCATCTCAGCTTTACAACCCGGAAATCCAGGATCCGCTTTGATTGACAGCCAAGAGCTGTTGTTTAAAGCCATAACCGTCTGTCTGATCTATCAAACTCTCTCTCTCTACGGGATCCTATGTCATGATCTTGTTTGTCAATCAGTGACTAAGTAAATGACTTGAAGGTGAACTTGGTTAGCAAAGTATGCAATTGCCCAAAAAGTAATTTCCTATAATGTTTCTTTAAATAAGAAAGACGCAATCTGGTAAAGTCTGGACACCACTACAGAATAAATAAATTAATAGTATTCTTTTTTCAAATAGTATTATTTGAATCTGTACCGAAAAGTCCGACTGTTGATTGAAAGATTTATGATACTTCCTTTTTAAAATTATTTGTTAAACTATTGACAATTTTTCTGCAGTACATATTAAAAGTAAAACGTAACGTAGAAACACCAATCGCACATAAGGTTTCATATCAGCAGTATATTATTTTTAAAGTCACCTTTAGGACGTGTGACTCAGTGTTGTTTGTTTTGATTCCGTCCGTGGTTTGTAAATACGTTCAAACACGACTATCTGCGATGAGCAACTCCTTTGTTTTGTTCGAACAACGATAGATGTCACTCGACAGAAAAATTAGGATGGTCAATGATGTTTGTGATGCGTCGACTCGGTATTTCCATAAAGGTATGCAGAAAATTAATAGGTACGTAAGTGTGTTTGCTCCGTTTAAATTAGAACTTAGTATATTATACACATGTATATTGATGACGAAAACACAAATATCATTTACCTAATACAAAATCCAAATATATACAATCATATGACTTTTAGATTGCGCAATGGATGTCTGATAGTAAATAAGATTTCTATGCTCAAGACTGCAGTCTTGTTTTCGATTCCCTGGAAATTATTTTTTGATTGTTTCTTAACTATCTTCACGCTGTATCCCTGACGGGGTAGTCAGAGACCATGACCACGATCCATGCATACTTCTTTCGCTTCTTGCAGATTCTATAGTATAATATGTATGTATTTAGAAAGATGTAAGTATGTTTTTCAATTGTTCAGATTCTATACCACAAGCTTATATTATCTTACTTTAGGCGCATTGTAAAAAAAATACTGACAATGTTTTATTTTATTTTATCCCGTCTAGCTCTAAGGTACGGTTCGTAAGAGAAGGTTCACAATACAATGCAGGTATTTTTCATTCTCAGTCCTATGGCACAGCATAAGAGTGAGTCACCGATTGCCATACTCGGTTTTTTTTGGGGACTCTTACAGGGGTGAATTATCGGCACTGCCGTAAACCTACTAGGCATGCCTATATAATATTGTTATGTCAGTCCTGTCAGAAACTAAGATTATAATTATATGACCATGAGGTCACGTGCAGAAATAGACCTTGCAATGAGGCAGAATAACCTTATATTTGACTTAAGGTCTCCTTTGACTAATTTCGGTTTACTATAAAGGTTGTGATTGAGATTTGCTGGTTATAACAGCCATTAGTTTAAATAGCAGGAAGTCAATCTTGTAACTGGGAGTCACCTGTACAATTCCGGATACTCGGAAGCCGTAACATTCGGAACTACTGTAGAGTCTAATACAAACAATTTAACTGGAAATTTAAAATTATGTATTTTGAAAGTTGTCGTAGGTAGATAACCTTTTTAGGGTTTCGTAGTCAAACAAAAATCCTCATAATTTATCTATCTTCGTCAATCATCTGACATTTAACCCAGAGACTCTTTGTACTTTAAGTCTTTATACACGAAAGCCGTAATTTTGCTTGAAAAAAACTCGTACTGCGGAATTTTAGTTCGGATTAATTAAAGGTGATTTCTCCTGTATTTGAGGATTGGGGACAATAGGTGGCTTTTTCCCTATCACGTGGGATCAATAAAACTTAGAACCTATAGAAAACGGGTATAAGAAAACTTCACTACGCGAATTTAGACGCGAAAATCAGTAGTTTGGCCATAATTAAATTTAAACTTGTTGCACAATATTCGGTGTAGTTCTGTCCGATCAAATACAGATGCAACCTACGCTCTGATATAATGATATTGTCGTGATACTGAACTTCCCACACTCCTATTTCTTCCCATGTTAACTGAGATTTTCTCTACCCACGTTTGATTGTACCTATGTCGCAGACTAATTCAAAAATTTTAATGTTTAGCATTTTTCCTTTTAATTTTATTTTTTTACTTTTAGAAAACTTACAGCTAAGTACATAAGATTAGCTCACATACTGCATTATTCCCACGGAAATGGGCTCACCAGCTGTTACGTGGGACAAAATTGCATACGGTGAAATGTGGGCGTATAGTATGTCTTTGCCTACTCCTTCAGGGCTAAAGGCGTGACAATATGTCATGTCATATGTCAATGCTTGATAGTCAGTTATAGGTTATCGCACTTATGTATATGGGTAGTAATAGGTAAAAAGGCTCAGAGTCCATATATTTTTTAATTTTGTCTGAATATATTATTTCTCCGCGAAATTTTTCACCACCAGGCCGAAAAGTTCAAAAAGAACCATTAAAGTAGCGGTCAATTTATGTATGTGCGTGCAATAAAAAATTTAAAGATATTTTGCGATGTGTGATGGCGATAATTAGACACAGTTCTATTATCGTGCGAGTGGAGTTTGGAAAAATCTTATAAAACGACTGTCTGTCCGTCCATCCGTTTGTCCGCATCTATTTCTCAGGAACAATAAAAGATAGAGATAAACTGTTTGCGGTATTCGATTCCGGACACAATGAATAAGTGCATAGGCGCTTTTGAAGTTTCTACCACTTCCGATTTTGAAACTGGTTTCGGTTCAGAAGTAGTCTGATACTTGTTTTTGGACTGCGCCAGCTGCAACTTGCAACTACTAGAGCTGCTACGCGTCCGAAATGTCGGTGTAAGTAAGTAAAAGTTGTTACGCGCATACCTACACCGCGAAAGTTTAAAGACAACTTAGAACATATTTCTTAATTCTTGTATTCGTGTTAGTTATGAATGAATATATATAAATATGAATATTTTTCATTTTCGTACAAATAATTAGAATTAATCACAAAATTTAGTACTAGTTAACAGTTTTTTCACTTAATATTGTGGGATACTTTTCACACAGTGCCATCTAGCCCAAACTAAGTTATATGCTTGTACCATACGGGATCTAGGCTACTAATATACATACTTTTATATTTCTAAATACATATTTATAATTTTTTTTTTTTTTTTTTATACCAGTAGTATACGGTAGCAGGTACTTACATGAAAAAATACAAGTAGTTTTTTTTCCCTGATTGCCGTTAATGTCTGAAACGATAAATCGCTGATGTTTAAAAGGAGTAACTTAATTACGACAGACTACGCGGGTAAAACCGCGGGGCATCCGCTAGCAAAGAAATAAATTTGCGGACATTCTACTTTTACAGTGCCATATCTAGGCCCAAGTTCAAGCTAAAGTAAGTTTGTAGTAAGGGATCTAAACTACTGTTAAATTTAATAATTTAACAGTATTTAACAGTATTTCTAAATCAATACATAGCATACAACCAAACACCGAAAAAAAATTGCAGACCACACAAATATTTGTTTCGACCCAGGATTTGAACCCGAGACTTCAGCGCAACAGTCGCATACACTCCCACTTACCTCAAAGAAGCAGAACATTTCATCATTTAGTTAGTCTCAATCTAAAACATTTTTTTTTTGCATCAACACTTTATTAAAATAAATTTGAATATAATATCATGAGGGGTCGCATATAAAAATTATTACCGTAATATTGCACTTATTAAATTTCAATAACATATTGCTATTTAATTACACTACAAATTTTTGATGTTAAAATTTTCACACATATTCATTCTTTCATTCATTCACAAATTTTGTACTCGTACATATAATTAATTTCTTAAGTCATTCAAGGTTAATGAGCGTGGTACAAGGAAACTTATAAAATTAGTTTATAACTAAGAAGCGGAAATTGGTGCGAAGTATAAACAAAAGCTTGACTTCACACTTTTGATGAATATCTTTTTGTTTATAAAATTGCGAAAAGAGTTCATTGATTTATTTCATTAGGTATTTCCTCAAATCTTCTCATTACGTGTGGAAGTGTGTGGAGTGTGTGGAGAAACGAAAAGAGGCAGTAGTAATAAGCGTGATGCATGGTGGAATGAGGAAGTGAAAGAAGCAGTTCGAATGAAGAAGAAAGCATGGCTAGACTACTTAGCCTCGCGGAATGATTTTAATATGAAAGAGAGATACAAGCTGCAGAAAGTTAACACGAAGGCACTGATAGAAGAAGTGAAAGGTGCAGAATGAAAGCGGATGAAAGGTTGTCGTCCAATTTCCGGGATAATGCCAAGCTCTTCTGGAAAGAGGTAGGCAAGACCCGGAGTTGTTCGGCAATCTGCAGTATGAATAAAGTGCTTAGTGTTAACAATGACGTCCTAACAGACCAAAGTGACGTCCTGCAGAGATGGAGTGAATATTATGGAAAGATGTATGCAAGAAAAGACAGAGATGCCACATCGGGAAGTGGAGCTCACTTCGATGCTCCGGATCCCGATGTCATTGAAGTCATTAGTATGAAAGAAATAGAACAAGCGATAAGAAGTATGAAATGTGGTAAGGCTGCGGGAAAAGACAGAGTTACTGCTGAGATGATCAAGTACGGTGGGTCGCGTGTCTGGGACACACTTTGTCTGTTATGCAACTTGTGCTGGCGGACGGGTGAGGTCCCAGATGACTGGCGAGTAGCAGTTGTAGTACCTCTTTACAAAGGGAAAGGCTCGCGCCTAAACTGCTCCAGCTACAGGGCGATCAGCTTGGTCAGCTTAGCTAGTAAGGTGTATGCAAAGGTTATAACGGCACGAATGCAAGAAAAGTCTGAAAGGTATTTATGGGAGGCTCAATGCGGATTCCGACGTGGAAGAGGTTGCATGGATCAAGTGTTTTCTCTCCGCATGATCGCGGAAAAGTTTCTGGCTCTTAGCCAGAAGGTTTTCTGCGCTTTTGTGGATCTAGAGAAAGCATTTGATAACGTTGTGAGAGAAACGCTGTGGGACTTGCTGCCAGGATATGGTGTGGACGGCTCGCTACTGCGGGCAATACAGTCGCTTTATAGGGACTGTAAGGCTTGCGTGCGAGTAGGGGGGGATGTGTCACCTCTTTTTGATGTCTGTACAGGCGTCAAACAGGGATGTGTCATGTCCGCCTGGCTGTTCATAGTGTATCTGGACAGTTGCCTGCAGAAGTTGAAAGATTTTAATATGGGTGTGAATTTGGGTGACTTTACAGTAAACTGTCTGCTGTACGCTGATGATGCGGTGCTCATGGCCTCATCAGAAGCCGACCTTCAGGCATTAGTCACTAATATGAAAGAGGGGTGTGAAAGTAAGGGTCTCCGCTTGAATGCAAGTAAAACTAAGGTTCTAGTATTTGAAAGAGGTGACGTAAGAACTAAATGCGAGATTAGGGTAAACCAGGAACGTCTAGAGCAAGTGAATGAAATTGTGTATTTAGGAAGTATGTTTAGCGCGGATGGAAGATGTGATTCGGATGTGGAACGGCGAGTAGCTGCCGGAAACAAAGTTAACGGTGCTTTGTCCCAGTTAGTAAAGCGACAAAGCATCGTAAAAGAAGCACGACTGGCGATTCATAATGCAGTGCTAGTGCCAACTTTGCTTTACGGTAGTGAAACCTGGGTATGTCAGCAGATGCATGAAAGTAAATTGAATGCTGTGGAGATGCGATCACTTCGATAATTGTGCGGCGTTACCTTGGCCGACCGAATACGTAACGAAGTGATACGCAATATGGCAGGTTTGAATGAAAGTGTCAGCGTTAAGCTGGAAAAGGGCGTGCTCCGTTGGTTTGGACACGTCCAACGAATGAGTGAGGAACGATTGACGAAGAATATATATTGTTCAAAAGTAGAGGGTAGAAGGAGTCAGGGAAGGCCGAGACTTACATATGAAGACCACGTGAGCAGATTGCTCAAAAACGGAAAGGTCAAAAGTACTCGGATACCCAGACGTGCGTGTATGAAGCGATTGATGAATCTCGAGGAAGCGAAGGAAGTATGCATGGATCGCGAAGCCTGGAGATCTGTCCTCTCTGACTACCCCGTCAGGGATACAGCGTGAAGATAGTTAGTTAGTTAGTTAGTTCTCATTACGTCTTGGATTGCAGGAGAATCCATGAAAAATTAGATTTTCGAACCACTGCATATTCGCTGTGATGAGTTTTATCTGAATACGATAAGTTTCATATTTTCTTAATCCCTGAAACTCTTCCTAACCTTTAAGCATACTTCCCTATTACCATTTTTCTACAGGATAACGGAGATTTCCATGCTATGATAAACCACTATATCTTCATTGTCATGAATTTTATGTAGGTATTTGAGACGTATATTTAATTTGTATATTTCATTAATCCCTGAAACTCCGAAGGCTTTACTTCTTTAGAAAAGCGAAAACATACTACCGAGCCTTCACAAAACATAGTACCATCATTGTGATAAGTTTTATGATGGTAATAGATAGAATAATAGTTTTTTTTTAACTTTTTTATTTTCTCTTGTACCAAATATTCTATACAATTGGAGAATTACTTTTTAAATTGTAATTGTAAGAAGTTTTAAAACACTACACAAAAAGCAGACCAAATGCCAAAAGGTAAGACCGTTTCTTTGAAGCAGTAGGTCTTTGTCAAAATAAGGCGCCCCAAAGTTTTTTTTAACTTAGCAGGTAGCTGTACCTGAGAACGAAGTATGGGTACGTTAATGTTTTGTTGTATTTAGTATGGGATTTTGTTATTTGGTAGATAGAAAAAGAATATTTACAATCTGGAATAATAGGAAACCATTTCTGATAGACATAAAAAAAGAAAAGTTACAGGTAAAACCGCTGAAAGAAAAGAATTTAGAAAACTCCCAACAAAATGTATGTAAGTAAACGGGGTTTTGAAGTTTGTTATCTGGGCACTATAAGTGTATAGCTTTTTGAATGTATGATAATCCCTGTTACCCTTTATATTGCAAGTGTCTATAGGCGACGGTAACCACTTAACACCAGGTGGGCCGTAAGCTTGTTTGCCATAAGGTAGTATAAAAAATAATCGGTAGTATAAAAAATTGGGGATGAAGAGTAGAAGCGTGCACGTCGCCATCCCTGCCAGCTACGGCTGCAATTCTACTCCAACACGAGTGCCACCAGGGCGAATACTGTTAGGGCGTGCCCCCGAGGCGACGCGCACCAGTTCGTCCCCGCTGGTGCGAATAGTGTGAGCCAGAGCGGCGTAGGGGACCGCCACCCTACACGCGCGGCCTGACACGGCGGGAAGTGGAGGATGGAGTGCAGGGTAGCTGCGTGGAATGTTAGGGGAGGAATGACAGATAAGATGAATGAGTTGATGGATGTTATGAATGAGAGAAAGTTAGATGCAGTGTGCTTGACAGAGACCAAGCGCAAGGGCAGCGAAGTCTTGGAGCTCCCGGGTGGGATGCTCGCGCTTTGGTCTGGAGTACCAGAGAGCGAGCATGGCAGTCGGGGGGTGGGAATTTTGCTGTCCTCGTGATTGGCCTCCGGTATGTATGAGTACAAACTGGTAGGTCCTAGAATCCTCTGGATCCGTGTAAAACTTGGTTTGACGAAGATTTTCCTGGTAGCTGCTTACGCGCCAGTATCTTCGTCGAACGCGAGTGAGCTAGAGGACTTCTGGGAGAGTATGAGTGAAGCTCTAAATGTGATAGAAGGAAATGAAAGACTTATAGTATGTGGAGACTTGAATGGATGGGTGGGTATCGCTCGCGATGGTTTTGAGTCGGTACTCGGGAAGTATGGGGATAAAAGGGTGAACGACGCTGGCAAGCTAATACTGGCATTTTGTAAGGAAAAGGATTTGTTTGTGGCGAACACAATGTTCAACCACAAACAAATTCATATGTATACGAGGAGATGTAAGTCAAAGAGAAGCATGATAGATCTATTCCTAATGGATAGTCGGCTCCGTAAACAGGTGATGAACACAAGGGTTTATCGAGGCGCTGAGCTGGGATCAGACCACTACCTAGTCATAACTAGGATTAGGGGTCTGTTCGCGGGTTGGCGTCATCGTACCGAGTGTCCTGAACCTGAGCCGACTTATAGCATCAAAAGCTGGAAGCTGCAGGATGCATCATCCATTAGGGATAAATATAATGAAAGGGTAGCCGAAAAGCTTGGCGACGTCAATGTAAGTAGTGAGAATGTGGAAAGTGTATGGCAGAACCTTAGGGATAGTATGATAAATGCCGCTGTGGAAGTGTGTGGAGAAACGAAAAGAGGCAGTAGTAATAAGCGTGATGCATGGTGGAATGAGGAAGTGAAAGAAGCAGTTCGAATTAAGAAGAAAGCATGGCTAGACTACTTAGCCTCGCGGAATGATTTTAATATGAAAGAGAGATACAAGCTGCAGAAAGTTAACACGAAGGCACTAATAGAAGAAGCTCGTGAAAGGTGCAGAATGAAAGCGGATGAAAGGTTGTCGTCCAATTTCCGGGATAATGCCAAGCTCTTCTGGAAAGAGGTAGGCAAGACCCGGAGTTGTTCGGCAATCTGCAGTATGAATAAAGTGCTCAGTGTTAACAATGACGTCCTAACAGACCAAACTGATGTCCTGCAGAGATGGAGTGAATATTATGGAAAGATGTATGCAAGAAAAGACAGAGATGCCACATCGAGAAGTGGAGCTCACTTCGATGCGCCGGATCCCGATGTCATTGAAGTCATTAGTATGAAAGAAATAGAACAAGCGATAAGAAGTATGAAATGTGGTAAGGCTGCGGGAAAAGACAGAGTTACTGCTGAGATGATCAAGTATGGTGGGTCGCGTGTCTGGGACACACTATGTCTGTTATGCAACTTGTGCTGGCGGACGGGTGAGGTCCCAGATGACTGGCGCGTAGCAGTAGTAGTACCTATTTACAAAGGGAAAGGCTCGCGCCTAAACTGCTCCAGCTACAGGGCGATCAGCTTGGTCAGCTTAGCTAGTAAGGTGTATGCAAAGGTTATAACGGCACGAATGCAAGAAAAGTCTGAAAGGTATTTATGGGAGGCTCAATGCGGACTCCGACGTGGAAGAGGTTGCATGGATCAAGTGTTTTCTCTCCGCATGATCGCGGAAAAGTTTCTGGCTGTTAGCCAGAAGGTTTTCTGCGCTTTTGTGGATCTAGAGAAAGCATTTGATAACGTTGTGAAAGAAACGCTGTGGGACTTGCTGCCCGGATATGGCGTGGACGGCTCGCTACTGCGGGCAATACAGTCGCTTTATAGGGACTGTAAGGCTTGCGTGCGAGTAGGGGGGGATGTGTCACCTCTTTTTGATGTCTGTACAGGAGTCAAACAGGGATGTGTCATGTCCGCCTGACTGTTCATAGTGTATCTGGACAGTTGCCTGCAGAAGTTGAAAGATTTTAATATGGGTGTGAATTTGGGTGACTTTACTTCGTTCTAGTATTTGAAAGAGGTCACGTAAGAACAAAATGCGAGATTAGGGTAAACCAGGAACGTCTAGAGCAAGTGAATGAAATTGTGTATTTAGGAAATATGTTTAGAGCGGATGGAAGATGTGGAACGGATGTAGAACGGCGAGTAGCTGCCGGAAACAAAGTTAACGGTGCTTTGTCCCAGTTAGTAAAGCGACAAAGCATCGTAAAAGAAGCACGAATGGCGATTCATAACGCAGTGCTAGTGCCACCTTTGCTTTACGGTAGTGAAACCTGGGTATGTCAGCAGATGCATGAAAGTAAATTGAATGCTGTGGAGATGCGATCACTTCGAAAATTGTGCGGCGTTACCTTGGCCGACCGAATACGTAACGAAGTGATACGCAATATGGCAGGTTTGAATGAAAGTGTCAGCGTTAAGCTGGAAAAGGGCGTGCTCCGTTGGTTTGGACACGTCCAACGAATGAGTGAGGAACGATTGACGAAGAATATATATTGTTCAAAAGTAGAGGGTAGAAGGAGTCAGGGTAGGCCGAGACTTACATATGAAGACCACGTGAGCAGATTGCTCAAAAACGGAAAGGTCAAAAGTACTCGGATACCCAGACGTGCGTGTATGAAGCGATTGATGAATCTCGAAGAAGCGAAATAAGTATGCATGGATCGCGAAGCCTGGCGATCTGTCCTCTCTGACTACCCCGTCTGGGATACAGCGTGAAGATAGTTAGTTAGCTAAAAAATTATCCCTACGGATGTCATATTGTTACACGGTACCTACCTACTTGACGATTGACTGGCGCCCCGGGTAATTCCCCGTACCGACTAACTGATATTGGTCTAAAATAACTTCTTACAGAAAAATACCTACTTTTACCTACTTCAACATTCCTTACCAAGATTATTTTGTTTTTTAAAAAAATATGTAAATATTGTACGACACAATTTTTACACAGCGCCATCTAGCCCAAAATAAACCAATATAAGCTTGTGCTATAGGGTCTAGACGACTGATAAACATACTTTCTATTTCTGACTTCTTATTTTTCTTTACTTTTTATTTCATACTTTATATTTTAAAACATTGTACCACAATGGACACAAAGAAAAATCCGCTATTATATCACAGACAGATCTAAAGATACACATATTAAACTTCAATCTCATTTTCTGTTAAGGGTTGTTGTTATGTTAATCATTCTGTATTTCACAGCAATATACTACGAAAAAGTGTGTAAACTGAAATCACCCAATCAGTCCGCAGGTCAATAACCTGTGAGCTATAAGGTACTTAGACTGATATGATAACGTAGGAATATTTAGGCAATATAGAGATATGAATTCAGTTAGGTATGTTCGAGTACTCAAAACGAGTCATTTAATTAGGAAGGTTTTAATTCTCACTATGGTAGTAAACACGTATAGGCACATTTGATCGGTTTCTGGAGCCTATGGATGGTTCCAATACCAGAGCATAGGCGGAAATTTCAAAGAGTAGGTAATAGAACTGGAATGGAAATGGAACTTTTCTTAACACATTCCACAGTAGGTAGGCAATTAACCTTTTCGACCTCACAAATAAAATAAAGTTAACGAATTTTACAGCTAAGTCAAATTTACAAATGTAAGAATAATTCGAATAAACTTACGTTTTAAAACTCTTGTATGGTTGATTTTTTTGTTATTTATAAAATACATCCTTTTATTGGTAAACATGTAAAATAAATTGGTAAACATGTAATCTATATATATAAAAATGAATCCCTATTTCCCTTGGTCATGCCATCACGCGTGAACGGCTGGACCGATTTGAAAAATTATTTTTGTATTGTATAGCCCATTTATTGAGGAAGGTTCTAAGTTATATATCATCACGCCACTACACAGGAGAGTGGAGCAGTAATCATAAATGTTAACAAATCGGGAAAACTTTCATACATTTTTGGAAAAGTAATAAGCGACGGGATTGAATGGGTGCCACGAGGTTGGAAGTATGTCACGGGTGAAGCCGCGCGGGTCAACTAGTGTAAAACAAATTACATGTTTGCCAATAATGACTCTTTTATTTAACAATCGTTCTTGACAAACCTTTGCCTCCTAAAAAAATACAAAAGAAAGTTAAACGTATTATACGAAAGCCGCTGTTGAGGTCTTGAGTTTTAATCTTCTCTATAGTTCGAATATTTTCTAAGTCTCTAAGTTTAATATGTATGTATTTAGTAGGCCCTCATTGGTCGAAATTCGATCAGAATTCATACTAATTTTTTAAATTCGAACTATTCATTTTAAATAAAACTCAAATAGGTTTATTCTTCGTCATATAAACTTTAAGTACTAATGTCAAATTTCACGTTTTTCCATCCGTATATTTTTTCTAAGAAAAGTTTTCGCTTCACATAATACTATTATGTTTATCAGTTGTTGAAATCTCATAGTACAAGCTTGTATTATTTCAATTTGGGATGTGTGAGAAAAATTACCTACTTAAATGTTCAACATTATTCATTTCAAATGCCTTTTGCCTACGCTACACAGTTTTTATCCATCACGCCTTATCCCCAAGGGTTGGCAGAGGGTGGATATTATATGCCCACTTTTCACCGTGTGGATTCCTGTCCCACGTGGTGAGCCTATTGCCGTGTCGAAATGGACAGACGCAGGTTGTGGCTACCTGCTGTTGAAATTTTCAAGCCACCCATAAGGCCTTCAACCAGGCTTAACGACTGCCATTTTACTGGCAACCGGGACCAACGGCTTAACGTGCCTTCCGAAGCACGGAAACGCTCCCAAATGTAAATGCCTCAAAGTTTTACTATTAATATGAAATTAGTAAACTGTTAATACTCCTTATTAACAGTTTACTAATTTTTGAAGTGAAACTTCTTTATCATAAGTGAAACTTCTTTATCGACGTATGAGAGAAATTTTATAGCTGTAAAAAAATGTCGTAAAGAAGTTTCACTTTATTTTTTTCTGTTCTAGTTCCAGCCAAAACTCCAACTGAAATAATGTGATAGTACCTAGCCGCTTAATGTCATACATAATCGTGTGTATTTCATTAGCCATAGACTATGTACTATTGGAAACAGAATTTAAGCGGCAATTTAAAAAAAATGACAGAGTTTTGTCTATATTATTTCAGAAGTCTAGTCGACTTTAATTCGTATTTTATGTATAAAAATGCAATAGTGCCGGAATGTTTAATCCAGTAACGCTTCCATCACTTTACTGAGGCGAGACTGATTTAAACCTATAACTATTCTTAACTGTACGAGATATAGAAGACTACTAATATTGCCAAATAGTATGTACTTTCGTTCGTATTCAAATGTCTGGCCATGTCCACCCCGCCGGGTCCCCATAAGAGAGGAAGACCCAAGAACTGCTGGCTTTACGTCGTAAAGGACGACCGTGCAAAGTGGAAAAGAAAAAGTATGAAAGCGGACCCCGGGCAACGAAACTGGGACAAACGCTCGGATGATGATGATTTTTGACAATTTCGTAAGAAATTTTCATAAAAATACTGCATCATTTTGATGGCTTCAAACCCAAAGCTCAATAAAAGAAAAATAACTGTAAAAAGGCATAATCATTAATAATAAGACTTTACATTCAGCCATACTAATTTTGGTCTGTGGGCGTGCACTTTATTTTTTACGCCTATTAATGTACTAATTACTAAGAAATCACTGAACCGATAAAACTACTTATAATTTTATTATTCATGTATGTAGGCAACTAGTTACGAATTAAAGATGCGTGTAAACATCGCAAATGCGAGTAAACAGCGCTCATAGTAGTTGTGACTGATCGTCGGATGGGTGACCACTTTGTGGCATTTCCATTTACCGGCGTTTTTCAGAAGGCATGTTAATCCTTAAATGACAGTTGTTAAGCCAAGTTGAAGTCCTGGGCGACTTGAAAATTATCAACATGATATGTATTATTGTTAATAATTACCAGAATTACGTTAATTCATTTTTTTTATTTCATTTTTTTAATAATAATATCGAGCTTTTATAATGAACTATGTCAGGTTTGTTTATTTGTTTGTTTGGTTGGAAAATTATTATTTTTGTGTTGGATAGCCCATTTATCGAGGAAAGCTATTCTCTATATATCATAACGTTACTACCCAGGAGAGCGGAGCAGTAATCATAAAGGTTATCAAATTGTGTAAATTTTCACACATAAGGTATTGTAAAATTAATAAACGACTGAATTAAGTGAATGCAACGGCGTTTAAAGTAGTAGTAGTAAGTATTAGTCTTAAAATAATTTCAAATATCAGAAATTTTATCCTTAAAATCACTAAACGTGACATAATATCCTTACAAAATGTAAACGAACGAAGACGACGACAAATGGAATAAACAGAACAAATTCTTCAAAACAATAAACAGCTGATTTCTTCGGCTAATATATTTCTAACCAATAAATCATAAATCTATGCGCGAGCGCTCGTATCAACCGCGTGACGTGTAGTGATAACCGCATGACGTAACAAGCAATAAAAATACTTCATTATTGAGCGGTTAATGACATGAATGCGTAACCTTTACCTTGTATCAGCTGTTTAACTACAAACCTAACCTATTTAATTAGGTCGCATAATTTTACAGCGCTGATAAGTTCTATTTTTAATTTTTTTTTTTTGCTATAGGAAATAGGACCAGTTTACGCAAACATACGTCAGTAAGTGTGCGTAAACTGGTGAGTGCAGTGTAATTTACTTGTGTTTGTTTTATTAACTTAGCATGGGTGTTGTACGATTGTGTAGTGTAGTATTCAATGTATGTAAACGGAAACCGTGAGTTTTATAAGCGTATAGCTTAAACTGCTCCACAGATTTGGCTCAAATTTTTCATAATTTGGCAATATAGATAGTTTATGACGAAGTATTTCCACTAAAAAGAATCTTCGAAAACTAACTTAGGTACCTACGTTTATTATACAACACAACTGATCATGTTCAACGTAGCTTGTGGATTTTGACAACACCAGAGATGTCTGACTCACGCTGCTGTCCCTATTCTGGCGTTGAAACGAACAGAGACACGTGTGTATTGGTTGTGGTTACGTAGTGTTAAAATTTTTCAAAATTACCCTTACCCTTAAGTCCTTCAACTGGACTCAACGGCTATCATGTTACTGGCACCAGGCACTAGCGACTTAACGTGTCTTCCGAAACACAGAAACGCTCGCAATTGAAAATATTTCAACCATTTCAGAAGCAACTGTAGAACGAAGCTTTCGTTTACAGAACACTGAAACAGCGGGGCTGCGAACCTTTCTGATTTGAAGTATCTATCCCTTCGAGGACAGGAGCGTTGGTCATAATTGTAATAAAAAAAACAACACATAATTTATTTTAATGTACATATATTATACATTTACACTGGTTTCAAGTCCCTTTCAAGTTTGCAGACAATATACCAAGGTCGAAAATTTTGAATAGCATCGTTTGAGGTTGTCAGTCGGTATAGTATTTGACGCTGTTAATCATGTATGCCGTGTCTGAATACCATACATATATTCTGAAGCTCCATTTTTTAATACTCTATATTCACGATGTATCACATCGCCAGGCTTCGCGATCCAATCGTACTTCTTTCGCGTCCTGCAGATTCATTCATCGCTTCATACGGACTTCGGATGTATTCACGGGGATTACACCCTGAAAGCGTTAAAAGTTTATATGATTCGAAAAAGAAACGAAAATTAGATCTTGTTATACCCCATTTACACTCTCCCGCGAGCCACGAGACGTGCTGCGAGACGTGCTGCGAGACGTGCTGCGAGACGTGATGCGAGACGAGCCGCGAGTGTAAACACAGTACTAAGGTACATTCTTTTCCAGCTCGCGGCTCGTCTCGCAGCTCATCTCGTGGCTCGTGCGAGAATGTAATTTGGGGTATCACAGTTGCATTATACTGTAACAGTAAGTTCACGTATACTTTTCATGGGTGAAATGATAAAAAAATATGAAAATGGCCATCATTTATGGGTGTGAGAGTAATTGAGGGAATCTTTTCACACAATTCACAGACACAGTTTTTAATGTACGTCAATACCTGACGTACATTAAAAACATTTAACGTGGCACACAAATATACACATTAAATTGTGGGCGTATAATATGCCTCTGCCTGCCACCCATAAAGGCGTGACTGATGTGCGGTAAGGTCTAGGTCTTGTATAAGAAATTAAATATGTAACAGTTTCGTCTTCTCGTTAATATCATATGGCAGTAAGTCCAAACTTTTAAAACATAGTTTACACTTAAGACCAAATCTCGCACAGTCCTTCAAAAAAGTCAACCACTCAAAGTCCTTTAGTTGAACGTATCAAGTGTGTGTCATTCCATGAACGATAATTCTCGTCACTCGTCACCAGCAGCGTTTATTGGTCTTGATTAGTACATACTCCGTCTCTTATCTACGACATACTTTGTTTCAAATTGCCACACCAAGAACAATTTGTTGCCAGTACTAAATAATGGCGCTGAGCAATCGATTCGTTGTACTTTAATACCGCCATGGTTAATGACTGTATTAATGATAAATATGCTTGAGTGGTATAAAAAAAACTGGTAGATCTGGGTAGGTTTTCGTAGTTTTTTTAGTACCATGCTTTTACACAGTTCTACCCTCTGCTGCGAGGACTTATATTTGAAACTTCTTATCTCGCAAGGGGGCCAGACTGCTGACTAAAACATAACAGTGTTCCGTCTAGGTGATTTTTTAACCAAGTTATATTAAGTTGCAGGTCTTATGTGAGCCTTGAATATTACAATTCCAGGTGCTCACAACATTTCGCCTTTGTCAGATCCAACTGGAATAGTACACGGCAATAGGCCCACATATATTAGGTAGGACCAAATCCATCTGATGAAATTTAAATAAAAATATAGTATGCCTCTGCGTATAGGAAAAGGCAAGATTATACATATGTAGATACATTTCAGCTGAATAGATCCATTTGCATCCAATATTTATATTCAGTTTAAGATTGTTTAACTCTCTTCACACTGTATCCCTGACGGGGTAGTCAGAGAGCACCGATCGCCAGTCCTCGCGATCCATGCTCTTCATTCGCTTCTTCTAGATTCATCAATCATTTTCACCATGCCGTGAAGTTCCTAACATTATATCTTACCTAACTGTTCCAAAGCTTCGACGTAACTCCTTGCTTAACTTCAGTATGCATTCGTCCCTGACCTAAATATGCTCTTTGGCAGCTGCATCATTTTTTATTTATACTGATATTATAAAGAAGACTTGTAAGTGTGTTTGTAATAAATAGGATCAAAAACTACTGGGCGGATTTAAAAAAATCTTTCACCATTAGAAAGCTACATTCTTTGTGAGTAACATGGCTATATTGGATTATTAAACAGTTTAGGTTTCCGTACGAAATATTTCCACCATACGCAGCCGGGGCGGGACGGTAGTACAATTTATATCCAGCATATTTTAACACTGTCAACTATAAAACGACATATATAGTCGATTTTAATAATTTAATAAATATTTAAATAGAAGTTTATCATTTTTTTTAAATGTATATGTATCTAATGTACCTATGTATCGATGATAGCTACCAATTCAAAATTATTACTCCACTTTCGGTCATACGGGCATAACTTAAATAAAAAAGAAATAAGTTAAAAACAAGTTACAGAAAAATAAATTTGTGACCCCTTTTCGCTACCCTGAACATTGCTACAATTACTTTTAAGTTGTTGTTAAATGGACATGGTGAGTTTTAAAATTTGACTCTTAATCCCAAATACAGTGAGCGTGCAAAGTCAAAGTTTCAGTATTAAGGAAAATTGGTTGCATGAAATAGCTGAATAGCTCTTTGACTATAATATAAAATAATAATAATAATAATAAAATAATAAAATTTCAACAAAAAGAAAATTAACTATTAAGAATTTAGCCTAAAAACGAGAGCGATATAATATAAGCGGTGTAATTAGAGCGGTATCCACTAAGATTTCTGGCATCCAAGCGATCTTACCTACAGAGTTATGGACGAGGAGGCAACGACGCGACGAGACGTGGGCGCCATTAATGGGTGGAGAGTTCAGACCGCTGTCGCATCCAGTCCCAATAATGGCGTAAATCAAAAGCCAAACGATATCTACTCCTAGTAGCCAAATAAAAGTAAACCTCGGGCTCCAAATTAAGGTAGAGTTTGAAAGCAACTCGAAATTCACCAAGTTGTAGACATTAGATCCAATACTACACTACTCTAGCGGCACGCTATGATGACCGTTTTGATGCTGTGTTTTTGGATAAAACGTGGCTTAATGCTAACCATACTGTTAACCGTTCCCGGACAGATGACACTGCAGCATCTACGTCTAAAGTTCCTGTTGGAAAAGGATACAGAAAAGGATTTTCAAAATTATTTCACTTTACTATTCTAATATGTCAAAACGGTCATCATACCGTGTGCTAGTATAGGTGCACTTGCCGGCTTCGGTAAGTCTAACTCTAAATGGAGCGAAGCGTTTTGACCATATGGATGAAGTACATTTTCGAGTTCTTTTGTCGATGTCTATTTGCCTTTCGGTGATTATTCCTCCATGGTATGTCCGATTTTCAATTTTTTTTAAACCATCTATGGCTATATTTGGTATTATGGGTTAAATTTGATCAAAAAATGTTGAGTGGTTTGGGAGGAGTTCGAGGACATTATAACGAAAATCCTAATCGGGGAAGATACACTCACTTCGTTCGATTCGCTCCAACTAAACATTTGTCCTGTCAAATCTTAAGTTTCTGGTTTTGATTAAACATAATATGTAAACCATCTTATGCAAAACTGAACTTCGAATTACACGAATTCCAACAAACGATAGTTCCTAGCAGCCGAATGAAAGTGGACCTCCAAATCCCAGTAGGTTTGGAAGCAACTATAATACACCAAGGGCCGTATTCCAGAACGTTTATCAATACTCAAGAAATTTTGGAATACGTTCTGGAATACGGCCCTAAGATAGTACCACCTATCGGTTAAGTTCAGGGTATTACTGTATTCAAATCTAATTTGCCTGCTTAGCGGCGTTGGATGTCGTTCGTATGGATGAACCGAAGATTAGTGCTGTGATGGACAAGTGCCATCTTAAAGTATTTGCTGAGAGCTAAGATAAAGAATATATTTTATCTTAGGCTGAGAGTCATCCAAATTGCAGACACAGCGTGCTTTTACTTAATGACACGTGCTGTCACGGTAATTTTTTTAAATTTGAAATTAATAAGCCGGATAAGCGTGGCGAAATTTGGCACATGGTTAATGTCAAAAGCATTGTTGTAGTTGTTATTTGCCTTCACCCACCTTATGGTCAGGCATATGAAACTCAGTCCATACATCCTTGTCGTCAGAAAATTTTTTTCTTATTAATTTTAAAGAATCTATGTAATAAGTATATAAAGTACGTTGTGCTATTTGTAATAAACTATTTTTCTTTGTTTTTATTTAAAAAAAATACATAATCAATGATATAAAGATCTCACTCCACGAGTCTAGGCGTACCAGTTCACATCGGGTTCACTCACCATTCTCACCCATAACGTAAACTGCTGTCCTCGTCATTACCCAAATGTTACTCTCGAATCTAAAACTATATTTTAAACATTTTGTGGCCACAATTTGACTACACAGATACATGCCAAAATAAACTGTATTCCTTTATGATAAATATGGTTTTTATTTGTATAGAATTTTCGACAGTATCATCTGACCGCGGATGCTGGATTTAGGTGGAGTAAACAGGTTTGGTCGGTACTGGTGTTGTCGTCTAGTTGGTTGAGATGCCTCTTCTTTCTTAGTTTCGACTATGATTTCCTTCGTGCCAAGTCTCAGATTCGTTTTGTACTTCATATTTTTCTACGATTTTTATCATTAGCTATCATTTTAAGGTTTTATTTCTTTACAAAAAAGTAGAAACGTACTTTAACTTACTCCTCCTATAATCTATACTTATATATAAAGTTGGATAGTTTGTTTGTTTGTTTGGTTGAACGCACTAATCTCAGGAACTACTGGTCGGATTTGATAAAATATTTTTGTGTTGGATAGCCCATTTATCGAGGCAGGCTATGGGCTATAGATCATTACGCTACTACCCAGGAGAGCGGAGCAGTAATAATAAATTTCAAATATGTATATATATCTAATTTATTTCTGTAGATTGATAGATAGAGAATAATATTTATAGTTTCAAATTGAATAAGTTTCGGTACAGGCGTTTAGAGAGTGTGAGAGCCCAGTCGAAGACAGAATACGTTCCGAAAAAAATGGCAGAGAAAACAATATCATAACTATTCTTTGCAGTAAAATCAAAGTGAACTGCTGGCTTTTTATCGAAGGCTAAGATGAGAGTATCATTTATATCATTCACTTATTCTCAGGCATCTTGATTGCAAATAGGCTGCAGCAACGTCACAGTTAATCAATATGAATCAACAATTCTTGTTGCTCAAGCCTTCACCTGACGGAGGTCACATTGATTCACTTCATCACCAAGCAAACGTGTCTAATCACTTTTGTACCTCGTATGAATTGCCCGACGGACGGCAAGAGGAAACTTGCTCATAACCAAGCTACTCGTTTCAGATAACACGAACGCGCTTCAACATTCGCCTTTACGTAACAGAGGGTCTTATAAAATAAAAATCTAGGCAGATCTGTACAATCGCCATTTTGTACGATAGAATATTTAAATGAGACCAAAGTGGTAGAAACCCAGACTAATACCAAAAAAATTTTTCCAAATCTATACTAATATTATAAAGCTGAAGAGTTTGTTTGTTTGGTTGAACGCGCTAATCTCAGGAACTACTGGTCGGATTTGAAAAATTCTTTGTGTGTTAGATTGCCCATTTATCGAGGAAGGCTATAGGCTATATATCATTACGCTACTATACTAGGAAGCAAAACAGTAGTCATAAATATCGACAAATCGGGCAAAATTTATAAATTAAATAGGATTAAATAGGAACGACGGGAGGTCGAAATATTCCACGGGCAAAGCTGTGGGGGTCATCTAGTATTTTAATAATTGAGAGCTTTTCGATGTGAATAACTAATATTAAAAATAATAATAGTTTTTTTACATCTTTATTATCTTAGAGAGCTTAGTCCATCCGTACTTCTTTTTTGAGTTGATTACAAATTAATAAATTCAGTGATTGTGGAACGTGCGTTTTGTTGCGGTTTTTCCAATCGAACTATTGAGATTGATCAAGGAAAATAAAAATTTTACAGGGTCAGCGAATGTTCTACTACTGTGTTGTGCAAATGTCTATACTCCTTTATTGTCCATGATCCATTGTCCACGATTTAATGTTATCCAGGTGGCAGCTTCTTTTCACTTGAGTTCTATAAAACATCGGAAAATTCGAGTAGGACTCTCCACCGATCGTTCCATACAATTTATTAGGTACCTACATTTTAAAAAAACATTTTGTAAATTTATTGTAACAACTAAACCTTCACGCTGTACCCCTGACGGGGTAGTCAAAGATGACAGATCGCCAGGCTTCGCGATCCATGCATACTTCTTTCGCTTCTTGAAGATTCATCAATCGCTTCATACACGCACGTCTGGGTATCCGAGCACTTTAGTACTTCTACTACTATTTCTACATGATTTAAGTAATTACAAATGTATAGTTTTTATTTCTTTTTAAATCCTCGTTTTCTTAGACCTGAATTTATTATATAATTTTAATTTAAACTCCACTCGTTTCCAAGGCAAAACATCCTAATAGACAGATGAACTAGTGGACATGTTATCCTATAAGGGTTCCGTTTATTTTAACTTAGAGGTAAGTATCCTAAACAAGTAATAAATTAATATCAAGTTTTTTTTTTCGATACAGGTTAGATTGAATGGAAAGGATATCGTAGTATTCACTCAAAGATACTAGCCGTATCGACCAATCAAATTAACCTATCTACTGCTGTACTGAAAGTAAGTTACAAGTCAAATCGGAAAAAAATGTAAAGTACTGCATGCAAACGTATCTCGTCCTCAGAATCTCGGGATTGCATGCGTAAACAGGTATTTTTTGTTTTCTACATTCGACGTTTACTACACCGGCACCGTTGGCGTGAATCCCATTGATTTTTCAAAAGATGATACAAGTTCATATTTGTTCCACTAAGGTGGTAAACAAACTATGAGCCATCTGAAAGTACCGTAGCCTTTAGACGTAAGCAACACTGGAGTGCCTAGTGCAAGTTATTGCGTGAGCCTTTATAGCCTGACGATATGCGCGTACGCGAATTTGTATGGAATCGAGACACCGCCGTCTAGCTATAAATACAGGATCTAGCTATAATTTATCGCGACTTTATATATTTTCCCGTAACGCACCTCACTGTAAGTACCGATACCCGCCCGCTAAACACCTATACTGACACTCACCGTGCCGACTGCAAGAACCTTTTCGAGAAGTCTGTACTGTAGACGTGCGTTCGGGAAAACTGAGGTAGGGAACTCGTGCCACAACCCTAACGTACGCAGTGCGGTACAACAAAGCCTCTATATTTCATTCATTATTTACTAACAATATGGTCAAGTTGTACTGATAAAGTAGACTCTAATCCTACTAAGATTATAAACGCGAAAGTTTGTAAGTATTGATGTTTGTTATCCTTTCACGCAAAATCTACGAATGGATTTTGATGAAACTTTACAATAATATAGCTTACACATCAGAATAACTCATTGGCTACTTTTTTTCCCGGAAACAAGTTCCTGTAAAACTTTACCACGCGTGCGGAACCGCGGGCGTCAACTAGTATTTGATAAAACCTTATCTGAAGTACAGAAGTATTTTAAAACAACAGGTAAGCTTGACCTTTCCCTGATCCTAAACATTGCATGGTAAAAAATCATGCCAAGTCTTTATTTCATGCCATGCCATAGTGCTATGAATGTCAAGGCATATTTTTTGTAAGTTTTCCTGCCATGTGTATTTGTAGGTGCTTTGCTCTATACGAAATGGTGAAAGTGTTGTAGAGCTCGTGCGTCTTGGCAACCTACTTTACATGAAGTATTTTTGGTAGGATATTATTTGTAATTTTTTATAAACTTCTCAGAACTGATTTTCAAATAGACACACAATACACAAGCCTATGTATTATATTTTATGAATAAGTAAGTAATTAATATATTTTTAGGAATATTTTGTTACTTGAAATAAATTAAATTGATAAGCATGTTTGTATGTTTGTTACGTCTTATCTTCGTCAATTCTGAATAAAACTCTTGGAAAATTATTGCTTTGTTTTTGAAGTTTATGGGGCAGTAGTATAGAAGTATTATGTTCCTACATATGTGGTTCTATATAAATTTCATGGTCATCTGTGGATAACTAAAAAAAAGTAAGTTGATTGCAATTTTTTTATGTGATATAGTGGATTTCTGGATGCTATAATGGTTTTTACCGGATGTATATTTATCCAATGTATCATAAGCGTCAGGGCTGTTTTAATTTGAACATGACGTTGTGGGGAAATTGCAGCCAAATTGGTTCAGTGGTTACAAAGTGATTGAGTAACAAACTAACAAACAGCGCTTGTAATACTTTTAGGATAATGTCGATGAATTTGGTTTCTAGCAATACGTCTTATCAAGTAAACATTAATTTTATCAGGAATTATCGCGAATATACTACACGCGAATTTGATAATTTGGCGATTATCAAGAGGGGAAATTTTTGGGTGATATATTTAGTAAGTATAACTTATACATAATATTGTACTAAAATTATAACAACGCTAGCTGACTAACCGTGGCTTAGCCTGTGACATAATTTTAATCCCCGTCGCTTCTTACTTTTACAATTTTTATGCCAGATTTGTAGATATTTATAATTACTGCTCCGCTGTCCTAGGTAGTAGCGTGATGATACATAGCCTATAGCCTTCCTCGATAAATAGACTATAAATATATTCTAAGGTTAGCGCGTCCAACCAAAGTAACAAACATACAAACATTACAATAGAAGTATAGAATAATTTCGACTATTTTCTACTCCGAGAGAGTCCGAGACTACCAGGACTTTAATTAGTCGTGCTAATTAGTGTCCAGCACATAAGGCCTCTTTTAATTTAACATCTAAAATAGACACATTTTATTAAATTTATTCGGCCCTTTAGACCCACCCCAGTTACGTGCTTCGTGCAGTTTCGAAGCCACGTTAAGCCGTTGGTCCCGGTTGCCAATAAAAATACACAGCCGCCGTTTCGAACGCGTTTAAGCGCCTGTGGTCGCAGCTGGAAGTAAACTTGGACATCGTATATCGTATGTAATTATTAATTTGAGTGAAATCCCGAATAACATATGAAGTATTAGTATAGTATTGTTATATCAGCTGGATGATCAGGCCGGAAAGAGTTTATTATACAGAGCCTAAAAATATAGCAGAATAAAAAAAAACCCAGATGAGAGATTCTCACTTTTAGAAGAGGTCTGTCAATCAATTAATCACAGCAGATGTTATTTGTAAACTTTCACTGTTTTTTTTTTATTCTATAAATATCCATCACGCCTTATCCCCGAAGGGGTGGCAGAGGCATATTATATGCCCACTTTTCACCGTGTGGATTCCTGTCTCACGTAATAGGTGGTGAGCCCATTGCCGTGTTGAAATAGACAGACGCAGGTTGTGGCTACCTGCTGTTGAAATTTTTTAAGCCGCCTATAAGGCCTTCAACGAGGCTTAACGACCGCCATTTTACTGGCAACCGGGACCAACGGCTTAACGTGCCTTCCGAAGCACGGAAACGCTCGCAAATGTAAATGCCACAAAGTGGTCACCCATCCGACGACCAGCCATAGTGAAAGTTGCGTACCTCAGTGATCGTTTACCGAACACTGAGACCGCGGGGCCACGAGCTTTATTCTGCTATATTTTTAGGCTCTGTTGGCATAAACCCTTTCCGGCCTGATCATCCAGCTGATATAACAATACTATACGGACTAATACATATTCAATGGCAGCCGTATTAAAAAAATAAATTCAAAATTGAATAAAGTTAAAACCAACGTTTATCCCCTGTTGATTTATGTCTATTTTGTTACCCGGTTTTGATTTATAAATGAGATCCTAAAGGATTGGTAGGTATTTTAATTGTTTTACTTTCATGCATACTATACAATTACACTTCTATCCTATAGAGGTAAGCAGATACAGGGTGTAACATGCCCTACCAATATCATATAATATATATAAATTTGGAATGCTATGCCAGCGCACGTGTTTCCCCCCTCTTATAATCTTGGGTTCTTAAAGCGGAGCGTGAAGAGGCACATCATTGGGCCGCCAACTTGAGGGCCACTGTTATTAGTCCTGTTTTGGACTGCGACAATGGCTTTCAATTCGCTAGATGTCGCTTTGGCTTTCCATCAGGCGGGCGACGTCAATTTGGTGAGCTAAAATTAAATAAAAAAAAAATCTCCAATGTGCTAGACTCCTGACTCTTTTTTTAGGGTCCCTAACGGCGGGTGTGCTACTCGCCGTTCCCACAAAGGCGCTCGGCAATAGACAGATTGGCAGGGATGGTTTGGTTTTAGTCTGATCGAGTCCGGCAAAACATCCGAGGGGAATTCCACTCGTAAAAAGAAGTGTGTGTATTTATGTCCACGCGTTAGAAGTTATACTTACTTTATTTATTTATCCATCACGTCTTATCCCCGAAGCGGTGGCAGAGGCATATTATATGCCTAATTTTCACCGTTTGCACTCCTGTCCCACGTAATAGGTGGTGAGCCCATTGCCGTGTTATAAAAATTGACGGACGCAGGTTGTGGCTACCTGCTGTTGAAATTATTCAAGCCGCCCATAAGGCCTTCAACCAGGCTTAACGACTGCCATTGTACTGGCAACCGGGACCAACGGCTTAACGTGCCTTCCTAAGCACGGAAATGCTCGAAAATGTAAGTGCCACAAAGTGGTCGCCCATCCGAGGACCAGCCACAGTGAAAGTTGCGTAACTCAGTGATCGTTTACAGAAGACTGCAGAGACCGCGGGGCGCCACGAGCGCTTCGAAGAAGACATCTTTTTAGGATTACGTGACTCAAAAGAAAAAAAAACAGACTTCTTATAGGATTACTTTGTTGTCCGTCCGCACTGTATCGCACGTATTCTCTTCTTGCTACCCCGAGTTTTTTATACGACACAATAAACACATCTTGCCTGAAGAATACAAAATGATCCTTGCTGGCTTCGATAGTAGCCAACAATCTCAGAACATCATCCATCACAATTACCTGGACGACGTCATTACAGGCATGCTAAAATATAATCTATGTTATACCCCTACCCTAGTTTTATGTAACAGATCACTGCGTTAAGTAACTTTCGCTATGACTGATCCTCGGATGTGTGACAGCATAGTGCCATTTCCATTTTCAAGCTATTCTGTGTTTCGGAAGGTATGTTAAGCCGTTGTTCCCGGTTTGCCAATAAAATGGCAGTCATTAAGTCAATTTGAAGGCTTATTTTATTGTCGCAGCAGCAGTATCGTAACAGCAGGTCTCCACAGCCTTCGCTTGTCCATTTTAATACGCCTATAGGCTCACCACCTGTTACGTGAGACAAAAATGTACAAGGTGAAATGTAGACAACTCGTAATATGGCTCTGCAACACATTCGGGGATAAAAGCGCGACTTATAAAGAAACCCCTTTTATACTTTTAAATCCTAAAGTTTAGAAAAGTCTTATAAAACGGCTTAATCTATCAGTCCGTCTGTACGCATCTACTTATGCGTGACGGAAAGAGCACACGCAAGTAAGGCGTGCGTCTCCAGCCATCCGGACCATGGGTGGGAGGGTATACGTATCAATATCTCAAGAACTATAAGAAATACACACAAACGGTTTGCGGCATTCGATTCAGGACACCATGAATACGTGCAGAAGCGATTTTGAAGTATCTACCACTTTTTTTTTAATTATCTACCACTGCCCGTTTTAAAACTGGTTTCAGTTTAGAAGTCTTCTGATTCCTTTGCTACGATAGTGAAGGGCACATGGTTGGATTTCACACTGCTAAAGTTAAAAAGAGAAGAAGTGGATCAAACATTTAGAAGTAGCTGTAAAAAAACATTACGTTTTTCGGTTACGCGCCATGTTGTTCAATTCAATTCATTTATTTATTATTACGAAATATAGGTATAACACAGATACGTGTTAGTGTTAAATGTTAATACAGTTACACCATATTTCTGCCAATCTGGCATTTGTTTTCAAGTGACACTTCTTCATCATAAGTGAAACTTCTTTATCGACGTATGACAGATATTTCATAGCTGTAAAAAAGTGTCGTAAAGAGGTTTCACTTCTTACCTGTGTACTCTGGTACACACACACATTTTTTTTTATAAATGCATAAATTAGTTCGATTCTTTCTTTCTTTTCGATTCCATTGACGTCGTAAGGGATGACATGCGTGCCAAAGGTCTTACTACAGGGGAAGCCGAAGACCGTGCGAAGTGGAGGAGATAAAGTAGAAAAGTGGACCCCAGATGCAACTGGGACAGATCCTCGGATGAATATGACGCATTAATTCGATCTTAAAAACTACATTAATTATGTAATGTCGAATTTCGACCAATTTGTGCCCTCTAGTAAAAATAACTCCTCAACACCAATGTATAATATTCTAACTAGACGGTATCGTATTTGGTCCGATGCGATAACTGTTACGTTACCAACTCGTTTCGTTATTCGATGATATAACTATTACAATGTGATAAGTACTCACTGGAAATTTATACACTGAATAACTTACTGGGAAAATAGTGAAATCTCTGGAATAGCCAACGTTCCCCGGAAGTGATCCTCTTGACTTACAGACCAGTTAGACGGCGTTCGCTTCCCATAATCTGTACTAATATTATAAAAGCTGAAGAGTTCGTTTTTGTGTTTGTTTGGTTAAACGCGCTAATCTCAGGAACTACTAGACGGATTAGAAAAAATCTTTTTGTGTTGGATAGCCCATTAATCGAGGAAGGCTATATGCTATATATCATCACGCTACTACCCTGAGGACCGGAACAGTAATCATAAATGTTGACTAATCGGGTAGTTTTTGTAAATTACTGTAGAGTTTATAAGCGACGGGATTAATTAGGTGCGACGAGAGTCCAAAGTATGTCACGAGCGAAGCCGTGGGGGGTCTCCTAGTATCGAAATAAAACTAAATTCAGCTGACCCCAGCCGTTAGGCAAACTGAATCGTGGACTTAAAAGAAGAAAATTCTAATGGAACCAGCCTTCACCTGTCTCTGCGTAAGTGGTAGGTTTCTAGTAAATGTCCGACTGCCGCGCTGAGGGGTCAGGTTCTATTCCCGGGTCGAAACAAATATATGTGTGATTCGCAGATGTTTGTTTCGGAGTTTTGGGTGTTGCCTATGTATAATATGTTTGTATTCAGAAATATATACCTAAGTATGTTTATCAGTTGTATAGATCCCATACCACAAGCTTAGATGGTTTATTTTGAAGCGCTATATAAAGTTACCCACAGTATGTATTTATTTAAAAGAGACGCAAAGAAGAGCAAGAGACGGTAGTGGTAAAGAGAGACGACGTCGATTTCTACTGAATTCATTTTTATATTATATTATATATTACATAATTTATAGGTTTGTGTTAAGTCAAAATTGTTGGACACTTTTTACACAGCGCCATATAACCCAAACTAAACTAAAAGATTATGCTATGAAATCTAGACAACTGACAAACATACTATATTTCTAAATACATCCAAACTTCGTTATAAACATTTGCTGTACAAGATGTAAGTAAGATGAAAATAGAGGTACGGTCCCCAAAAATATATTGTTTATAACCTGTTATAATTAATGCATGATTCCATTACAGAAGTAATTCCGCGATAGTGGTTCTCATAACTATCTATCAACATAAACACGGCAAACTTCATACGAGTCACAGTTCGCAGAATTTCAAATAGGTACCTATTATCCTCATACTCGCTCACTTCACTGTAGAGACGACTGTGCGACGCTCTGCTCAAGGCTCTATGTCTGTAGAGTGTAAGTATTTAAAAGTATTCTATACTTGTTATTTTGACAGAATTTAAAATAAAACTGTATATGTATTGTCGGAGCTCACAATCAATGTCATTCGCGCGCTCTCTGCTAGAGATGCCTTACTTTATTATATTTCATACAACGAAGTGTCTTTCGCGTATGCGATTTTTATTAATTTCGACTCTATTAGGCGTGAGCGAGACGGAGCGATTGTATATTCTGTTTTGACAGAACTTTTGAAAATATATAACTATATATGTATTGATGGCGCAATGGTATTGCCACATCAGAGAAAAAAAACAGTATCTATAGTCTAATCTCTTTGGGATATAAGCTGGACTATGGACCGTACTGATATTTGATGTGCTCTCTCTTGCAGTCTCTTTTGTATGCGTCTTCCTCCCTTTGGTACATAATTATAGGTAAGATAAATAAAAATAGCACAGCTGAGACAACAGGTAAGTATATGACCTAATTTTAGATACTTTTGCCTGTATTTTGCACAAATAAATCTACTACCAACTTACTACGGCACAAATGACATTGACACTGACCGACGTAAGTATATGTCATCCGTGACGTTCTGACGTGGCACCACGTGTAATCAAATAAGTAAACATTTATTTGTTTCCGAGTGTTCATCAAGATATCACTTTTACCACTAGTACAATTTGGTAAGACCAAATATAAAATTCCCTCTTTTGATTTCCTTTCCTCTTGTTTGACACAATTTATCTCTATGACATCTCTGTATTTAGGGAACGAACCCGTTTTTTAAAATAAATTATTAAGTGTATGCGAATAAAAAAGGTGTATGGGTATCCTTCCGAGGAATCTCTCGGGGTTCCTATCGATGGATACCGTCTGATTTTAATCGGTAGGAGTCCGGTATTGCATCCATGAGCACTTTCAAAATGGCGATCACACAAAATAGCTTAATAGTTTTTGAAAAATATTAAGTAATGCCAGACATAACCATTTCAATTCGCGTGTTAGCCAAGGAGATCCGACATACTTACGACTATGATGTCATTATAGAGTTTCTTCATACAATTTTAACACTAAGGTCCGTATTCCAGAACGACATTAATTATTACGGCTCCGCTCCCTTGGATAGCAACACAATGTTACATGGCCATGTTACTCAGAATAATTTTGGCATTCAAATGGTAAAAACCAACAAATCTTTCCTCTTTATAATATTGGTATAATCTATCTTGGGATATTTTTACACAGCCATTTAGTCCAAGTTAATTCAGAATGGTCTTTGACCAATGTATGTTGCTAATGATGATTTACGAAACTGAGATTTAGCCCTAAAGTGTGGCCCTCAGTGAGAAGCTTGCTATAAGGGCTATGCGCAGAGTGCCACTTCTTGATAGTATCCGCAACGAACCACTCCAAGAGAAGCACTGGTCACCGCCGTAGCCAAAAAAATCAACCACTCAAGTGGCAGTTAGCCAAAGAGATATAGAGATTTTATTTTTTATTTTGTAATTGACATGATAGTTGCTGTGTAGTTTTTGGGTATGTCATGCTCGCCTAAGTGTCCTGGTGTGGCGTATGTATCAGGTCGCCTTGTTCCCTACAATACGGTTGAGTAAGGCGATGGCTGATATATGCGTCATACCCGTGAACGGGTGCCGTCTGTTGGGACTGGTCAGCTCATAGCTGTTATAGCAATTGTTACATATAATATTATTTAAATTTAAGGCAAACTAAGTTTAGTCGACTGTTCTCACAAAAATTCAAAGGAACTATGTAAGTGTAATTTTAATGAACACAACATTTATTTTGTTCTTTTTTTTCGTAAAATTTCATTACTTTATAATTGGTCAAATATCATGTTAATCAAACTGTGTCAAATGACGGTTAGAAAAGAGTGGCCATGAGTTTTATTGCCAGGTTCTTCCTCTGGCTCTACCTATTGCTTTGCGAATCTGGCAGTAAATGTAAACGTAGAAGCAGTAATCTTGACGTTCATAAGTGTTACTTTGTGACCTACATGAATAAAGATTTTTGATTTGATTTGATTAGACCAGTCACATTTCTCTCTCTTCGTCTCCCAATTCCAGGGCTTGGAAGTAACTTTGGAATGTAGTGCATTCCAAAGTTACTTCCAAGCCCTGGAATTGGGTCCTGGGGTTAATTTTTTTAGTTTTGTTTTTGCTACTAGGAGCAGCTATTCTGAGGAGTTACCCGGGGCGTCCGGCAATAGATAGTTAGGCGGGGACTGTGTGGTTTTAGCTGGTTCGAGTCCGACATGACATCCGAGGGGACTTCCACACGTTAAAAAAAAAATCTAAGAGCAGCTTGTGTTTGACGTTTGGGTTTCGGCATTGTTGGAGCAACTGCCGTTCATTCCTTTGTATTTACCTATAATTCCTCTGTATTTACCTATAATTATTTTATTTAGATTCATTTGTAAAGATCAATATGGTATACATTATAAAATGTGTTTTATTATAATCTACTATCCCACAACTCTGGGATTTAACGACATTGCTGAAAGAGACTGCCTTGGTGGCACAGTGGTAGTGTATGCGACTGCCGCGCTGATGACCGATTCGGGTTCGAATCCCGGGTCGGAACAAATATTTGTGTGATACGGTATGTTTTGAAGTTTAGGTGTTCTCGATGTATAAAAAAATATGTGTGTGTACCAGAGTACACAGGTAAGAAGTGAAAGTTCTTTACGACATTTTATTCTACAGCAATTAAATTTGTCTCATACGTCGATAAAGAAGTTTCACTGATGATAAAGAACCTTCACTTCAAAACAACATAGCGCGTAACCAAAAATGTGACGATTTTTTTTAGCCATTAAATTTCTCTCAACGTCGATAAAAAAGTTTTACTTCAATAAATATGTATTCAGAAATATATTAGTTGTCTATTGTCTAGACCCATACCACAAACTTATATGTATTAGCTTATTTTGGGATAGATGACGCAATGTAAAAAAAATGTCCCACAAAATTTATTATTATTTACTACATTTTGTTCACTACTTAAGAGTATTAAATAGAACTGTTGGCATTTATGTGTAGCCTCTGCCTACCCCTGCGAGCAAATATGCGTGATTGTATGTTTGTAGATGAAAGTTTAGTTAAATTAAAAGATATATCTTTAGCTTTTAGAGATACTGCGATAACTAAATCTCTCATTTATATAATCTTATGTTATGTAAGTAAATAGTGGCGCGGAGTAACGAGAAAGATTGGAACTTGTAATAATATAATGGCTTCGAACCCAACATGAGAATCATGAATTTGTTTCCACTTATAAAATAAATTAATAGATATTTTTTATTTAAATCATGCTTTTCTTTAAATGCCCTAAAAGTATAATTCGTAGTGAGTAATTTAATTTGATACTCATATTTAAGTATATTTGATACTCATATTGAAGCAGTGCATCAAAAATAAATCTTCTTCGTGTCAGCATCTTAGAGTCCATACATACATACATTTTGGCCCCCCCTTATTCCCCAAATCCCCTAAGGGGTAGGCAGAGGCATATTAAACGCCCTTATTTCACCGTATACATTTTTGTCCGTTGGGCAAATCATGTATATAATAAGTTGGCCCGGTCGCCAATAAAATGGCAGTCGTTAAGCCAAGTAGAAAGCCTTATGGGAGGCTTAAAAAATTTCAACAGCAGGTCGCCACAGCCTGCGCCTGTCCATCTTAGAGTCCACTGCTAAACATATGCCTATTGCATGACTTTCCAAGATGATCTTAAAGCGGCGATTCTGGTTCAGGTCGGCCCTGCCGTCTTTTTGATGAAAATAATTAGTTAAAGTCAAACGTTAAACAACTGTTCCTAGCAGCCAAATAAAAGTGCACCATTATCTCTAAATTTAGCTAAGATATTAAAGAAAATTAATACATTTTATTAAAAACTGTGCCCAATATTTATTTATTTTAACCATTGGGCAGTATATTTATTTGCCACGTTTGCTGTAGAAAATGTTAAAAGGGTTTGGAAAAGTACAAAGTTTCAAGCAGTACAAAGAGAAAAAAGAAAGGAACTCCGAAGAAAAATTGCGAAAAGCTTAGGTAAAAGAAAAAAAATAGGTAGGTATTTAATTGCTGTATGTACGCACACTGACGAATAGAAGAACTGCAAAATAACTAGTTGGACGGGTTGGTACAGGGTTTGTACCAACCTGTCCGGCCAGTGTGGTAAGGCCACCTACCCTCCCTAAATGAACTTGAATTGGGCGTGTAACGTCAAAAATTCAAAATTACTGACACAGACGTAAAATATCAGAACGAAAAAACTCAGATTCTTAAAATGTAAGAATTATAAAAAATAGAAGTATGAATTTAAAAAAAAACCCGTCGTAGAATTCTAATTTTCCTTTAAAAGTAAATAATCTTAATCTACATAAGTATGTATTAATAATTCTACAAAAAATACGTCGCGTCGGGTGATCGCTCCTAATTATTTATTATCTACGATTTTTTGGCATAAGTATCACATTAGCCTGTGTTGCTAGTGACCCCGCATATCTTCGCATGAGTGCAATATAGATTGCAGTTCAAAGACATCTACGTTAATGTAATAAATATATGACGGAGGACGGACGGAAGGTGTGATTCGGATGTAGAGTGGCGAGTAGATGCCGGAAACAGAGTTAACGCTGCTTTGTCGCTGTTAGTAAAGCGACAAAGCATCGTAAAAGATGCACTCCTCGCGATTTGCAACGCAGTGCTAGTGCCAACGTTACTTTTCGGTAGTGGAACCTGGGTTTGCAAGAGGCATGCAGAGTAAATTGAATGCTGTAGAGATGTGATGTGATCACTTCGACAAATGTGTGGCATAAATTGTGTTCGATCGAATACGTTACGAAGTGATACGCACAATGGCGAATTTGAATAAAAGTGTCAGTATTAAGCTTTAAACGATTAATGAATCTGCAGGAAGCAACTGCAACTGACTAGTGACCACTAGTTAATAGAATTCTTTCTGCCGACTGATATAAGTCTATTGGAGTACGATTGTTATAGTAGACTACGAAAAACTGTCAAAATTGTACCGGTGGCTTTCTATTGAGCGACGATTTCTATTCTTTTCCGACGCGATTGAATTAGTAGACATGGCCCCCTAGCCACAGAGCAAGGAATCAATGTCACAGAGCGGTCTCTACAAGAGTCGTATCACTCTATAAGTCTATATACTTAATGGGGATGGTCTATGATACCTACTACTGGTGTGAACACAACCAACCGTTTCAGTGGGCGTCATGTTTTTTTTATACATTTCCTCTAATTACTACAGGCGAATAGCAAAGACGCATATCTATGCAATTTTCGGACACATTCATATTCGAAAATTACGGGATGTCATTTACTTCGAAAACCCTAGAAGTGGTGAGCATTAGATAAGTATGGTTTGTAATGAAAGAGATAAGATACCTGACTTCCATCTAATACAAATGCTAAATATTTAATACAAATGCTAAATATTTAAGGTATTAATTCTGAAATCGAGCTTGGTTTAACTCAGTAATTAGGTACTAAGGCTTAGAAAAGGTAGGATTTTTAATTTTACACAACTGTGTTTATAAAATGTCATTAGTACATAAAAAACGGCCAAAATCCTTAACAAATATGCACTCGTATTTACGAATCACACAAAAGTTTATTCAAACTACTTATTAAACAGCAATGCATGCCGCATCCAACCACTGCACCGCACCTTCAAGACCTTACAATATACCTTGTTAAACTACTGATAAAAATTACTTTAAAGTTAATTTAAAGAAGCTTTGAAGTTTTTTAAGTCGCCAATAATAAACATAATATTACGGGTTGCACTCCGGGAGTGCCGACAGTAAGTAAAAACTAAATTTATTATATAATTAATTTATCTAGACGCTTTCGCGGTCTAATAAATGTAAATACATATCTGCGTCTCGTAACGGTGTCGCGAGTCCAGAGATTTCATCTCATCTAAAAATATGCGTACCGCGCCTAAAATAAATTTTCACTTCAACTAGAAACCGCTTGTAGCTTCAATTTTATTTAGCTTATAACCCGCATATTACCCCGTGATATATTTCGAACACTCGGCTGTAAGAAACCTTACCACGATCTCCAGGGCCTAAGCGCCTTCACCTGTTAGCGCTGCACCTGCTGACTAACCGACGGGGCAACAATGCCTTCCATTCCAATGCAATACAACGCCTTACAATGCGGCATTGTAAGGCGATCGGCGGGATCATAAGATGTACATAACGGTGAAACAAAAGTGGACACTTGGTTCCAAATTCAAATCAAAATGGTAGGGTTTGGAATCAATTGGGACTACGTACACTAAGATAAAGAATTATACCTACTTCGAACATCCATTACACTCCTATTTTGTTAGGAATTTTCATAGCACCCACCTACCTAAACTTTTTCTATAAGATTTCCACCAAGTTGCTTTCCAGGTCTCCCGCTTTGCAAAGGAGGGAAGAGGCGTTACGTTCTTTTTCCTTCTTTTCCGCATTATCTTCAGATTAATTGCGTGGCGGTTTCCAAGACATTGTAACTTCTCCTGGGACTTCACCGAGATCGAGCTCGGTGTAACTTTTGTGATCTTGGTCATTGCTGTAGGTACTGGTTTACAGGAGTCACAATAATGGAAATGCCGTGGGATTAGTCCCAATAAAAAAAGTAGTTAACTAACTCTTTGGAAATACATACACGCTCTTTGCATATACCTACAGTGTATGTGAATATAAGCAAAATCTGTCTACTGCTTGATAGGTTAATCAGTCACAGTCTATTTTCATTTGTAAAAAAAATAGATGAGAATATTTCTACCAACCATTTTGAGTTCACAGTTTAGTAGGTACTCAATGGTATTAAAACATTCTCTGGAGAATAGACCCTGAAGCTCCACGAATTGGGGACGAATTAGTAGAAAAGCCTCCCTCAAACATTGCGCAGTAATATACAGAAATTGGTATCTTTTGGCACAAACAAAACCTAATTCATTGCGCCATTCAAAGGAACGCATCAACAATCGTAAACAAAGAGCCAGCAAGCTACGGCAAAGTCCAAAATAGCCCCCCTACGACGAGACGAAAACGACAGTTTCTCGTTATAATTTCGTGTTTTTATCGAGTCGAGACATTGGAGCGAGCATCGCGGCACTCGCAATGTTTTCCTCCAGCGTTTTATCTCACTCTGCCTCTCTGCTCTTTGACATCAACTGACGTACACAACCCAGATAATAATACATTTTCAACCTTATCTCTTATATTCCAAAATTGTAATTTCCACCTCCTAACGCTCCAGAATTTTCAGACTGATTAAGCGTCGCGTCGTTTGGAAATTTTGGATTTAGTAAACATAATTTTTGAGAACGAAATAAATGTGGAATACAAAACATGATTGAATTTCGTTTTACTAAATTGATTTAATGAATTTCTTTGTTCTAATGAGAATTAATTAATTATAACTAAGTAAAATTGGTGTCATCTATTAGTAAGAATGTATCTATATAGAGAGATATCTATGTATCTACAGTATCTATATGGAGTGGCGCAGGCGTGCTGACGACATATCTATAAAAGTCAGCAAAAGTGCAAAATACGGAAACATCTTTGTGTATGTACGTTTAGAAATAGTCGACAGTTATGTTAGTCGATAGTTATGTTAGTCAAGTCAAGGCTAGAGTGTATTTCGGCAGTGTATGTGAAATGCGCGGTGGACGGCGACGAGGCGCGGAGTCCGCCAGTCGCGATTGTCGCGCGGCTGTTGGTCGAGGCAGGGCCGGTCGCTGACGCAACACGCGACCTCTTTGTCCGGCCTCGTCGTCCAGCGGAATGTCCGCGGAGCCGTCCGCGCTCGACTAATTACGAATGTCAAATGTTATCGCACGCAACCGTCCGCCGCGTCGTCCGCACTCCGCTGCGCCGCTCTTCATAATAATAAAACCTGATATTTAAAACGGAACGTCCTTCTAACGCCGTGTAGTTGCGCCGACGCCAATCTACGATAATAATAAGCCGGCTACCTAAAAGCGCTGTGCTGCAGCGGTGTGCTAGTAATAAACGCTAGACGGCATAATACTGCGCAGCGCAACAGCGCCACTTTGCACGCCACGTAGCGCTCACATAAGTACGGCCAGTTCTATGCGCGCCTGTATAGCTATTAAATGTATATAGAATATATAGTAGTAATCGCTCGACGCAGCGGTATTATGTCGGAAATATACCGGCCGCGCCGCGCCTCAAGCTGGTTCACGCATTTGCTATTTAGTTTGTATGGGAAGCTTAAATTTGATTTCTTAAAGTAGTAGGAAGAGTTATGGATTTCTTTCTTTTGTTAAAATATAAAGCATAGAGTAAGCTTTCCTTGAAGCTATATGGGGGTATTCATGGTGTCTCATTTTTTCATGATCATTTTATTTGTCTGATATTTTACTACTCTGCTTCATCATTTACATATCTCTAACATGTGAAATAATATATTATAAGTTCTCTTAAAATTATGCAAAATGATGAATCAAAAATTATCTATATAATTATAACATACACCACATTTCCCTCATTTAAATCATTAGAGCTCTTGATGAGAACCGTTGATGTATATCTATTCAATAGTTTTTGAGTTCATTATTTTATTTCAGACAAACGCGGCAGGTATCTTATCACTCCCTGTTTATCCATTTTTTGAAACTAGTATTAATGATATTTCATGAGATCTTTACTAAGCAATACAAAACTAAAATACTAATTCCTATTCCAAAAAAATTTAGACACAACAACAGATCACTATTTAAAAATAATCGGGAGGATATCACACTAAATGTTTAAAATATATTAATTTAAAAAGATCACCTCACTCTACATCTTTTGATTTGTGATATAGCATCACAAATCAAAAGCAAATGAGGATCTATCATTTCTGAAATGTCTTATTAATCTCACTGGTAATTTTTTGCACTGTTTGTTTTTTTGAGTATTTTAATATAAGTATATGTTATTCTCACATAAATAGTTATGTGAGAATCTTAATATTATAAATGCGAAAGTTTGTATGGATGTTTGTTACTCTTTCACGTAAAAACTTCTGAACAGATTTTAGTGAAACTCTACAATAATATAGCTTATACATCAGAGTAACACATAGGCTACTATTTATACCGGGAACCAGTTACTGTAGGAAACGGGAACGGGAATACATCTCTATGCGGGCGAAGCCGCGGGCGTCAACTAGTATGTAATATACGGATAATCTTTGAACTGGGACGAAATGGTGGAAAATGTCTATGAATGTTCTATACGTTTATGTCATTTTCTAAATTGTAGTTCCTATTCAAAGATTCTCTGTAAGGATAGCCTTGAGCTGCCAATTATTTTTAAACAAGAACATTTAATTTTAAATTTGTAAATTATTGCTATTCAAATCAAGAGTAGAAAATATAGTTTATAAAAATACTAATTTTCCAATGAAAAAGAATAATAACATATCCATGTAAAAATATAGAAATCAAATAGGAACAAAAATTTATTTTTAGTCCTGTTAATAATGAGCTATTAATAGTTATAAAAACACAAATGGGTCAGCTAATCGACTTTTTTATTAAGAGATAAAAATGTAAGTAAAAGTCGTGCCACTTTAAAGTTTTCAGAGCACATGTTACCTATTTTTCAAGTAATTGTAACCAATAGTAGTTTTCATATATACTGCTATTTCCGTCTTACAGGTTATAAAACGAAACCCATTGTTCAGCCTCGATTTAAGCCTAAGTTTTATATTTATTGTTAAATGTTAAAAGATTGTAAATATTATTTTAAATTTTCAGATTTTGCATTCATGAAATACGATTAAAGTTTTGGCTGTCCAAAAATCTCAATATATTAAGCTAGGCCCGATTAGATTACAGCAACAGTCATGCGCTTCGGAGATAAAGGCGTGAATGATAAGTAAGTATAACTACTTGTATTGTTAGCAGCTACCTTTATCAAATCTTACAACCTATTTGCATATAATAAAGCATATGTATAAAGTAAATAGAGAAGCCCTATATCCTCGTCCATCAGTCAGCTGGTGCACCATTAACAGTTGAAGTTGACTTAGGCACCTAGAATCTTCATGAGACATAAAGATTTGCTCAATTAAAATCTACCATAAATTGTAACCACTCACCCAAATTCATGCTATGAAATTTTTTTAAAAATCCATATATTAGTTTAATATGAAATGAAAGTCAGTTAAGTACAAAGTTTCACCAGCTAGACTGTATAAAGTTATTTTAATCTGTTTTGTCTTCGAGATATGTAACATATTAGCAACGTACTATAAAAAAATTGAATAAGGTGCAAAATTAGTATCGAGACAGACCCATTGTGATAAATATGTGAAAGACTCAAATAAAAGAAACTCTAAATAAAATTAACCTCAGTCAGTATTATGATAATGTTTCGATGAGAATATACAAACTTATAACTTATTTATGTACTTTGCTTATAATCACACAGTGTCATTCTATTATATATTTTCATTCCATAAAAACATACAATATAGAGTTACTAAATTATTAAAATATCATAAGATGAAATTAAAAACTATACACATTTATTTTAAACCCAATAAAATATCTCTCGAACAAAGAAAAACAAAAATCCGCAACCGGCTTGTGGCGCGGCCCGTCCCTTTGTCAGCTATAGCGTGGCCTTATAGATGGTTGTTTGCGCTCACAGAGTGCGGTGAACAGCGCTCACCGGCCGTTTGGTTGTGTGCGTGTGTACGGATAGGCTGCACACAGAGATAAGCGAACACACACATGCGTACACCCTGGTGCGTTCCGAAACCGCTCTCTATTCTATCTATGCGAAGGCGTCGTACCGCCACGTATAGCGGGCACGCTCGGGGCGAGGAATTTAGAGGCGGGGGTCGTATCGTTAATTGTTATGAAGTTGATTTCGGTCCTGAAATTCCGAAATAGGTATTTGAAATAACGCCTCTTTTCATAGACGAGGCTGCGATGTTTTGTATTTAGTTTTGAATCTATGGTTGAGTAACTTTTTTCTTAAATACGTTTAGGCGGGAACTGTCATGATACGCTTTCAATGTGGTTGTAAACATATGTTGTCCTTTATAAGTGTACGTCGGCGCTGAAGCGTTATCACTGGTTGTGATAACGACGTAAATAGGACTTTGCCGTATTGCTTTATGGTTTAAATTTGTTTATATTGGAGTTGTAGAGCGTATTGGCAATCGCAAAACAAGTCCATGGTTAGTGAATTGAGTGACCACGAAAGATTCTTCGGGTCATGGCAATAGGGCTGATGATTGAACTCTACGTATTAGGACTCAACTCTTTTGAAATTAGCTCTCAGTTTAAAACGAATTTAGATCGTCTGAGCAAAATTTCTTTGTTTTCTCTAGTTTATCTGAACAAGTAGCAGTTTTTGAAGTGAAAACTTTTAGCGCGGTACGCATATTTTTAGATGAGATAAAATCTCTGGACTCGCGACACCGTTACGAGACGCAGCTATAGTGTGTGCATATATGCATGAACATATAGCAGACCGCGAACGCTATATAAATACATTATTAATAAATTTAGTTTTCACTTCTGTCGGCTCTCCCGGAGTGCAACCTGTTATTTTTTTTAAATCTAAAGTTTCTACTGGTCTTTATATATGAAATAGACTTATGTAGGTAGGTTATAAAAACTATAAGTAGGTTCAATACAAAATGAGTATCTCTATCTCATTAGCCAAGCTGTTCTGCTATCCCTGCGGTATATCTGAACCATTAACCGACTCCAAAAAAGAGGAAGTTCTGGTTTCGACTGTGCTTCAGGGTAACTGTGAGGTACCAAGTTCGATTCCCGGGTCAGAATAAATATTTGTATGTTTCACTACCGTTTGTTTCGGAGTTCGAATGTTTTCTATGTAAAATATGTATGAATTTAAAAGTGTATAAGTATGTTTATCAGTTGTCTAGATCCCATAGCACAAGCTTAAAGCTGAGTTTGCGATAGATGACGCTGTGTTAATAGTGTCCCACAATATTTATTTAATTTACTTATTTGTTAAAGGTTAAAGGTCATTTCTGGAAAACTATCTCTACTACTGCGCAGTAGTAGAGATAATTTTCCAGAAATGACCTTTAGTTTTATATTCAATTGACTATGCGCAGTAATTCCTCTATATGACTGAAAATAGTTTTGCTAAATAACACCCTCAAAATACACTACACTTCTCTTGTCATTAAATATTGACTCTACATTCTATGAAAGTAGAGTCCGATGTCCGAATAAATAGTTTTTAGTCGACCATCTGGCGGCAACATGCGCCAAGTTCGAAAAATATGTCGTTCCCCTTTCATTCGGTACGGAGCGGTAAGGTATGACCATAGACAAACAAATTTTTATACATTACGAGTTGACGCCCGCGGTTCCGCACGCGAGGTGAAGTTTGTTTCCCACAGGAACTTGTTCCCGGGATAAAAAGTAGCCAATGTGTTATTCTGATGTGTAAGCTATATTATTGTAAAGTTTCATTAAGATCCATTCAATAGTTTTTACGTGAAAGAGTGTAACAAACATCCATTATTACAAACTTTAACTATCTTCACGCTGTATCCCTGACGGGGTAGTCAGAGAGGACAGATCGCCAGGCTTCGCGATCCATGCATACTTCTTTCGCTTCTTCGAGATTCATCAATCGTTTCATACACGCACGTCTGGGTATCCGAGTACTTTTGACCTTTCCGTTTAAAATACTTATTAGGCTTGTACAAACAACCTACAAACAACGGAATAGATGATTTGTTGATTGTTTGTTTCATAAATAGTTGGTTCAAATATTTGTGTGAACCACAAATGTTTGTTTCGGAGTTTGGGTGTTTCCTATGTGTAATATACAATGTATTTAGAAATATATAAGTATGTTTATCAGTAGTCTAGATCCTTTAGTACAAGCTTATAGCTTAGTTTGGCCTAGATGGCGCTGTGTAAAAAGTGTCCCATAATATTTATTTATAGACATGCGAGAAGTCAAATATAAGAATCATGTACGCGTCAAGTTGTCGCTGCACTTATGTCTGTACATCAGCCTCAGGATTTATCACTGTACTTATTTGGCACTTTTTAAAGAACTCTGCTATACTTGGGCTTTAGTACTACTATTTTACTTGGCATAGTTATTGATTTGATGCAAAAAGATGAGTTGTGTGTGTCATGTGTATCAACTGTGAGATCATACCTTACAAACGGATGGTTTGATTTTGATACAGTTTATTTAAAAGTTAGTTGTAAATTACATGTATTGTATTTTTAAAAAGAAAAGTGCAGAGAGACTATTTTGGAAATGAGAAAAAATAAAATAAATAAATAAATATCCATCACGCCTTATCCCCGAAGGGGTGGCAGAGGCATATTATATGCCCACTTTTCACCGTGTGGATTCCTGTCCCAGTCCCCACCTATTGGTGGTGAGCCCATTGCCGTGTTGAAATAGACAGACGCAGGTTGGCTACCTGCTGTTGAAATTTTCAAGCCGCCCATAAGGCCTTCAACCAGGCTTAACGACTGCCATTTTACTGGCAACCGGGACCAACGGCTTAACGTGCCTTCCGAAGCACGGAAACGCTCGCAAATGTAAATGCCACAAAGTGGTCACCCATCCGAGGACCAGCCATAGTGAAAGTTGCGTAACTCAGTGATCGTTTACAGAACACTGAGACCGCGAGGCCACGAGCGCTTCGGAAATGAGGACTTATGAAAAACTATATCTGTCGCTATGGGAGCGCTCGATATCAGTGCGTGTGACAAGGATAGCGGTTGATTGAATAGACTTAGTAAAAATCAAGTCATATAATACGATGTTGAAATATAAAAGACATTCTATACTGAACATTGTTTTACATATCGCAATCTACCCAAAGAAAGCTTATATAAGCTGGTCTGCCAACTGATAAACATATATTAAGGAAACATAAATATTTGTTCCGACTACATGGGAATCGAACCCGGGACCTCAGCGCGGCAATCCCATACTTACGCCACCGAGGCAGTTAATTCAATTCTGTTTCATATTTGTTTAAAGCTAAGACAGAGATAGCGAATAGTCCATCAGTTTGAGTGGCAATGTGCTATTTCTATTGACTTGTTATTTTGATCTCTATGCTTACGACTCTATGATTCAAATTCGACGCTCTATCGCGGCACCCACAGAGCATGAGACAGCAGAGGAATGTTGCTCGCTCCCTCTCGCTCGCCTCTATTAGGCGAAAGTGATAGAAGAAGCGCCTAATAGAGGCAAAAGTGATAGATAATAGATAATACCGCGTGCCAAGTTTATGCTAAGATCGCATACGCGATTGTCAGTTGCTTACAATTTGTTGTGTTTCTTGTATCTGTAGTAACTAGCTGACCCCTACAGCTTCACCCGTGACATACTTCGAGCTCCCGTCGCATCTATTTAATCCCGTGGTTTGTAATTGTACAACAATGTGTCAAAATTTGCCCGGTATATTGACATTTTCTGTTCCGCTCCTCAGGGTAGTAGCGTGATGATGTATAACCTAAAGCCTTCCTAAATTAATGGTCTATCCAACACAAAAAAAAAATCCAAATTTGACTAGTAGTTCATGAGATTAGCGCGTTCAACCAAATAAACAAACAAACTCTTCAGCTTCATATATTACTTTAGAGTATAGGTAAGTATAGAGGCGTCTCTAGTAAAAAGCGCGCGAACGACATTGATTCTACGCTCTATGACGGCCCGGCCTATAGGCCGATATATATACTGTGTACTATGTGTAGTATACTGTGAACAAAACAGCACTCTACCGTCGTCGTACATGAACGAGACTCGGATCTCGCTCACTTCGGCGCTCTACATAGACAACGAGTTTCGAAAGTAATCGTAGATCGGTGTTTAATATTGAATTCGAGTCTTTTTTTTTATAGAACTCTACTTTGTTACTCTTGGGTTTTTTTAGCTCAAAAAGAGGAGTGTTTAATTAAGTGTTTAATGTGTTGTGTGTGTTTTATGTGTGTGACATAATATTGTATTAAAGTCTTTTTATAGAACTCTACTTTGTACTGTGGTAGACTAGGGTTTTATAGCATAGTTTTCGACGCAAAAAGGAAGTGTAATAAGTCTGTAACGCGTGTGAATGTGTGTGTGTGTGTGTGTGTGTGTGTGTCATGTCATGAGTGTGACATAATATTGAATTATAGTCTTTTTATAGAACTTTGCTAGTCTAGGGTTTTATAGCATAGTTCTCGACGCAAAAATAGGAGTGTTAATTGCTGCAATGATTTTGGAGTGTGTGTGTGTGTGTGTGTGTGTCATGTGTGAATGTGTGACACAATATTGAATTAAAGTCTCTTAATATAACTTTACTTTGTTACACTTGGGTATTTAGCTCTCCCTGCAAAAAGAGGAGTGTTTAAGTACTTAATGTGTTGTGTGTTTGTGTGTGTCATGTGTGACATAATATTGGAAATTCTTTTTATAGAACACTACTTTGTGTTTTTTTTGCTCTATCTCTAAAAAGAGCAGGAGAGACTTAAGTTTGTAATGTATTATATTTTAATGTATGTATGTGTTTTGTGTATCAACCTGTGACATCATAGCTCACAAACGGATGATTCGATTTTGATGCGGTTAGTTTGTAAGCTAGTGTTAGAACGAGGTGGTTCTTTATAAAAGTTCTAGATTCCCAATTTATGAAAATATGTTCAAAAATTAGGACGAATCAGGTCATTTCCTAGTCTAGATATATTTACTTATTACCAAGTCTAGATATGATTATTTATTTTGATTTTTTATTTTTTTATTTAATATTTACATTGTTAACAAAAGTAACTTAATTATACGTGTAATATAATTCATTTCTGAATTTTCCGTACACTTTACACGTCATGTCTGTGGTCAAATTCCTTCTATATAATAGTAGAAGAAAATTAAACATTATATTTATTATTTTTGAAGATGTCTATGGTTAACAAAACAAATAATTCATTCAGTTCTGATCGTCTAGTCCTCCTCTGGTCGCTATTTGCATTTTTAATGTCAGTTATTTTTTATACCACTGAAGTGGCAGACAAGCATACGGCCTATCCGATGGAAAGTGGTTACCGTAGCCAAAGGTGCAGCAGTCGCGCTGCCGACACTTTAAAAACCTTTGAAGAGCCCAGTCTTTTAACCCTTCAGTTTCAAATACATTGCTTTTTGTACGAATATGAAACGTACCTTACTACAAGCAGCAATGTACTACGCAGACTCACCCGGTACCTGCAGTATAAGTGTTACAAATACGATAGCGGCTATCAGGGCGAGGTGTGGAGTATACCACTCCATGACAGAAGAAGGATTAAAATGTAGGAAAGTAGACCCCAGGTTTAGCGTGATGCAACTGGGACAAAAGTTCAGATGGTAATGAAAGAAGGAGGATTGAAGATGTGACTTTTTGGTTAAAGGGGCGGAGCGTTTCCGTGATTCAGAAGGCACGTTAAACCGTTGGTTCCGCTGCAGTTATTAGTAACACAGCAGTCGTTAAGTCAAATTGAACACCTTATTGGCGGCTTGAAAAAATTCATCAGCAGGTCGCCACAATCTGCGCCTGTCCATTTCAATACGGCAATAGGCTCTCCACCTGATGGTGTTACATGGGAACAGCTGTTACTTGGCACAAAAATGCTTACTATAAAATGTAGGCGTGTAGTATGGCTCTTTCATAATTCATAATTATTTATATGCCCTAAATGGGGTACATAGAGTTTTGAGTTAGTTTTACATAGATACTGCCATTCAGCCATATAATATAGCATGCAAACTTAAAATTAAATATCATTCTTTGTATCTTACACAACTCGTTTTTTTTACTTTATAGCATTTACTGAACGGGTATTTTTAGCGTAATAAACTTTGCAATACATGTCTTACAATTTCTACAGAAAATTTCCAATACATATTTTTTATTTTCTCTATAATCAACTCAACTCACAATTATTTGATTAAAAAAACGTTAACTGAATAAAATGTGTTTGTTATCATATCAGCCACTCCTTGAATGCTGGGATAAACTTGCTTAACTTTAATGCCTTCTAATCTTCTAGGATCTTATTGTAGATTTTAAAACACATCGATTAACTTATCCTTTTTTTGAAATCATGTGGTTTATATTACTACGTTCAATACCAGTATCTTTGGATTTCTTACATTAGTTCTATTACTAACATCTTTGGCGTGTGTAAATATATCTGGGTGTTGTTTTACAAATTTACCTGCTTCTAGGATGTCTTTCATCTCTTCGGGGATTAAGGCGTAACTGATAAACAAGCACTACTAACTACTAGCAATGGTTTGTTTTGCTTAGAAAAGCAGATTTCACAAACAAGTTGGGTGGCCTACCTAGTAGACTTATTTTATATAAGTCTATTACAATATAGTCGTGCAAAGGTCAAATAATGTTTTTTTTTAATTGTAGCCCGCCAAAGAGACGCTGTCCACCTTATGGAAAGCTGGCGACATCTAGCGAATTGAAAGCCACTATCACAATCCACAGGACTATTAACAGTGGCTCTCCAGTTGGCGGCCCAATGATGTGCTTCTTCACGCTTTGCTTGAAGAACTCTGGTTTACAAAAGGATTGTCCTAATTTATTGTAAGCTTGTTTGTTCGGGTGGAACCTTGCAACTCAATTTTGGAGCAGATAATTCAAACGATTGAACAGAAATATTGTATACACGTTTAGTTTGGATTTGGCAATTCAACATGGTGGAACACCCAAGACAGCGGGTTACTTATTTTAAATGCCTTGCACAGTATGGGTATCAAATGAAAGCACTTGTTGAGAATGATTCTAGTTAGCGCATTTTAAAAAGCTTGTTTTTAAAATTAAAGATTTTTCTCTATTAATTTATAAAAATAAGCTATGTACGAGTATCTACTTGTAGCTTCGCTAATTTTCGCTCGTGGTCCCGTGAACTTAGTGTTCTTAAACAATCACTAAAAAAACTAAAAATAACAAGAAGCTAGTCCAGCAAGCCTTCCATCCAAGTCTATTCGAGACCAGACCAAGAAATCAGTCTCTTGGCTCCATAAACGACACTAAAAAACAAGTCGTAAACACACAACTCAATGAGATGAGAGATAGTAATATAGACAATAGAGACGCCACTCCTCCTGCCTGGCAAAGAGCACCAGTCCTAAGAAATGCCAAAAGAAAGAAGGTATGCTCACCATCACATTTTTTACCCCCACCCATAATACTGTGTGGCATAGAAGACCTCACCAAACTGGACGAGCTTCTAGAGAGTGCTGTAAACAGAACAGACTTCATATACAAAATCATAAACCAAAATCAATTAAGGAAAAACTGCGCCAATGTCGAGGTTTATAAAACCATAATAGATATCGTGAGAAAAAAAGGACTAATTGGACGTAAATTTAATAGGAAAGACAAGCGTCCCTATAGAATAGCGAGTAAGAACCTACACCATACTACACCAAAGAGCGTAATCAATGAAGCACTCCAAAGAAACAGGAAACACATTAATTGGGGAGAAATTAATGTAAAGTATGGCCCAGAAAAGAAACCTACATCTAAATTTTTTGCTAACCTCCAACACAGTCCTAAAAATAAGACAGTTAAAAGCATCAAGTTTATACACCATCAGTCAGTAACCATAGAAGACCCAATAAAACGAACGATGATAGTACATGCCAAAGATGTCAACAGTATGGGCACTCGAAAAATTATTGCATAAGCCGATGCGTTAAAAGCGCACAATCACATATAACATCGGAATGCCCTAAGAAGGATCGCAACACACCAGCTACATGTGATCTTTGCCAAGGTGCGCATCCAGCAATCTATAAAGGCTGCGAAGTATATAGAGAAATACTAGCAAGGAAGTCAAACATACAACCTGTCTCCAAGGTTAGAGAAAAATCAAAACCAGATGCCGAAGAGGCACTGTCACAAAAGAAAACAACACTTCCAAACAAAGGGACAAGAAAAATTCACCTGCGGCCAACGTAAATGAACCACGGCTAAAACCTAACCACATGCAGAAGTCTTATACTGAAGCCACAAAACCTGTCAAAACCTTCAAAGAAGAGAATACCCCACAACAAGCAAAAATCTAAATTTAGAAGAGTTGCTTGCAAAACAAGCAGAAAAGTTTGACCTTATCCTACAACAAATGAGTATGTTAATCAATCTCATAACGACATTGGTTACCAAGCTATCAAAATGACTTCGCTCAAGATAGCAACGTGGAATCCCGCGGGGCTATCTTCAAATAAAGTAGAGATAGAAGTTAAACTACACACCCACAACATAGACATACTACTAGTGCCAGAATCTCATATGACCGCAAACAGTTGTGTTAAAATACGAGAGAGTTAACATCGATAATACAGGAAAGCTGTTGGAAGTCAACTTCTGAAATCAAAGAACGATCACATCAGAACAAAATATACTCGGAAACTATACGGTCATCAATAATGGAAAAAAGAAGACTTCGACGTATGCATACAAGCAGGCATCCAATTGACAAAACGACATTAAACAAAGCGATTAAAGAACTAAAAACCCTTATAAATGAAGCAGATAATGTCACTCTTGATACGTACTGGGAGAGCCTCTCAGCCACAAAAGCCTATTCACTATAGCGAGCCTGTTGAAACATATCAATTAGAAAATAGACCCCTCCACCACAAACCATCACTGAGGCACACAGATGGAAGCTGGATCAGAACGGAACAAGACAAAGCTGACGCATTCGCAAATCATCTCAGCAATGAATTCAAACCTAATAATCCGAGACCAAACGCAAATGAATCTGGCATCGACACTGTCTTGAACCAAGATTTACAACTGGACTTACCACTGAGGCTAGTAACGCCAAAGGAGATAAGTAGAAAATTAAAAACCGAGTATGAGAAGTCGGCTCTTGAGACGGCGGGTAGAACTTATTGGAAATTATAAATTCCATCACTAATTTTTAAACTAAGACCCATACCTCTCATGATCTTTTGGCCGGGGTTTCTTCTCCGCTGGCTGCTGCTGAATGTGTTAACAATTATTTTGCAAGGGTGGGAGAAACATTGTCTAATTCAATTAAAAATCATACTAATCCTATTAACAATACACGAGTTGTGCTACCATCGCCTTCATCATCTTTTGTTCTCTTAGAAACTGAGCATAACGAGGTCGCAATTTTAATAAACTCTCTCAAGAATACCAATTCAGTGGGGTGGGATAATGCATCCTCAAAAATTATAAAACAAAATATAGAGGTACTAGTTGATCCCATAGTGCATATTTGCAACCTTTCAATGGTAACTAGTAAATTTCCTAATGTTTTCAAGAGATCAGTAGTGACACCAATTTATAAGAATGGTGACAAGACCATAGTTAGTAATTACCGACCTATTTCTATTCTCCCTACTCTCTCGAAAATTTTAGAACGTATTCTCAATAATAGGCTCATTAATTATTTGGAAAGTAACAGTCTCATTTCTGAAATGCAATTCGGTTTTAGAAAAGCACGGTTGACAGCCGACGCGGTGTTTGAATTAACCGATACAATTGTAAAAAAGCTGGATGCTGGGAGGAAATGTCTCACTATTTTCTTAGATCTCGCTAAAGCGTTCGACACCGTGTCCATTGAACAGCTAATAAAAAAACTAGAGCAAATCGGAATAAGAGGTTCCCAGCTGGAGTTGTTTGAGGATTTTTTGAGGGGTAGAACACAATGTGTACGTATTGAAAACACTGTTAGTAGTCCACGTGAGGTGACTTTTGGGGTCCCTCAGGGGAGCATACTTGGCCCAACATTGTTTTTAATTTTTATAAATCAGTTTTGCAATATGCCCCTTCAAAATGGTCGTATAATAGCTTTTGCCGATGACACTGCATGTATTTTTTGGGGAGAGAGTTGGGATGAAACTTTTGCATGTGCTCAAATTGGTTTTAACAAAATTTCACAATGGCTACAGGACAATCTACTTAGCCTTAACACTAATAAAACTAATTATATAACCTTCTCAATGAGGAATAACAGTCAGGCCTTGGTTGCAGACGATTACAAAATTAAAGCCCATCACCCCTTTTGTCTTGATCACCAAATGAAATCTTCGTGTACCTGCCCATTGTTATGCAAAACTTCAAGTGTAAAATACCTCGGAATTATTTTAGATAACAACCTGACATTGTGTGTACATGTCGTAAATATATCCAAAATCACTTTCAATCGAAATGATTTTAATTTGACACCAGAGCCTGTAAGGCAGGTCTCTTACAGGCTCTGGTGTCAAGTTTAAATCATTTTAATTCTCAACCATTTATCCTAAACCTCCTCCTCATCAGCGAATGGTATACACTGACGGAAGCTGTGGCATAGGTCTATGACTGTAGAGGAATTGGAAGATAGGACTCTTTGCATAATGACAATTTAATTAATCAGGTCTACACTTGTCTATTGCAACACGGCAATGGGCTGGCTCATCACCTGTTACGTAGAAAAAAATTGAATACAGTGAATGTGGGCGTATAATATGTCTCTGCCACCCCTTCGGAGATAAAGACGTGATTGATAAATGAATCAATGTAATCAGTATTTTTTTGTTGACCCTGGAAATGTTAGTCTCGCACCACATCGTGCGTAGTGGACGGATTTGGGACCCCCGGCCCATTAGACGGCTCGTCTTACCCACCAAACACCGCGGCTTCTTTCAAATCGGGTCGCTGGATGAGGACTGTGGGTTATTCACAGTGAGTCGGATGCTTAACGTCGCGATCGTTTACAGAACACTGAGTTAACAGGGTTCGCGCGCTTCTACGAGCGCTTCAAATTTTAATTAAAACCGTTTACATCATTTCTCCACAACTTGAACCATAAGTCCTTAAAAAAAAAACTAAAAAAGGAAGGCCAAGCCTTACATATGAAAACCACGTAAGCAGATTACTCAAAAACGGAAAAGTCACTCGGATACCCAAACGTGCATGTATGAAACGATTAATGAATCTACAGGAAGCGAAAGAAGTATGCATGGATCCGAAGTCTGGCGATCTGTCCTCTCTGATCCCCGTCAGGGATACAACGTTCTTAAAGATTCCTGGATATTCAAATCGATTTTCAAATGACGCTACCAAAAACTGATTCGCTCTTGGATCCTTTCCCACTTCCCTCTTTTTTCTAACTATGGAATTTCCCAATAACCTAAATCTTCAGTATTTTAGCCATTACGTTACAAAACTTGGACATTGTAGCATATATTTATCTTAACTGGGGCAGCTGGGGGCAGAGTATCTATATGTGCGCATATTATTTTGACCCTGATGATAATTATAAATCTACCACAGAAAAACGAATAGTATATAGTAAAGTATACTATTTTTTATATTCTGCCCGTGTTCTGCTATTTTGATGACATGGGAAATCAAATATGAAATTCATGATTATTAGTAATTTTCCATGCATTCATGTATGCAGTGAAAAATAAAATACAATTCAATACATCTCATTTTATTATTTTGATTTCAGACCTGATCAAAATAAAACATAACAGAATTCACACATAGTATTGTTTTTTTAACTTAAGTTGATAGGTTTTTCATCATCCGGGAGCACTTCTGCCGGGAGCATTGGGACATCTTCCCGAGTAGTTTCTGAGCGTTCGGCAATAGACAGTTTTAGCCGGTTCAAGTTATGCTATTTTGATGAAATGGGAAATCAAATATGAAATTCGTGATTATTTTTCATTTACTATGCATATAAAAAAAATACAATTTAATACACCTCACTTCATATTTTATATTATCTCAAATGGAAGCTTGTAAATAACAAGCTCTGCAAAAAAAATGATTCAAAAAATATTTTGATGTCAGGGCAGACCTGATCAAAATAAAAAACAGCAGAATACGAGCATTTCACATTTATTTTAGTTTTTTTAAGTTAGATAGCTTTTTCATCTGCCGGGAGCACTGGGACATCTTTCCGAGGACCCAGGGCGTCCGGCAATAGACAGGCAAGGACCGTGTGGTTTTAGCCGGTTGGAGTCTGGCATGACATCCAAGGGGATTTACACACTTAATAAAATAAGCTATTTCATTCGACTATTTTTTATTTGGTCCGTCAAAATAGAACAGCCCACCTGATGAAAAGCACGACGACCTGTTATTGAGGTCTGCTGTCATAGGTAGCGGGAATCCGATAGCGGATCAATCCTTATAGGGCAGCCTTATTTTCTCTGAAAATCTTGAATATATTATAACTATGGTTATTTTGTTTGCCATGTTTATTAAATGAGTGTAATGGGTCTAACAAACGTTTTATTTTTACTTTAAATGCCAAATAAATCTCCAAATGATAACAAGAAAAACGGTGCTTTTTTTATATTAAAAAAAAAATGACTGAAACAACGATCAAAGTGCGTACAACGCGGGTGACCGTATACGTCACAACTCATAACTGTCGCGCTCTCGTTCGCACCCGAACGCCGTGCCGCGCTTCTCGCAGTCTGTGCGAGGCTGTGACGTCATAATGGGCGCCCAATCTCGGAAATTCAGAAAAGGACTAAAACTTCTTGTCCTTATATATTCGGAAATACTGCATGTATTGAAGTGAATTAAAAACGAATGTAATGTAATGTAATATTTTGACCCTTTTGTGTTCTCCATTGTGTAACCATACAAAACCTTATAAAAAGATATGCAGGATTTTCTGAATAAAAGTCATTCCAAGTTTTAAAGCTTCGACAGAGACACGTCGATCTTATGAATTGCTCGAAGCTGGCAAATATTCTCTCTCAACTGTATGAAATCGGTACCTCTTGACGACTCTCGTATAAACGTAATTTTTTAGGATTTCTTTTCAATTGTTTTTATGTACAAACCATCTATTTCCCACATTAGTTGTAATCTTTCCAAATCAGATAGTTTTCTTAGCTTATTAGCTAATATCTTTCCATATCGGTCACAATCATCTTCTGGCTCTTCTTGTGTTTTCAAAATTTTATTTAAAGTAGTCATTACATCTTTCATACTGTTTCTTTCTAGTTCATGTAATTCTACAGAGTTTTTCCGACGTCGCTGTGTGTTTGGCATAACAAAAGATTCTGGCAAATCTACCCATAAGGGGTCATGTGTATTATTAGTGGCAGAAAGATGTACATTTACTGAATTATTGACTTCAGTATCATTTACCTCCTGACTGGTAGAGGATTCTTCATTTTCGTAGTAGAGAGTATCATCTGTGGCGTGAAGTCGTAAATCTTCTCTTTCATTCAGTTCTATCTTCACTTTTCTGTCACTTGATCCTTGACTCGTAGAAGGCTGATCATTCTGGAAATATAAACACTGGGGTTAAAAGTAGAAATATAAACGCTGAGGGGTTCGAATGGTAGTGTGTCCTTGTCTGACGCGCTGTCAGGTCAACTTAACCATTGGATTTGGTAGAAATGGTAGAAAATTTTATATTTTATAATTTAGTAAAATAAAAAAGATCGGCAGCAAAACCTGGGTATGTCAGCAGATGCATGAAAGCAAATTTAATGCTGTGGAGATGCGATCACTTCGAAAATTTTGCGGCGTAACTTTGCCCACCTAACGAAATTATACGCAATATGGCAGGTTTGAATAAAGGTGTCAGGGTTGGAAAAGGGTGTGCTCCGTTGGTTTGGACACGTTTAACGAATGAGTGAGGAACAATTTACGAAGAATATATATTGTGCGAAAGTAGAGGGTAGAAGGAGTCAGGGTAGGCCGAGACTTACATGTGAAGACCACGTGAGCAGACTCAGAAACGGAAAAGTCAAAAGTAGTACCCAGACGTGCATGTATGAAGCGATTGATGAATCTGCAAGAAGCGAAAAAAGTATGCATGGATGGCGATCTGTCCTTTCTAACTACCCCGTCAGGGATACAGAGTGAATATAGTTAGTAATAATTCATAAACTTTGGAACTTATCTAATCTAAATATTTCTACAGTTCTATAGGAACTTATTTATTATTTACTAGCTGTCAAATGTTCATAAGTACATTATTATGAAAATAATAAACGACGGGATTAAATGGGTGCCACAGGGTGTGAACGGGCGAAGCTTGGCGGGTCAGCTAGTCATGTATAAATTTCAGACAAGAAAGTGATCATATAAGGGTAAAATTTTATAGAATAAAAGGAACAAAATAAAATTGAAGGAATCACTTCGGGAAAAGCCACTTTGCATAATGACCCCCAGACCTCACACATCTTTAGCCATTCAGCTGAAAATTAAAAAAATTTGCACCTGAACTTGCACTTTCAGAATTCCTTCATTTTTTCATTTGTCTTCTCGTGATGTTAGCCTAAAGAATTTTGAATAGACCGAATCTATTCAAAATTCTTTAGGCTAACATCACGAGAGGAGTAGTGTGTTTTTTGATCAGAATCATTCACGCCTTTATCTCCGAAGATGTGGCAGAGGTATATTATACGCCCACTTTTTACTGTGTATAGCTAGCTAGCTAATCTAAGCTATGATAATCTTGTGATATGGGACCTAGACAACCGATAGGCATACTTATACATTTCTAAATACATACATAGGAATCTAAAAACCCTAAACTCCGAAACAAACATTTGTATATCACTAAAATATTTGTTCCGGCCCCGTGACCTCAGAGCGGCTGTAGCATACACTACTACATATGCCAGCGAGGCAGTCCTCGCCATTCTAGATGGAGGTATGTTATTTTATTAGGCGCTTAGTTCATGACGTACCCAACGGCTTAGCCGGCGTCGTACTTCGAACTCAGTGGCAAGTCCATTTAATCTAGTCGTTTATTAATTTTACAATACCTACTGTATGAAAACTTGCCCGATTTGTCGACTTTTATGATTGCTGCTGCGCTCTCCTGAGTAGTAGTGTGATGATATATAGTTTATAGCGTTCCTCGAAAAATTATATATTATGATAAATATTAATAAAAAAATATCGAACCAGTAGTTTCTGAAATTAGCGCTATTAAGTAAACAAACATACAAACAATCAAAATCTTCAGCTATATTATAAATAAACTAATAAATATAATTAGACATCTTACACAGCGATAGCTACAAGCTTGTACTATGGGATCTAGACAACTGATATACATACTTATATATTTTTAAATACATATATATTATTATACATAGGAAACACCCAAACTCCGAAACAAACATTTGTAGATCACACAATTTTCTTTTTCCGTCCTGTAATTCGAACCCGGGCCCTCAGTCGCGACAGTCGCATGCACTACCACTGCGCCACCGAGGCAGTCAAAATATAAAGTCGTTTCAAAGTGGCCTCTATGGCCTTAATTAGGTTCGACTACCATGTTATGGCAACCGAAATCAACGACTTAACGTGCCTTTCGAAGCAAGAAAACATTTGAAAATATAAATAAGTAGGCAATTCAAACGTTGCTAGCCCATCTCAGGATCTAACGTAGCCTACGGCTTAACACAGCTGTAGCTAGCTATGGGCTACAAGACTTCAAAATATACTAAGGGTCTCTAACCTTAAACTGCGGACAGACGGACGAACAAGGTTAAACTATAAAGCGCCTGCCACATTCGCTCCAACCAAGATGACATCACTTGTAGACTGTAGATGTAATCCCAAATGTATATTTAAAGTGTAACTATCTTTACGCTATATCTCTGATGGTGTAGTCAGAGAGGACAGCCAGGCTTCACGGTCCATGCATACTTCTTTCGCTTCTTGCAGATTCTTCAATCACTTCATACATGCACGTCTTGGTATCCGAGTTCTTTTGACTTAAAAATATATAGATATTATATTATATACATTCGCAACGTGTAACTTTGCCAAGTAACGGTAGATGGCACCTTACGTACCCTAAAGAGGGAAAGAGGTGGATTAATTCGTCGTTCTTTTATCATTATTGTCCTTGTCTGGCAAAAAATGGACTAATATATAACACACCAATCAAAGATCACGTTTATTGAGACGCCGGATTACAACCCTGTAGCAGACGCTTAACTGTTCCTTGTTTACTAGGTACAAACTAAAATGACATGTGTCAAAATAAATTATACTTACATGTTGAATGTTCGTTTTTTCTTTAAATTTGTATAGATGTCCCAAAAATGAATCCATTAACTCGAATGCAAACCAACTGGGTGTAGGAATCTCATCACTTTCAACGCCAGATCGCAAAGAGTCATTCCTGTCTCTTATAATACCTCTGTACGTTGCCATAAGAGACATCTTCTTTTTCTTCAGGTCTTCAATTGAAAAACCAGTTTTTGTAGAAATCCGATCCCACGCCTCGAACTTCTTTCTGTTATCCCTAGAATACCGGTGAGATGGCTCCCACAATACTGGTTCGGTTCGATAATTCTCCAAAAAGTTTATTTGAGCGTCGTTAGTCCACATAATGTTATGTGATAAATCTACACTTTTAGGTTATAAAATATAAATGAAGCGACGCAACGAGCGACGCGACGTGACACGTGACTGACATGAACTCGCGTAGCCTCGCGAATGTAAGCGAGACGCACGAATAATAGAGACGCTCGGGGCGTAGAGTGAGACGAAACCAGACGATCCGAGTGGTAGCACTCCCCTCTCGCACTCGTCATGCCTCGCGCGGTATTTAAATTATTGTATAAGCCATTTATCATAGATCTACTATTTTTCTCTGGATTCGGCTCATATTAACTGTTGAGAGCAGTTATAAATAAATAAATATTATTGGACACCTTTTCACACATCGCCACTTAGCCCATACTAAGTTTTAACTTATAAAAATACATAAATATTTTTAAATACATACATATATGTATGTATATACAAACATATTGTCACGCCTTTATCTCCGAAGGGGTAGGCAGAGGCATACTATACGCCCACATTTCACCGTATGCATTTTTTTTACGCTTAACGACTGCCATATTACTGGCAACCGGGACGGCTTAACGTGCCTTCCGAAGCACGGAAACGCTGGCAAATGTAAATTCCCGAACTTGGTCACACATCCAAGGACCACCTATACCGAATGTTGCTTAACGCAGTGATCGTTTACAGATCACTGAGTCATCGGGGCCACGAGGCTCTATTGTTTGACCGGAGAATTTTATTCACGGACTTGAAGTGCTACGTTACACTCGTATTTTTCATATTATCTCAATGTGTCATATTCATTTCTAAGAACAAAAGAACCAAACCCGAATAACATGGAATCTGGACAATTGATAGACATCCTACTAATAACAAAAAATAGATGTGCGTGATAGAGTAACAAACATTACTCTTTTACGCAAAAACTACTGAATGGATTTTGATTAAACTTTACATAGTTCACACATCAGAATAACTCCTATGAGCTACTTATTTATAAATTAAATACATTTATTTAATTTATTAAAATAAATAATAAATTAAATAAATGTATCTTTAAATTTTGATACACCATTTTAACGGCGCTTACAAAATGTCATACACTATACAAAATATTTAAAGTGACCACCGGTTCGGAACGCGGCGCACTTTATACCCCGGGAACAAGTTCCTGTGGGAAACGGTAACGGGAAAACTTACCACGCTAGCGAAGCCGCGAGCTGCAACTAGTACATATTTTTAAATATTTACTTATAGGTACATCATGCACAGAAAACACTCAAACTTCGAAACAAGTATTTGCGGGTCACACAATTAGGTATTTTTCTAACTCAGTTTTCGAAATCGAGACCTCAGAACCGAGGACACCAAAAGTTACAAGAAAAAGTAAAATCAATCAAAGAGATTTTCTTTAATGTTAACGCATTTACATTTTTTTATAACTCACAACATGTCTTACAGTGCCATTTTATATTATATGCCATTAAAAATAACTTTACATTTTTAAAGATTTCGTTATAATGTATCTTAATAAATAAACCACAGTATATAATAAAATACTCCGTATTACAGCACGAAAGACTAACCAATTAATCGAACACGCTACGCCTTTACGCCAGCCCATTTTGCAAAAGACATCAACGAAGTTACGACAAGAAAGGCTACGACGAAAACTAATCCAATTGTATTGCAATAACTGAAAAGTCAACGCAAGTCTCGTAGTGGCCGTAGAAGGTACTAAACTTCAAACGCTTGAAAGATACCGTAAATCTCATGTAAGTATTCCAAAATACATTTCAAAATACAGGGTAAATAGCCTTTAGAACAGTTTCTATTCTAACTTCACACAATAGTTATTATAAAACATGTTTTGTTAATAAAATTACCGTTAACAAGCATAGCGTCATATGAAAAGAAAATCTGTAAGTAGCAATACACTCTATGGCGCAGCGTGTTCTGTCCGGGCCGCTAGGTGGCAGCACATAGCTCGCTATTCACAGCGTATATTATTTACCGCGTTTATATGTTGTTATATAAGTGAACAGCAGAACAGAAAGCTACATTCGGTCGGTCGGTGGGAGCTCGACTCGCGACCGAGGTGATACCGGGGTGAGGAGAGGTTTAGGGGGGAGTACGGAGCGGCGTAACGGGGCCGGGGGGTACGGGTTCTGTCAATGCACACAGATGTAAACCCTCACGCACACTATCTCACCGCGCTGTGTACATGTGTATCGAACGAGCGAGCGCGCCAACCGACCAACTCGACGTATTCTTATTATTATGAAAGGAGAAACGCTTTTTGTAGGGCAAGAACTAAATTTGTAGTATTACGACTGCCGTTGCCGATAATGAAGATCGAAAACGTATTTCAGCTCGCTGAAGTTTGGCGGATCGTTCATAGATGTCGTGGTTCCGTTTGCGACTAGTTAGACTTACTTTAGTGCGCACTAGGTTTTCTAAGTTCGAATTCTCAAACCAAGTGAGTAAAGACCCGTTCATCACCATATTATTCTTGCACTAAAGATAGACTTCATAAAAAATTGTTGCCATTTAAGGACGTTTCATAAAATTGTGTGACCTAAAATATACTAATACTTACATAAACAAAAAAAGTGATTATGTCTGTAAGTATGAATTCTCAGATTAAATAATCTTTAAATAACACGATTTAAGTTCCCTATAATTTGGTCTTATAAAACTAGCTTCAAAATAAATATTATAGGATTAGGGGAGACTTAGCTATTTTTAGACTATATTACAGTTGTTGAACAGAGCTCTCCTTAGGTAGGATTGACCCACTCACGTTGTATTGCAAACTAGTACCTACTTAGGTACCTATATTTTCCGATCTCCATTGACGAAAATAAGTCGTTTGATTACATGATACTTTAATATTTCTTCACAAATTGTCAAGTTAGTACTAAGTAATTCAGTTATTGTACGCTTTGATAAAGAAGATCATACCTCATACCGAAATATCATCTTTATCCTAGCGTCTTCCCAAATGCTTTCAACTTCTAACTAGATTTCAAACCTCGTGTCGATATTTATCGTTCGCCAGGAGCTGTTATGATCTAGTTTTATTTTCGGCATTGTTTTTCCAATTCCTATGGTTGTGTTGGGAGCGACTGACGTCTGATCTCTAGAAGCTCCATGTGTCTATAAGGTTGGTTTGCGTGTAAAGATCTTATGGGACTCCAATAGACTTCGAAGCGCTAACCATTTTTTTTAATCAAAAGGATTCCTTACGATATCATTATATACATTATATTATCCTTGTTGCTAATAATTGTAGTACCTTATAGATATGCTATATTGTTTGTAGTGACTCCAGATTAGTCAGTAGCGTAAAATCTCGATCGAATGTCCAACGTCCATGTACCATAGTAAACACACACGAGTATATTATTATAAAATCAATAAGCTATGTAACCATACTCTAACTAAACTATATTAATAAAAAAGGGAGAGGAGAGGTTTCTCCTCGTCATAATAAACACAATTTGTAAGATACTTTAATGAAATATGAAATACGAGTATCTAGAAGCAAAAGAAGGTTGTTGGAAGCATTGCTTAGTCATCAATAAACATCTGAGTTGTAGCCCCGGTTGCATCGCAAACCCTAAATTTGACATTTGAACAGTGGTTAGTTGGTTTACTCTTCGTCAGATTTTTTGGCATCCCTTGTCAAAGACACAACTCAGTCAAATTGGTTTTAGGTATTTAGTACAAAAATATATATGTTACCTACACTGACACTGTAAAAGATTTATCATAACATCACAAACTCGGTTTTATAAAATTCGAAACGCAAAACAAAGAATCGTTACCGCGTACAGCCGCGAGGTGGCGTGTGGTGGCACAAGATGGCGGGCGGCAGTCTCGCGATGCGTCACCATCGCGGTGAATGACTGCCTTTATGACGGGAATAGGATTATTCCCGCCAAAACATGACGCCGCGCGGGAAACGCGGCAACTTTCACGAACGAAACGGTGACACCGTTCATTCGAGTACAGTACTAACTTAACTTTGAAAAATATCACACTCTTGTCAAAATGTAAGCCTTGCAGCAAGAGTGAACAAACGAGGATTTTTTAAATACTGGTAGGTATTTAAAACATCCTCTAAAGTCTAAAGATAAAGTTAGCTTCAATAATAAAGATTAGATGAGGCGACCAATCATCAAACCGACCACTGTCGTACCTAATTAGTTCATTCTAGAAAACATATTGCGCCATTCATAGTACCTATTTAATTAAAAAAATCGCCAGCCAAATTGTTTGCTGCCTTTGGTACAATTTACAACAATTTCATAAAACTGTGTCTACTGTAAAATACCGATTTTTAAGAATTTTAATAGTAGGTAGATTATGCACTGAGCAATATCTTAAATTACGCTCATGGATGTTACGAAGAACTCTAACGGGGTTAACTTCTTTGCGTAGCGACTGTAGCGAGCGAGGGAGTTTAATTTTAAATCTTGAGGAAATCAATGGGGCTATACCTATATTCCAACCGAAACTGGGCCGTACGTGGCGTAAAGGGACAGATTCAATCCGCCCAGGACCAAAGGCAGGTTTAAACCTGAGGAAACAACTACTTTTCACACATTTTTCGAAGAAAGAAGACTATAAAACAGCATTACATTACATAATAAGTAGGTAAGGCAGTCGTTAAGCCAAGTTGAAGGCCTTATTAGGTTTATCAAAAATCATAAATCTGTAATTAAAATGTGGGCGTATGATATGCTTCTGCCACCCGTTCGGGGATGAAGGCGTGATTGATAATAAACAAATTTTTTTTTTTGACTAGATCACGTTATGCATTTTTTTTATTAATCAGGCTTAATTCAATTTTCATATGTCGTTCTATAATTCCAACATAAACAACTGCTGACATCTTAGACCATAGCAGAACATTTTTGTATGTGAAAGAAAATACTTGAGTTTGGGTCCTGTATAAGGACTCCACTCCCACGTATACCACGTATATACGTAACCAACGTAAGGCAAGTCCATTAGTTAGATGGATGCAAGGCTGTGAGATACATACTGACTATTGATTGGAGTATCTATACAGGACCCAAACTTAAGTATTTTCTTTGCTTTACTTCTGAATGTTTTGTTTTCCCAGTTTCTTTCGAAATTTGCCTGGATTTAGAGCCTAAGGTTCACTTTATGGCTGCTGGGAGCAGTTATTGTTCGCATTTTCAGCATTGTTGAGAGCGACTGCCATTTGATCTCCCAACACAGTAAGAGTACCCGCTTCGTTGCTTCGTCCATTAGTCAGCAGATGAGGTCGTTTTCAAAGACCTGAAGACACTTGAATAAAAGAATGATATTTATTTATTTATTTAATAAGCCTTACACGCTATCATTACAGACAAAGCCTGATGCGATAATGCAGGAACACAACGAAATTAACAAACAATGGGTATCAACTTTTGGATACTTACCAATTTCCCCCGATTAGTATGCAGGTACGACATAATAAAGTATAATAAAATTATCCTAAGATTTCTATGAAACGCTGAATGCTCACTACGAACCTCGGCAGACTCTGACTGAATATATCTATTTCACTAGGTAGTGCATTAATGAACTTTATGGCGCGCGATATAAGATAGTACTTCAGAAGGTTTGTACTTGCTACTGGCCTTTTAAATAGGCGTAATTGGCGCCGCGCGGTAGCTCGGCCTGGACGCCCACAGCGAAAACGCCTCTAGCACATCCTGGTGCTCAAGCTCCCCTCGAACAACTCTGTAGATATACTTGAGGAGTGCGACGACCCTCCCCACCGCCAACCTGCTATACCCGACCATGCCAATAACAAACAAGCTCTAATAACAAATAAGCTCCTTCGGGTATATCAGAGGATAGAATAACTGTAATAACTGTCAGAGTAATAATACCAAAGATATCATAAGGAGATTTAGCTTAAAGACTCTCTTTGATCAAAGGACAGCGAACTGCCCTCTTTTTTAAAGGTATTGTTAGAAGCTTGCCTTCTGAGCTCCGAACCAGTTTCAGAGCCTGTGCCAGCACATATCGTCGATGAGTCAGCAGGTACATTGGATTTTGAAAAAGAGACAAATAGAAAACATATTTATATTGCTTAATATCATGTTGGACATTTATTTTACATATCGCTATCTAGCCCAAAGAATGCAACACAAGCTTTTGGTAATAGGATCTAGACAACCAATAAACATACTTGTATATTTCTAAATACGTACAATATTATATAGAAAGCACCCAAACTCCGAAACAATCATTTACGTATCACACAAATATTTGCTCCCATAAACTGCCTAAGTATAGCGAAACAATTATAATGATAAAACTCTAAAAAATCAATAAAAATATATAATATTTCTTTGATTACCACATGTCATTCACCACAATCTCTCCTCTCCTTTGCTTTGATTTTCAGAGTTTCTGTAACTATTATAACTATTTAACTTTAGCAAGATGTGAAGCGGCAGACACTGGTGTGGTGGCTGCTGCTACACTTGGCATCTACACTTATTGCACGAAGTTCTGCTAGTGTACTTACTGCTGTACCGGGTAGAGACAACCTGAAGCTGGTTCCTGCAGATAGTCGGGCACGTGGATTGTCTTTCAGGAACCGTTGAAGCAAGGTTCTTGTCTAAGAGGCCTCTCGGTTTCTCTTAGTGGTTCTTTCCTTGGCAGAGATTATGATAGGAATCCTATTCACCCAGTTCATATCACATCCTCATTAAACAATTGCCTAATTTTATTACTTACCAATCCTGTTAAAATATATTTTTGTTTATTTTTTTAACTTAATAGCCCGTATTCCGGTTTCTCTAAGTTTAAGATTGTACACGATGGCCATAGACCTGCAAGTTGCTTGGCCTCGATAATAACCTTGACGATGCGACATATGTAAGATGACTAACGCCACCTAGTTGACGGATTGTACAACTATTGGATATAGAGCAGATGTTTTGTTTGTAAATGGAATTGGTTCCTAAAGTAGGGACTTTACCTAGGTTATTGAGTTAGAATAGCGGTGTATCATCTTAGTATTTAGACCGGATTTAGCTAATCTATCTAATATATTCGCAATTTTCTATGGTAGATGTGATGGCTTATTTTAGTGATTTGAGTTTTAAACTGCCCACCTGCTTTTACTTACCGACTCGATCTTCGACTGTTACGAACTACAAAGAGAGAATCAATTGTATTTGAACTAGGTACGGTACTTAGTTAACTGCCTCGATACTGAGATGGCTATGGCTATGCAGCATATGGCTACGCGGTCTCGGATTCGATTCGCAGGATTTGCAAATTTTTGTTTTTGCATTTAGGCGATTACTTGGGTGTAAGAGGCCCGACTAAGATCTCCGGGGCCCAAGCGACGTCACCTGCACCTGCTCATTAATGGACGAGGCAACGACGCAGGCGCCCTTACCGGTTTGGGAGGTCCGACAGCAGTCACTCCAAATAATGTTGAAAATGAAAAACCAAATGATATCTGCTCCTAATTAAATTGGTCGCAAATCCTGTTTTGGAACCAACTGAGAAAACACTTAAGATGAAGAAGAAGAATTTAGGTGGGTACTTAATATACACATGTATTTGAAAAAAAAACAATACCTATAATAACTACATAGGTACATAATTGCTATACCATAACAGCATAGCATTACAGCAAATAGCTTTGCCTAGTTTGACGCTAGATGGCGTTGTTGTGAAAGTCCCGCCAAATTCATCATTATTAATAAATCATTGTCATAATTTTATTAATCTTACCAAATAAAACATATTTAATTCGTTTTGATCATTTATTTGGTTCGTTCTGAAGTTGCAGCTGACTAGTTTGCGCACAATGTCTAAAAAGACCTTGCGGCAGGGTCACCAGGCGAAGGTAGATTCCAGTGACCCAATTCGGAGTAAGAATTAACTCCGAAGGAAGATAATATTTCAATCCACGCACGTAGTTGTCAAGCTCTTAGTAGTGTGGTAACTACCTAGTATCGAAATTCCAGGAATTTTTTTGGCTGCTAGGTGTCCTGCTATTGTTTGATTTCTGATTTTCAACATTATTGAGTGCAACTACTATCTGACCTCCCGACCCCGTAGTGTCGTTGCTACGTCCGTTGTTCAGCAGATGCACGACAAGTGAGGTCGTTTGAATCCCATAGATATTAGTTAATAGGTTGCAGAAACCCAGTTTCTAAAAAATGTCTTCATAGTGTAGCGTTAAATGAAGCACTCATCAGTCAATCAGCCTCGCCAGCTTGGTGTTCTGAAATCGATCTCGGGCTGAACATCTTCAGCTAAAGCGCTTAAGATAGATATTTGTTGACGGCATTTCCATTTACGAGAGTTTCGAAAGGCACGTTAAGCTGATGGTCGCGGTTGCCATTAACCAATTGGAAGACCATTATGGGCGTCTTGAGAATCAGCAGGTACTAACAGCCAGTTCCCGTCCGATTTAACGCTATAATAGGGTCATTTTTGACATATGACAAAATACATTTCACCAGTATATTTGCACTACGCTTTCGTCTATAGGCGCCAGTCTATAGTAACCACTTTCAACCAGATGGGCACTATGCTTGTCTGCCAACTCAATGGTATAAAAAAGATAAATATTTAAATAATTAAATATCGTTGGGACAATTCACACAACGCCATCAGATTCCAAACTAATCAGAGCTTGTACTACGGTTACCAGATAACTGATAAACATACTTATATATTTCTAAATACATACATATTATAGATAAATAGCACCCAGACACATTGCATCCAGATTCTTCAAAAACCGTAACATTTACGGTACCAGTTGCCGCCAAGCACGTTGAGCTGTTGCCCGCGGATCAAGTCAAACGGCCAGGATAATTAAAATCAAGATTCATGAATAAGGAGGCTTTATACCGAGATAAATACTTCATTTATTTATTATATAAATAGATTCCTTATACCGACTGAAAGCCGCTTCATCAGTGTGACGAATTTAGTTTACCTTTAACCTTTAAATTGACTTTTCACCTTTGACCTCTCACTTTTAGATGTTTATAAATATGAACAGCTATGCCCTTAGAGTGTGTCGCATTTGATACGACTCAACGATGCGGTAAAAATTTATATATCGACCAACCGTAGTTTGAATCCCAGCCCATGTTTTAGTGACACGCTATTACACCGGGGGACGAGCCTGGGCGCCGAGTATGCTATATCAATCGTGTCGAAATTGTCGCTCAACAGAAAACCACCGGTACAATTCTGTCAAATTTTCGTAGTCTACTATTACAATCGTACTCCAATAGACTTCTATCGGTCGGCGATAGAATTCTACTAACAAGTAACACGTACCGCGCCAGTGGCCGCTTGTCAGTTGCATTTTTAATAGTCTGCTAAGATTTTGACAGCTAAAAACAGTGATTCTGATTCTATTCTACGGCTTGTCAATAGTAGACTCGGTTCCCTGTTATGTTCTACGGGCACTATTTATTGTTACACAACCAGCGTTCAACTGATTGTTTTCTTACTTATCCCAATGTTTTTCCAGTTTCTTCTAATCCTGCCGGACAACGAGCAAGATAAATAAATTAGCAAAATTTGGAAATGCAATAAGTATATGCTGATTATACCATAGTTAAATTTAAAGTGGAAAGGGTCACTTTTTCCACTTTAAATCTTACAAATATTATTAATGCGAAAGTAGGAAAGAATGTATGGATGAATGGATCTATGTTTGTTCCCTTTCATGCAAAAACTACTGAATGGGTTTTGATCAAAACTTTTCGTTAATAATAATACATAGGCTGTTTTTTATCCTGGGAAAAAGTTCCTGGGAAATGGGAACAGAAAATCTTCTCCACGCGGGTGTCAACTAGTTTAAAATAAATAAATGTCGTAAAATCTGCCAGAAATCAAAACATTATTTTAAAAATTAGTAGTTTACGAGTATGAGTTCCAACGTGGTTCAAAGTAGGTCATGGGTGAAGCCAAGGGGCATAGTTAGTTGAAAATAAAACTTCATCCAAATCATTAGTACCATTTTCCAAAAACATGGAATCAATATGCGATAAGAATTGCTCGTGTAAAGTTTATTACGCTTCATTTAAAGGTCTACAGCAAAGCCCTACGTTCTACAAAGTCCTACGCCGTTCGTTCAGTGCCGTTATTGCGCTACATACGGAAATCACGTACAAAAACACCAAGGCTCGGTAGGTAGCTAAATGTACCTATATAGATTCAAAGTTGACAGGGAATTACACTTGTGAATTTTGACATTTCAAGGTAAGGCTGCCTATTTTGCACACCAGAAAATTTTTAAGTTTTGATGCTACTCTATGCCTCTAAATCGTTCTGCATTTCTGCATAGCCCTGACATTGCAGTTTGACATGAATCTTCCTGCTAATTCTGCTAATAATAAAACCACTGGCAAGTATGTCACACTTTACAATGTCAATGTGTTTTACAATGACTTTTGGGGTATGGAGTAGTTTTTATTTTCATTCCACTAAATTAGCAGATACGTGATTGAAACAGGTCACCGAAGCCTATATGGTTATTTTCAATACCAGAACACACTTATACTGACGAAACTTTAAATACCTTCAAAGACTCCTTTTGAAGAACTCCATTTCGAGTTCTAGTTCTCAGTTTATTGCTTACGAAAGTGCCGCGATACACATGGAGATATATCAAGAATTATTGCAAAGCATTCTAGTTGGGGACAAGACGGGGACCCATACTTGCACCCAGCGTAATGAATTTGTTCACTTCATCTTTTGGGCCTTTCATTTGGGCCTTTATGATTTCGGGAAAATTAAAATAATATCAGCTTCCAGTAGACAAAGCGGACTCTAAGCTCCAGTTTTGAGATGTGGTAAGAAATCGCGACTTTAGTCTCTGAGGATTGAAGCAACTGAGATGTCACCTTAGCTTATGTTCTGGTCTATTAAAATATTTTGATATACCGTTGATGGGTTAAACAGGTTGAATAATAGTTACGGTCAAAAAAAAACTGAACTACGAATTTAAAAACAAAACGTGTGTTCTATTAGAAAATACTCTTAACTCTAGTCCCAAATTCTCTCGGTGTAGCCATTACGAGTGTTTCTCCCACGGCCCTTCACTTTCGTTTTGCATAACTGTTTTGTTAGGTCTTTCCTCCGCGCCATTCTTTCGACATATTCGAAACATGCAAGTGTTGTAAGATAATTCTTTGAAATGTACTTTTATTTTATCGCTATTATATATTTGCTGCTTTAATTTTATATTTATTCTGAATGATTTATAATTAAGTAGTACAAATACAAATTATAAAACAAAGTATCTCGCCGCGTCTGTCTTGAACGATTTTCACACGATTTTCAGGAATTGATGGAGTGATTTAAGAGGAAATGTTAATATAAGAGTATAATACAGAACATATGTATACATAACTTACTACAGTTTTCAAAGTCTAAATATTGATGGCTGATGCCATAGAAATGTTCTGAGAGGTGACTAAATACAGCAGCAACATGCGTATCTAATAAGTTAGAGCAGCATATAACTTTCAATTTATTTGTTATTTAGTTTTCTATAACCGATACGATTTTAACGCGGTACAAAAGGGCAATTTATTGTTAAATTTAGCTTGCCAAAATGACGCGGCCAGCCTGATGGAAAGCCATGACTACATCTATCGAATAGAGGGACTCTCTATCTCTTAGTCTACATGACTACTGATATCGTCCCTCAAGTTAAGCGCTCCGCTTGAAGAACCCGGGATTGTAAGAGGAAGAAAACACTTGCAACGCAGAGCATTCCAGGTTACTATAGTTAGACAGAGAAACGATCTTTTAAATCGTATTATATCTGACAAATTAAAATATACATACAAATTAAAATAAATAAAAAAAAACGCTCGTGGCCCCGCGGCCTCAGTGTTCTGTAAACGATCACTGAGTTACGCAACTTTCACTATGGCTGGTCATCCGATGAGTGACCACTTTGTGGCACTTTCCGTGCTTCGGAAGGCACGTTAACCCGTTGGTCCTGTTACCAGTAACAGGGCAGTCGTTAAGTCAAGTTAAAGGCCTTATGGGCAGCTTGAAAAATTTCAACAGCAGGTTGCCACAACTAGCGTCTGCCTAATTCAACACGGCAATGGGCTCACCACCTATTACGTGGGTCAGGAATACACATGGTGAAAAGTAGGCATACAATATGTATGCCTCTGCCACTCCTTTGGGGATAAGAAGTGATAAATAGATAGAATAAAAAAGAAAATCATATATCGCTAAACGCTTGTGATTGGGATGTAGCCGGTGTTGAGGAACGGATGAAGATGCTCCTGCAACACAAAGGAAGGATCTAACGACAAGCATGTGATCAATAATGGCAGGCAGCAGCCGAACGGTTAATGCTCAGCTGTTATTTAAATCATTCTTCATAAGAGAAGAAGCTCAATGCAGTATTCTTAATATGAATATAGTTCGATACGATTAACTGTTTGGTATGTGGCGCTGGTCACTATACCGGGAATAATGATTTACCAACAGGTCACGAGGGCCAGGGTCAGGGCTACGAGCGAAGCCAAGTACGAAAATACTTTAATTTCTCTCAAAAATTGATTAACCCTTGGTCACATAAGTAAAAGTGTCCAATGGTTTCGCTTATAGTAAGCCACTGTGGATGAGGGACACAATATTTTACATTAGATTATTTATACTGTTGATTGATGGCGCTTGGTGGAACTTGCTACACATATTAAATAACACCACTTTCCACAACATTTACTTTGTAAACCTGACCGGTTTCGCCTCACGGCATTTTCAAAGGTACACAATATGACCACTGGACCTAGAAAGTATATACTTTCTAGGTCCAGTCGTCATATTGTGTACCTATTATTATATATTATTTAAATATACAATATTTTACATGTTGTCAGCATATTCGTCAAATTCCATAAATTTTAAGAAAACATAAACTCAATGATATTAAACACAACATAGGTTACGTCCAAACAACCATTGCCTGTCCTGTTTTTTATTGAAGATGCCTTGGAGAAGAAGTCGTTGAGTGGATTTATAAGGTCATTTTTGAAACACCAGCAGCCTGCTAGGACTAGATGGCTATCTTCAAAATTACCTTTTTTTTTAAATAAAATAAAGTTAAATATATAGTTAAATAAAAGTTAAATAAATGTTAAATAAAAGTTAAATAAAAAGCTAAATAATTTAAAGTTAAAAAAATAAAGTTTTTAAAATAAAGAATTAAATTTAACTTTATTTTAATGTTCTGCTTGAATTATACGACACAGGAGATGCACCGGTGCTAGCTCCTTGAACCTTGACCTGTCCGTCAGTCGCATTATTGCGCGCGCGTCCATCGTTCATCGATACAATGTTATAATAAGTACGTGACATGAAAAAGAGACCCAGGAGTTCTATGAAGCGAATCCATCAGCGAGTACCTGTGTCGCAGCTCGATGGTTCAATGTATGACAGTACTTCGCTTCGTGTTAAATTGCCAGGAGTCGTAGAACAAACGTTGTTAGTTATGACTTATGACCTTAGCTTCTGGTAGGTCACAGATGATTTACAAATGACCCTGTGTCCTACTGCTTGTGCGGTTGCTTCATATAACGCCACACATCTTCCGTGTTACATTTTATCCATACATACATTTCGTATTTAGAGGGTAATAGTAATTTTAGACATATCTGCTATTACAATCATATAAAGTCAAAATACAATATAATATGGTCAAAATACAAAATATAGTCCGAGACTACCAGGACTTTAATTGGTCGTGCTTTAATTAGTGTCTAGCAAATAAGACCTTTTAGCCTTTTTGTTACCACCTCACTAAAAAGGCCAACGGGTTCAAAATTTCTTCTAAATATAACATCTAAAATAGACACATTTAATTTTATTAAATATATTCGGCCCTTTAGACCCACAACACCACCTGTTACGTGGGACAAAAATGCATACGGTGAAATGTGGGCGTTTAATATGCCTCTCCCTATCCCTTCGGGGATAAAGGCGTGACAATATGTATGTATGTATGTATGCTATTACCAACACACATAAAGCTATCAGCGATGATTCACTTACTTTCAAAGGAAAGTCATTTCTTATAATTCTCTAAGTAAGAATGCTACAAATATCTTTCCGTATAGAAAATAAAACTCTTGCCGTTATAAATTAATAAACATTATACTACAATTTTTACAGCGCCATCTAAGTCAAAATAAGCTACTACAACCTTGTGCTATGCGATCTAGACAACTGACAAACATTTTTATGTAGAACGATAATAAGGGAGGGGAGAAGGATCCCACCACACACCCTCGATACGTAAATCCTAACGCACAATGGTCAAGGATAACCTCTACTAATTGTAACGGAAGAATGACGATCCGAACTCCTCAAGGAAAGGGATGTAGGACAGGTAAAAGAAAACCTTACCCTCCAAGTTGTCAAAACTTTTGCGTGTTGAGCCTTCTTCCCAACCAGGCGGCAGGATAGGCCTGAGGGCTATTCACTGCGGCCCGGCTTGCCCCAATATGAGGCTATTCGCGGGGGGTTGGATGTGCTGCCCCCACAAATCCGGAGGAGATTAGCCTATGCCCGCTTCGAACTGTTTCTGAACGTCCTTCAGAGAACAGAGGGGTGGAGAGCGATCGAGCGAGCAGTAGAAGGCACCCCGGAACACGAAGGGTGCCAGCCGCCAGAAGGCCAATTTTGAGCGGGGTCCCCCGACCTTCCGCCCACGGCCGTAAACTAGTCGGGGGCGCGCTGGAGCTCCACCCGGCGTCGTCTATTGTGGGCTGGGTCTTAGGTTTGTATGCCACTTCTGTAGTATAAAAAAAATGGCCTGTTCACTTAAACACTTAGGGCCGTATTCCAGAACGTTTATCAATACTCAAGAAACACTTGAGAGTAGATTTATAAGGCAAAATCTAGCCTCAAGCGTCGATTAAGTATTGAGAAACGTTCTGGAATACGGCCCTTAGATTGTCTCAGTTATTTCGGTGAAACGGGTTCTCTTACCTTGCTAAGGATTCAATCACGAAGTGATATTGCGAGCACGGCCCTCTCTGAACAACAGCAAGCTTCTTAGAGAGGAACTCTCTCAAAAGTCACATATAACTGAGAAACAAATGTTCCCAATAAAAAACAAATTTCGATTGTGATTAATAAATCTTAAATTTATAAATAAATATCTATCACGCCTTTATCACCGAAGGGGTGGCAGAGGCATATTATATGCCCACTTTTGTGTGCCCACCGTGTGGATTCCTGTCCCACGTAATAGGTGGTGAGCCCATTGCCGTGTTGAAATAGACAGACGCAGGTTAAGCGTTAACCTGCTGTTGAAATTTTTCAAGCCGCTCATAAGACCTTCAACCAGGCTTAACGACTGCCATTTTACTGGCAACCGGGACCAACGGCTTAACGTGCCTTCCGAAGCACGGAAACGCTCGCAAATGTAAATGCCACAAAGTGGTCACCCATCCGAGGACCAGCCATAGTGAAAGTTGCGTAACTCAGTGATCGTTTACAGAACACTGGGACCGCGGGGCCACGAGCGTCTCAAATAAATTTATAATAATAATATTAATCTATTTATTGACTTTTTCACAAGTATAATTAACTATCATCACGCTGTATCCCTGAAGGGGTAGTCAGAGAGGACAGATCGCCAGGCTTTACGATTCATGGATACATCTACAAATATAATAAGATCGTACAAATTACTCTTCTTTTTGGCAAAAGGAATGGATTCAGCGATGATTGATGATTGATGATTATGAACGTACTCGTATGTTACGAAATAGCATATCTCCTCGATGTTCTTAAAACATTTGCCATTACAATAAATATGGACCACTTTATATCTTTCTTTTGACTTTAGATTGAGTAAATTAATTTCATAAATCACATATGTTTATAAACATATCTCAAGTCCATCAAAAATCCCGAGCTTTTATAATATAAACATCAACGATATTGAACCTCTAAAGCCGGTAGTGGAAACTACCTAACTAGTGTCTCGACGGTGATGTCATCGGCTGCGCAGGCGCCTATTTACTAAGCAATTGCGCATTGGCACGTTTATTTTATATAAAGTTTAGGACCATAACAATGGTGTAAACTATGGCTGCAATATAATATATTATCATAATAAATGTAACACGGATACTAGTAACAAAGCTATACAGTAAATTCAATAGTTCATGAGCAATTTTCACAAAATTTTGACAGAAAGTGCTTATTTTTTTTTAATAGTAAAGTTTTCATGGCAATCATGAAATAATAGATTATACAGCATGTGCACAAAACGAACCATTTTATCCGAGACTTTTAGCAGCCCGCGCCGAAGGCTCAGGCTGGTAGTAATGTCGCAGATAAAATGGTTTTATGGACGAGAGTTTATAACTCTGCTTTTCACTTCGATTGCGAGGAAAGTGCTTATTTGTGCAAGACATAGGCTGCACAAAATCGTGGCGAGTGCTGATAGTAATGTTGATTATAAACAATTTTATGCACACACACACAGCCTATGTATATCCAGCACAAATGAGCACTTTCAGAGAATGAGAAGTGAAAAATGTATTAAAATATATATCGATATAATATAACAACAAAAAGACCCGCGACGTGTTATAAAAATAAATTTTACGACACCTATTTAAATGTAATTTTCTTTTTTTTTACACGTCTAAAGTTCCTTGAGCTTAAATTTTATATATCTCAGAAATCTAAGATATACATATTATATATAACAAGTTCTATCAAGTGCCATCAATCAACAGTAAATACTTATACTTTAAAATGCACTTAAATAAATCCAAATACAAGATTTTATTGAAGTGAAACTTCTTTATCGACATTGAGAGAAATTTTATAGCTGTAAAAAAATCGTCACGTATTTCGGTTACGCCCCATTTGGTTTTGAAGCAAAACTTTCTATATCATAAGTGAAACTTCTTTATTATAAGTGAAACTTCTTTATCGACGTATGAGATATATTTTACAGCTGTAAAAAAATGTAGTAAAGAAGTTTCACTCCTTACATGTATACGCTGGTACACACTCTTTTTGTTAATTAAGTACACCTATGTACTCTTTTCGAAATTGCCCAAGAATATTAAAATCAAACTTTGCTGCTGTCTATCTTAGATTTCCATAACAATATGTTTTTGAAATTCGTACGATGACAGTGTAAAACATTTACATAATGTTTATTTTGAACTTAGAATGCCAAATTACTTTGTTTAGTAAATAGATTGTAAATTTTATTTATTGTAACACTCAAAATTTATAATCTACATCCACGTGTTATTTTTGTTTTTCGAATATATATCAATAGTTGAAATTCACATAAATTTTATTCAAGTATGTTTGCGGTTCAAGGATACTTTAAAAATGCATTTTGCAAATAAACCAATTTGAAAGATAAATTAAGCTGTAATAAAATAAAATAATAAATTAAATAAAAGAAGCACTTGAAAATGATACTATACTGCGATAAGAATCTTAGATCCGTATTCCAGAACGTTTTTGAATACTCAATCAACACTTGAGACTAGATTTTGCCTCATAGAATCTACTCTAAAGTGTTTCTTGAGTATTGATAAACGTTCTGGAATACGGCCCTTACGCTGCGCTACGGTCCTACATGCTGTAAAATTTTTAAAAAAAGTGTATGAATTTTGAGGCCTAGGTACCATGTTACTGATAGCCGGGACCAACAGCCGTTTATTGAAGATCTAAAAAATAGAAGAAAGTAGAAGAAGCAAAAGTTGTATGCCAGAATCGTAGCAAGTGGAAAGCCATTATGATACGTATGTATGTATGTAAAAAGAATAGTTATTACGTAGACATATCACGGTGAAGTTTAAAACTTGTGACCAATTTCAGTTATTGTAAGTATGAATAACTAACTTTATCAATCACAACTTTATCCCCAAAGACTTCGGCAGAGGCATACTATACCCGATATTTCTTCGTATACATATCTGGTTACGATGAAACGCGTAAGACGAAATGCATGCAATAAAGAAGTTTAATAAAGGCGGCAATTGGATGCTTTGTTTTCTGTGCGAGTGCAGTTCTTGTAAGACAAATGATATTGGGACACGATTTCAGATTCACTTCAAATTCGTGCTATTCACCGATTTTTTCAGATCCTCCGTTTCATGATAAATATATTATTTAAAAATCTTATAACACCCAGAGCTTTTTCCAGAGAGCTAGAGAGTTCCTTTCCAAGGGAAATGCCCTGTCATAATCAGTGGAATCGAAGCCAACCTCTCCTGTAAGTTCTGCTTCTTGACAAGAGTTGTGAGCTCCTGGCTTTACTCTAGGCTTACAAGTTGGGGTTAGGATGAACATTTCAGAACTTTATACAAGACTAATATTGTGCTAATATCATAAGTCATCACCAAATCCAAAATGAAAGGCGTTTAATTAATCATTTTGTGTTTTAAGGGTTCTATTGATTACAATAAATAAAGGATTAATGATGTAATTTGTTGTGGATTTTAATATATTGGCTAATCTTGTCGTCTACTACCAACTCGCATCCCACAACTTATATCCATTTATGAAGCTGGTAAATACTTACCTGATAAATACATACATATTGTCACGCCTTTATCCCCTAAGGGGGTAAACAGAGGCATATTATACACACACATTTCACCGTATGCAGTTTTGTCCCACGTAACAATACTCTTTGCCGTGTTGAAATATACAAGCACAGGAACTGGCGACCTGCTGTTGAATTTTTTCAAGCCACCCATAAGGTCTTCAACTTGGCTTAACGACTGCCATGTTACTGGCAACCGGGACCAAAGGCTTAACATGCCGTCCGAAGCACGGAAATGCTTGCAAATGTAAATACCACAAAGTGGACACTTATCCGAGGACCAGCCAAAGGTACTTATCAGTGATCGTTTACAGAACCCTGAGTTATCAGGAGACGCGTTCGTCTCCTGATAAATGGATATAAGATTTTGATTTTACCCGAACGATTAAGCAGATATCAATCTAAGTATTTTTCCTTGTTCACTAAAACGTCGTAACATTGTTGATTATGATGACGCTGAAGCCGCCTCCACAGTTTACGGTAAGAGGCGCGCTGACGTCAATCAACACACGAAAACCCACATACTCAACTTCGTTGTAAGGTCCATTTTAGGACCATTATAGAACTGTTTATCCCGAGCAAATACTGCTTGGAGCCTAACTAAATACAGAAATACAAAAATATTATTTTATGTAGGTACCTAATTAATATTTTGAAAGCTTATATTTTGAATGTCTTGGTATTTTAATAAATTCTTATACGTGGTAATTAATTGCTCAATACTGCAACAATGCGTATTTAAAAAAACGCGCGTATTTTAATCGCGTACCTCATTTAATAGAACAAAAATTCTACCGAGTTACAAACTACAGTAGAACAACGAATATTATTTACAAACATTACATCCTCAAATCTTCTGTTATAAACTGCGTTTAATATAAAGCAAGCAATGGATGTTGAAATAGAAGATATTCCGTAGTCAGTGATAGTACAATGCAGTGTGTGGTATAAACATGCTGTTATCACATTAGATGATAACCTCATATGTCATTGGGCACGGCTTTTTGGTGATTCATGTAACCATGTTACACTATATCGTGCCGTGCCGTGCCGTCGCCGAATCATGGCCGAGTCGTATCCCTATCCATGCCCCGGCCGAGGTATGGAAGGCCCAAGTGCCGCAACTGTTGGGGTTGCTTCTCGTGCTGACAGAGGACTTACCGTAAATAGGTGCAAATGGAGATTTGGCCCCAGTACTTTACAGATTTTCAAGCTAGAAAAGAAACAAATATCTTTTTGTTGTTATATTATATCGATATATATTTTAATACATTTTTCACTTCTCATTCTCTGAAAGTGCTTATTTGTGCAAGACATAGGCTGCACAAAATCGTGGCGAGTGCTGATAGTAATGTTGATTATAAACAATTTTATGCACACACACAGCCTATGTATATCCAGCACAAATGAGCACTTTCAGAGAATGAGAAGTGAAAAATGTATTAAAATATATATCGATATAATATAACAACAAAAAGATATTTGTTTCTTTTCTAGCTTGAAAATCTGTAAAGTACTGGGGCCAAATCTCCATTTGCACCTATTTACGGTAAGTCCTCTGTCAGCACGAGAAGCAACCCCAACAGTTGCGGCACTTGGGCCTTCCATACCTCGGCCGGGGCATGGATAGGGATACGACTCGGCCATGATTCGGCGACGGCACGGCACGGCACGATATAGTGTAACATGGTTACATGAATCACCAAAAAGCCGTGCCCAATGACATATGAGGTTATCATCTAATGTGATAACAGCATGTTTATACCACACACTGCATTGTACTATCACTGACCACGGAATATCTTCTATTTCAACATCCATTGCTTGCTTTATATTAAACGCAGTTTATAACAGAAGATTTGAGGATGTAATGTTTGTAAATAATATTCGTTGTTCTACTGTAGTTTGTAACTCGGTAGAATTTTTGTTCTATTAAATGAGGTACGCGATTAAAATACGCGCGTTTTTTTAAATACGCATTGTTGCAGTATTGAGCAATTAATTACCACGTATAAGAATTTATTAAAATACCAAGACATTCAAAATATAAGCTTTCAAAATATTAATTAGGTACCTACATAAAATAATATTTTTGTATTTCTGTATTTAGTTAGGCTCCAAGCAGTATTTGCTCGGGATAAACAGTTCTATAATGGTCCTAAAATGGACCTTACAACGAAGTTGAGTATGTGGGTTTTCGTGTGTTGATTGACGTCAGCGCGCCTCTTACCGTAAACTGTGGAGGCGGCTTCAGCGTCATCATAATCAACAATGTTACGACGTTTTAGTGAACAAGGAAAAATACTTAGATTGATATCTGCTTAATCGTTCGGGTAAAATCAAAATCTTATATCCATTTATCAGGAGACGAACGCGTCTCCTGATAACTCAGGGTTCTGTAAACGATCACTGATAAGTACCTTTGGCTGGTCCTCGGATAAGTGTCCACTTTGTGGTATTTACATTTGCAAGCATTTCCGTGCTTCGGACGGCATGTTAAGCCTTTGGTCCCGGTTGCCAGTAACATGGCAGTCGTTAAGCCAAGTTGAAGACCTTATGGGTGGCTTGAAAAAATTCAACAGCAGGTCGCCAGTTCCTGTGCTTGTATATTTCAACACGGCAAAGAGTATTGTTACGTGGGACAAAACTGCATACGGTGAAATGTGGGTGTATAATATGCCTCTGTTTACCCCCTTAGGGGATAAAGGCGTGACAATATGTATGTATTTATCAGGTAAGTATTTACCAGCTTCATAAATGGATATAAGTTGTGGGATGCGAGTTGGTAGTAGACGACAAGATTAGCCAATATATTAAAATCCACAACAAATTACATCATTAATCCTTTATTTATTGTAATCAATAGAACCCTTAAAACACAAAATGATTAATTAAACGCCTTTCATTTTGGATTTGGTGATGACTTATGATATTAGCACAATATTAGTCTTGTATAAAGTTCTGAAATGTTCATCCTAACCCCAACTTGTAAGCCTAGAGTAAAGCCAGGAGCTCACAACTCTTGTCAAGAAGCAGAACTTACAGGAGAGGTTGGCTTCGATTCCACTGATTATGACAGGGCATTTCCCTTGGAAAGGAACTCTCTAGCTCTCTGGAAAAAGCTCTGGGTGTTATAAGATTTTTAAATAATATATTTATCATGAAACGGAGGATCTGAAAAAATCGGTGAATAGCACGAATTTGAAGTGAATCTGAAATCGTGTCCCAATATCATTTGTCTTACAAGAACTGCACTCGCACAGAAAACAAAGCATCCAATTGCCGCCTTTATTAAACTTCTTTATTGCATGCATTTCGTCTTACGCGTTTCATCGTAACCAGATATGTATACGAAGAAATATCGGGTATAGTATGCCTCTGCCGAAGTCTTTGGGGATAAAGTTGTGATTGATAAAGTTAGTTATTCATACTTACAATAACTGAAATTGGTCACAAGTTTTAAACTTCACCGTGATATGTCTACGTAATAACTATTCTTTTTACATACATACATACGTATCATAATGGCTTTCCACTTGCTACGATTCTGGCATACAACTTTTGCTTCTTCTACTTTCTTCTATTTTTTAGATCTTCAATAAACGGCTGTTGGTCCCGGCTATCAGTAACATGGTACCTAGGCCTCAAAATTCATACACTTTTTTTAAAAATTTTACAGCATGTAGGACCGTAGCGCAGCGTAAGGGCCGTATTCCAGAACGTTTATCAATACTCAAGAAACACTTTAGAGTAGATTCTATGAGGCAAAATCTAGTCTCAAGTGTTGATTGAGTATTCAAAAACGTTCTGGAATACGGATCTAAGATTCTTATCGCAGTATAGTATCATTTTCAAGTGCTTCTTTTATTTAATTTATTATTTTATTTTATTACAGCTTAATTTATCTTTCAAATTGGTTTATTTGCAAAATGCATTTTTAAAGTATCCTTGAACCGCAAACATACTTGAATAAAATTTATGTGAATTTCAACTATTGATATATATTCGAAAAACAAAAATAACACGTGGATGTAGATTATAAATTTTGAGTGTTACAATAAATAAAATTTACAATCTATTTACTAAACAAAGTAATTTGGCATTCTAAGTTCAAAATAAACATTATGTAAATGTTTTACACTGTCATCGTACGAATTTCAAAAACATATTGTTATGGAAATCTAAGATAGACAGCAGCAAAGTTTGATTTTAATATTCTTGGGCAATTTCGAAAAGAGTACATAGGTGTACTTAATTAACAAAAAGAGTGTGTACCAGCGTATACATGTAAGGAGTGAAACTTCTTTACTACATTTTTTTACAGCTGTAAAATATATCTCATACGTCGATAAAGAAGTTTCACTTATAATAAAGAAGTTTCACTTATGATATAGAAAGTTTTGCTTCAAAACCAAATGGGGCGTAACCGAAATACGTGACGATTTTTTTACAGCTATAAAATTTCTCTCAATGACGATAAAGAAGTTTCACTTCAATAAAATCTTGTATTTGGATTTATTTAAGTGCATTTTAAAGTATAAGTATTTACTGTTGATTGATGGCACTTGATGGAACTTGTTATATATAATATGTATATCTTAGATTTCTGAGATATATAAAATTTAAGCTCAAGGAACTTTAGACGTGTAAAAAAAAAGAAAATTACATTTAAATAGGTGTCGTAAAATTTATTTTTATAACACGTCGCGGGTCGCTGATAAAAGACGCAAAATCGCAGGTTGCACCAAACCGCAGGTATACGAGTATATTTTAAGCAACCAAATATATTAATTACCTATTTACTTAACAAATTAATTTATTAATCGAAAATGTACGTTGTAAATTGAGCTGTGTACTCGACTCGTTATTGAACTGACATATGATGATGAGTTCAAATATACTAACATATTTCAACTAGATGACCCCCACATACTTTGAACTCCCGTCGCTTATAAATTCTACAATAATTCACAAAACCTTGACCGATTTGTTGATATTTATGATTACTGCTCCGCTCCTCAGGGTAGTAGCGTGATGATGTATAGCCTATAGCCTACCTAGTTAAATGAACTATCCAACACCAAAATAATTTTACAAGTCCATCCAGTAGTTCTTGAGATTAGCGCGAAACAAACGCTTCAGCTTTATAATATTAGTATAGATAATAGTGTTTTCCACCCGGCCTGACTCACGTGTTAGGAAATTGTATTTAATCCGCCGATGAACTAGGGCACTAACAACATGGCGCTCGATTCGATACTCTCTGAAAATAGACGAGAGCTTTTTCAGTTCGTCTTATTAATTTTATATTAAGTAGTCTCGGACGACGGCATTCTGAGAAATATTTTTTCGGAGTTATGCAGCCTAATAATTTCAAGTAAATATCTTTACAATGCCGAAGAGAAACCGCTGATCGTAGAATTTTCTAACAGCCAATAAATCCCCGGACTCCTATTCGGGAAGGCGTTTTTAAAACAATCAGAAGATACAAAGATATTAAAAAAAATATAGAAAGTTATGAAGGAACCAGTCTAGCACAGTATAAAAAGAGGAGAATATGACATTAGCAGAATAGAACTGACAACTATCTGACTAGAATTGACAACGATTGTCAGAACGAATCTTCTACGGCTCTTTGTGGTGTTTAACCGTTTTCTATAATTTTTAGGTTAATTCGAATCAACAATACAAGTACCAGATCGTGACGGAATTATGAATTTCATAAAAATACCAACGAAAAACATCATGGCTATGGGATTTCCTATTATATCAAAAAGAGCGCGCTTTTTGAAAATTTCATTCTTATAGAATAACATTATTATAGCATATAGCACAAGCTTATAGCTTAGTTTAGGCTATTTGGTGCTGTGTAAAAAGTGACTAACAATGTCTAAATTTATCTCACTCACCACCTATTACGTGGGACAGGAATCCACACGGTGAAAAGTGGGCATATAATATGCCTCTGCCACCCCTTCGGGGATAAGGCGTGATGGATATTTATTTATTTTATTTATATGAACTTCTTATCGAGTACCTATTACCTGGTGATAATGTAACTTTAGTTAAAAATTAAATGGTGTTTGCGAAGCTCTATGCTTTGCAACTCTGCATCGACCTAATTTTAGAAGACATGGATTTTATGCATTGAGTTAATATTGTACTAAGTACAATATTAACTCAATGGTTTTATGTGTGTTATTAAAATTTTGGAATCTTCGAAGTCAAGTCGCGACCACGGCCGGCTACCTATTGCAAAATCAATGGTCGAACTGTTAAAGTGAGCAAAGTTAGAAAAAATAGTTACGCTCACCTCGGTGACGATCGCTTCGTTTTTACATAAGACACGAAAAAGACCAAAAAATTAATTTAAAAGACAAAATAAATGTAGAAAAATGTAGTATATATTTTTCAAAATAAGGTGCCAAAATGCTATAAATAAATATTGTTATGACAGGTTTTTTTTTGCGTCTGTTGTGGGCTTGCGCCACTCGTGGCTGCGGCCAAGGTCGAGCAAATACTCCGAGGCTTTCGTAACAAAAATTCTGTATATACTTAACTCGATACAGTTAGAATAATCTAAAAAAACCTTCTAGATTACGTAGATGATAAAAAAAGCATAAAGACTTGTAGATTAAGGAAGCAATTTGCTATATAACATCACTAGCTGACCCGCCCGGCGTCGCCCGTGACATACTTCGAACCCCGTGACACCCATTTGAGCCCGTCGTTTATTAATCTCACATTAATGTATGATCATTTTCCAAATTAGTTGATTGCTTCTCCGCTCTCCAGTACCTAAGTGCCCGCACGGCCCGGTCGAATTATGGTTACACGAAATTAATTTATGTACGCATTATTTTGATTTTGCTATATCTCTTAAAATATTTATTTAATTTGCAAGGTGAAAAAGGACAAAATAATCTTCATGAAATCTATACTGCTGTTTGACAGCAGGGTATAAGCTCGATATTAGATAAAACGACTGGCTGATGTTGGTGGCTGGTAAACAGAATTATAAAGGCATTTTCCAAAAGATATAGAAGCACACGCCAATCGCCGAAGGCGACAAATACGCCCACACTTTGCACAGAAGTCTACAGAGGAGAGTTGTGACAGAGAAGATTACTTCCTACCTATAATAGTTTAGATTCCCTTAACCGGATCGCCGTGAATACCTCTCAGGTCTATCCTGCAAAGAACATCAACTCGGTGTTCACGTCACGTTAGTAAACTACGTCACCCAGGTTCTGCCGGCAGCGTACAAAAAGCATTTGCGCAAATAAGATGCCTGTGTGCAAAATCTGCCCAGTTTTCTTTCAAAATTATGACTGTATTTAATTTAATAAAACTTATCATGTTTAAAATTCGTGTTTTTTTTTATTACGTTTTATTGTTATTTAAGTCTCGAAAGGCTGCATTGATCAGATTGATATATTGTGTTAGCTTAGCATTGTGTTTAGGAATTGTCAATTACTACTTGCGTCCCGTGACATAGTTCCACAGAATTTAAACCCCCATTTTTCTCCGTTAGTGTGTATGTACACTATAAGGATATCTCTAAGGCCTTTGACCGGGTCTGGCACTGTGGTCTTCTATTGCCCTCTACCCGCCCGGGGGAGCCCGGGGGACTTTGCGAATGGGTATCCAGCTTTTTGGCCGGCAGAACTATCAGAGCCGTCGTTGACGGTTGCTGTTCGGTCTACACGGCCATTAATGCTGGGGTCCCGCAGGGCTAAGTGTTGTCACCCACCCTGTTTTTGCTGCATATCGATGACATGCTGTCCATTGACGGCATTCATTGCTATAGAGATGATAGTACGGGTGACACTTATTACACGGGTCGCTGCAAATTCCCCCGGTCTGCAGTGGAAGAAAGCCGTGAACAACTTGTGTCTAAAATCGAGGCTACTCTTGCAACAGTGTCCGATCCGGCCGCACATGGAGTACTGCTGTCACGTTTGGGCTGGTGCACCTGAATAGCAGCTTCGACCTTTTAACTCGTTAGAAGGGCGTGCTATGAGGATTGTCAACGATCCGGCGGTGTCGAACCCCTTCGCGACAGGAGAGACTTTGCCTCCTTATGCGTGTTCTATCGCCTGTACAATGGTCTGTGATCTGTGGAGTTGTTTGATAGGATGCCTACGGCTACCTTTTATCATCGCACCGCTCGCCATAGACAGGGTGTTCACCCTCACACTTTGCGTCCGAAGTGCACGCACATGGTTAGGCTCGATGGAGAGGCGTTATTCCGCGTACGCTTAGATTGTGGAATGAACTCCCTGCCTGGGTTTTCCCGAACGTCTACAGTATGGGGTTCTTCAAAAGGTTTATAAAGGTTTATAAAGGGTCGGCAGCGCGAGTGCTGCACCACTGGTGTTGCAAACTTCCATTAGATTCAGACTTTTGACTGATTAAAATAATTATGATTGATCTCAAAGTCTTGTCATAATTACTTATAAGATGTAATTACTTATAATGGGAATATTGGGTTATTAATTTGTTTTTGTTGGTACTTAATGTACTATAAGACTATTATTAATCTTTTTGCAAAAATAAAAACATGTTTCAGTTGTGTATAAAATAGTCTAGTTAATAACCACTTTTTGGTCAAACTTTTTTTATGAATGAGATGTCATTCGATTCGGAATAGCATGTATCTAGATGATATTTGAAAATTGAAATTAAAAATAAAAATTAGATATTGCTGGACACTGTTCACACAGCGCTATCGAGCCCAAAGTAAGCTAATATCAGCTTGTGGTATGGGATCTAGATACTGATATATACATAGGAAACACCCAAACTCCGAAACACACATTTGTGGATCACACAAATATCTGTTCCGACCCGGAAATCTGACCTGGTACTTCAAGCGCGGCAGTCGCATACACCACCACTGCGCCACTAGGCAGTCAAGTTGAAGTACTGCTGGCAAAAATTACAAAATTTATTAACAATTTACTAAATACTTGACTACAGTAAGTAATACTTGTATTATTTAATACTTAAATACTCAAATAATAATCTGTCACAACTTACCTTAGTACCTGTCACAACTTACCTTAGTACCTGTCACAACTTTACTTGTTGATAGGCGAGTTGAAATCCGAGGGGATTTGCACACGTAAAAAAAACTAATATGTCTTAAATAAAGTTTAAATATAATTTCTTTACGGTGATCTGTCCTTTCTGACCCGTCAGGATTACAGATTGAAGATAAATAAATAAATATCGTTGGGACAACTCACACAGCGCCATCTGATTCCAAACTAAGCAGAGCTTGTACTAAGATACTCAGTTTATTGAAGTTAATTTTGTAATTGACAAATATATTAATTAATTTATTTAAAATTAGCATGAATAAATGATCTCTAGTTCCCGAATATATTTATACAAAAAAAAAATGTTTTTGAATAGTTGCAGAAGATATTTCTCTTAGAACGGTAATAACTTCAAGAGTATTTATCTAATCTAAACTAAGTAATTTAAATATTAATTATCTAAATGTTGAAGATTTATATTTAAATTAATTACCCAATTCGCAAATTAACTAATAACAATGATTATGTTTACAAATTGTATCAGCAATCCCAACTTCGAATATCGGGTAGGTATATTGTTTAATTTTAATGTTTAGGTGATTTTTCATGATACATTAATTTTTGGTTTAATACACAATTTAATTAAAACAAAACTATGTACATCAGTAGTGACTGGTTGTAAGTATAATACAGTTTTAAGCTATTTAATTTAGATACTTTTTCATGGCACATACATTTTTGGTTTAAGATACAATTATTTTTTCTCGTTATAAACCATTTATTTATAATTAGTTTTTTTTTTTCATCATACATACATACGGTTACGCCTTTATCGCAGAAGAGGTAGGCAGAGGCATACTATACGCCCACTTTTCACCGTATGCATTTTTGTCCTACGTAACAGGTGGTGAGTCCATTGCCGTGTTGAAATCGACAGGCACAGGCTGTGGCGGACTGCTGTTTTTTCAACAGCAAATTTGCAACTTTAGTCCAGTTGTAACTGGGCTTAAGGACTGCCATTTTACTGTCAATCGGGACCAACGGAAGCACGGGAACGCTCGTTAATAGAAATGTCACAAACTTATTTATATAAGTAATGCCCTTACATTGTGTTTACATCTGTAATGCCTCAAAGTAATTTACATAAGATTTTCATCATCATCTTTATTTATTACCACAACTATACAAAATATTATGTACACTTTAAAAATTATAAATTATATACAGAATATATTTCAGATAAATCAGTAAAAAAGAAGTACAAGACTGGCAATCTTGGTATCAAAGAATTCCTTCCCATCGCAGTCGCCAGGTAAAGTTGGTAAGGGTGGCTGCGTTGCCACGCTAAATGGTAATGCTTATTATTTGAACAAGAAAAAGGCCAGCCATGTGGTCATAAGAATGAGCACTTTAGTCCAGGTTCTCGACCCCAAAAGGCTGAAAATTATAAAATAATTATCAATTAAATTACTATATTAAGCAAGGGAGAGACGAAACCGCTGAATGATGAAATTTGGACAGTAGATTACTTTTATTAGCTAGACAAGCATTACATCGTTTTCATACCAGTGTCGGCAGACAAGCGGGCCCACCACGCTGGCTGTCCCAGTTACTAGTTACACTTATGCCTGGATTTGGATTCTGAGGTTCCCTGTCATTTGACTTTTTGTTTTCGGCGTGGATAGTAGCGACTGCGCTTTACCTCATTATATCGTATGCTATGTATGCCCACTATACACCATGCGTTTTCCTGTCCCACGTAACAGGAGGTGAGCCCATAGCCGTGTTAAAATAACGACTGCCATGTTACTGGGGTAACCGAGACCAACGGCTTAACATGCCTTCTGAAGCACGGAAACGCTCGCAAATGTAAATGTCCCTATGTCCCTTAGTCATCATAATCCAGAATGTCACGAACTCATAAGGTTTTAGTGACTATTTGATACACAAACTACCTGCATATTGCACCCATTGGTTACTCAAAAGTCATCAGTTATCTTTCTCTGGAATTTCCACAAGATGACTAACAGATTACAATTTGCTCTTAGTGGACAGTCAGAGATCTAATACTCATGGTGTATGACTAATCCTGAATCTGCTTACCGACTTTCCCCTAAACCTATGACTCATTTATGGGGGATGGCTATAGGGTGGCTAAAAAGAATAAGTTTACAATGGTAATAGCAGATAGATACCACTTGCGATGCGGATGTGCCTTAAGTTTCTTTTTTATATAAATACTACTAAAGTGGCAGGCTAGCATATGGAAAGTGGTCACCGCAGGCTATAGACGTTTGCAACACCAAAGGTGCTACACTCACGCTGCCGACCCTGCAAAAAACCTTCCAAGACTTCTTCTGAAGTACCATATATTGTAGAAGTTCAGAAAGTAAGCTAGTCTGTTTCGTAGGTAGTTTGTCTTTTTAGGTGTATAAAAAGTGTTACATACAGAGGCTACAAGGCTTGTGTTGGAAACTCTGGGGGTTATCGTTCCAATGGCTCACCAGTCACCGGGAAACCCGGCGATAGGCAGATAGAAAGATGGAAGAACAGCGTATGCGTGACTCTCGGCGATAGCCAGATGAAACGGCACCGTGTGGTTTTAGTCGATAAAAGTCCGGCATGGCATCTATGAAGATTTTCACAAGTAAAAAAAAGGATTAAAGGAAATTAATAAAAATATATTGCGATAATCTCACCCAACGCCGCCTAGCCTACATTAATCTAATATAAACTTGTGCTATGGGGCCTACAATCTGACAAATATACTTATATATTTAAAAAAACATACATATTTAAGGTACCTACATAGTAAACATCCAAACTCCGAAATAAACATTTGTGGATCATATGAATATTTCTGCTTACCACCTATTACGTGGGACAGGAATACACATAGTGAAACGTGGGCGTACAATATGTATGCCTCTGTCACCCCTTCGGGGATAAGGCGTGATAGATAAATTAATTGGAACGCATCATCGTTTACAAAAGGTTCACGACTCTTTTGCAGGAATTGGCGTACGCCTATATATATTCCTTTAGACATTATGAACCTGCCGTTACATAAATTTAAGGCGGAAATTAAGACGCACCTTTTGAAAAGGGCTTATTACACAATTAATGATTATTTGAATGATAAAAATAAATGGAAATGAGTTGCTTGCTCTTCGCTCGAGCTATTTAGGATTCGAATGAATCTTGTGTTATATTATCTACTTGTCTTGAACCTGCATATATATGTTGTATTTTTTTTTTTTTTACCTTATTTTTGTTTATTTTCTCCAGTATAAATAATTTGAAACGCCAGGCAACTAAAGGTATGGCTGCGTTTAGTCCCGGTAATAACTAATATACATAATTATATGTAATTTGACTTTGTTATTGTGTGAGCACTATGTAGACTTATTTATTATTTTGAAATTGACATGATAGTTGCTGTGTAGTTTTTGGGTATGTCATGCTCGCCTAAGTGTCCTGGCAGTGGTGGCGTATGTATCGGGTCGCCTTGTTCCCTACAATACGGTTGAATAGGGCGATGGCTGATATATGCGTCATACCCGTGAACGGGTGCCGTCTGTTGGGACTGGTCAGCTCATAGCTGTTATAGCAATTGTTACAAATAATATTATTTAAATTTAAGGCAAACTAAGTTTAGTCGACTGTTCTCACATAAATTCAAAGGAACTATGTAAGTGTAATTTTAATGAACTCAACATTTATTTTGTTTTTTTTTTTGTATAATTTCTTTACTGTATAATTGGTCAAATATCATGTTAATCAAACTGTGTCAAATGGCGGTTAGAAAAGAGTGGCCATGAGTTTTATTGCCAGGTTCTTCCTCTGGCTCTACCTATTGCTTTGCGAATCTGGCAGTAAATGTAAATGTAGAAGCAGTAATCTTGACGTTCATAAGTGTTACTTTGTGACCTACATGAATAAAGATTTTTGATTTTTTTTAAAATAATAAATATTTGTTCCGACCCAGGATTCTACGTGTTCTACCCCGACACCTCAGCGCGGCAGCTCGCATACTCTACCATTTACTACCAAAGCAGTCAACGAACTTTAACATACGTATTAAATGTATAATCCGAGTTCCCTTATACTATGAATTTAAAATATTCTGCCAAACCCACAAGTACCACTCAAAGCTTTGCTCAGAAAGATGCCTTTCAATACGGTATAGGTCTGGCTCTGGACGGTACGATCGATCAGCGCGGTGCAAGAACCTTGCCGCGTCAAGGTCTTTTAGCCACCAACAAAACTCTACGCGCTTTAATCGAGTCAATCGATTCCTTCCACTGACTGGGACCCAGTCTACGATCCATAGATAAATAAATAAATATTGTCACACACTTTCTTACATTTTTTAACACAGTACCATCATCAAGCCCAAACGTAGCTATGATTTTGACAATTGATAAACATACCTCTTTATTTCTCTACTCTGAATACATACATGTTATACATAGAAAACTTCGAAACAAACATTTGTGTTAAATAAAATATAAATAGTAACAAAACTCTACATCTAGATTAAATTATTTAGTATCAATAGCGATTTGGACGTCTCGGGTGAAGTTGGGCGGAAGTAAGCAGGCCACGCGGTCGGCTACAGGAAGTACAACCACCGGTAGGGAATGGGGGTCTTGCTCTTACGCAAAGGTCACGTAACCTCTGCTCTTAGATTACAGTGGAAACATTTTAATTGTTACCTAAAATGAATTAAGTGTTTATTAAAAACTTATCAAAAAAGTCTTAAAAAAAGTCCCATTAACTGTAGCGCCGCAATTTCAGAGCTCACCTCTCTCCAACTCCAATGGTATCGAGATCCTTGGTGTCGAATCCAATACCGTAGTCATTTAGAGGATAAGGCCAAGCTGGCGTCCAAAAAGCTCGGAGTGCTCATCAGGGCGCGGCAGTACTTTACTGTGGAGCAAACACTGCTCCTCTATAAACCGCAAGTGCGGCCACACATGGAGTACTGCTGACTCCTTTAGGCTGGTGCACCTGTATGACCAGTGTCTTTCTATCATCGCACCACTCGCAATAGACAAGGTATTCCTGCTCGCATACGATAAGGTCCTTTAGGGGCGCTGTTCCGGGTACGCTTAGATTGTGGAATTAACTCCCAGACTGGATTTTTCAGAACTCCTACATTATGATGTTCTTCAAAAGGAGTCTTAAAATAATTTTTCAGGGTCGGCAGCGCGAGTACCGCACCGCAGGTGTTCCAAACCTCCATATGCTACGGTGACCACTATCCATCAGGTTGGCCGTACGCTTGTCTGCCACCTCCGTGTTATATAAAAACCTCTGTGTATGTCTTTTTGGGAATAAGAAAAAGCGTTCCAATACTTCGACAGTTCTGGATGAGGTTTATATGACCGAACACGACCAGCCCCGGGTCCATGATATTGCGTAGAGTGAGACGAGGAGAGGGGCGTTGAAATATCGTCATAGCTTTCCACCAACGTACTTTTACAACAATGGACTCACACCTATTACGTGGCACAGGAATACACATGGTGAAAAGTGGGCATATAATAATATATCTCTGCCATCCGTTAGGAGATAGGGCATGATAGATAAATAAATACTTTTAAGAGCTGAACTGGAATGGACTAGGCATGAATATAAACGGTAAAAGGGTCTTCGTTGTTACGACGATATTGTCTTTGTAGAACAACCTAAAAGAAACGTCTAGACGTGTTGGTCTCAGCATCAACATGAATAAATGAATAAAACCAGGTCATGTTTAATGAGAACATCATGCCGGGACCAATTTATATCAAAGAAATGATGCTAAAAGTTCAAGAATACACCTAATTTGGCCCGTTTATCTAGCTTGGCAACAAGAACATGGAAAAAGAAATTTCCAGAAGGATCCGGTTGAGTAGTGCAGTGTTCAGCAAACGACGCCTAATTTTAGCTTTTTCTTTATCAGCAAACTACGCCTAGTTTTAGCTTTTTCTTTATATATTTACTAATGTTTTAGTAAAAAAAAAATCAACTCAATATAGTAAGAATCCCACAAAGTTTCCATTTCACACGAAAACTGATTTATTTTTCACGCTGTTTGCCTGACGGGGTAGACAGATTGCCAAGCTTCACGATCGATGCATACTTCTTTCGCTTCCTGCAGTTTCATTAATCGCATGATACATGCACGTCTGGGTATCCGAGTTTTGACTTTTCCGTTTTAGAGCAATCTGCACACGTGGTCTTGTGCACATGTAAGCCTCGGCCTACCCTGACTCCTTCTACCCTCTACTGTCGCACAATGTATATTCTTCGTCAATCGTTCCTCACTCATTCGTTGGACGTGTCCAAACCAACGGAGCACGCCCATTTACAGCTTAACGCTGACACTTTCATTCAAACCTGCTATTTTAGTTAGATTTATTTTTTAAATAGCGCGCTTATTTTTATTTCCTATACCGCGCGGCATAAAAAGTTCCGAATCGAATAATTTTGTCTATGACAATATTCCGGAATGAGACCAAAATAGACACGCCAGAGTTGTTCTTTGTAGCAGCCCCTAAATAGAGTGCGTAAAAGGAAGGGGAGGCCGGAGGGCAACCCTCTCCCCGCGCATGCGCTCACACACACACTTTACGCTTTAATATCGGTTTTATTACAACGGTTTTGTTGTATTACTTGTGTTAATTTCATTTAAGAAAATTATCATGAATATTATGTAAGATATTAAATGAAGTAATAACCAAGAGGAACATATTAATTCATTCTTCTATGCGAATTTCTGCAAAGTGTTGACTGTTGGGTGTGTGTGAATTAGTTTTTTATACGCTAACAATGGCGAACAAAGGAATATTTACAAATAAGAGGTCAAACACATCTTTATTTTCTATTTTTCAATATTGAATACTAAAAGTAGGTGAAGTAGAATAAATAGAAGAGTGAGTAAGGTACTGCAACGAAATATATTTTTAAAAATAACTACAGAACTTGATAGAGATTGCCCGAGTGTCACCCACCCGTACGGCAGATGTGCGCGGCACGTGGCGAGCATCCGTCGAACTCTGCGCACAATGGAACGCAATTTCATCGAATATGGCCGCCGTGTTAGGGACGTTCCCGCTCTTTTCACTGGGGTTATTGTGTTGACGCAACAACCAACTTTAACAAATTTAATTAAAAAGCTAAACAGTTTCTTGTTTTTAGTCTATGACTTTTCCAACACATCTCCATTGATAATGTAATAGTACTGCGTAACACCACGACTAGATTATATTTAATACCTAGTAAGGTGAACGACATTTATAATATTACAAGCTTTCTATTAAGTTGCCCTGTATGATGATTGCTCTGGTAGAAGATTGAACTGAAATTTTGTAAACCTGATTGGATGACAATCGCGATTAGCTGGGTGACGTCATTCTACTTTAACATTGGAACACCCAAAATGACGGGTTTCTTTATTTTTAACGCACTACTATTATATGTGTATCTAACAAGACTTGCTTAGAATAACTCAAAAAAAAAATGTTACAGCACTAAAAATCCCCAGTAAGAGGTGAAGACCCAAGAAGTGCTGGTTTGACGTCGTAAAGTCCCAGGAGAAGTTAGCATGTCTTGGAACCCGCAACAAAATTCATCAAAAGATAATTTGAGAAAGTTGGAAAAAGAACGTAACGCTTCTTCCCTCCTTTGCAAAGCGGCAGACCTGTAGAGCAACTAGGTGTAAATCCTTACAGAAAAAGGGAAGCACCATATTACTCCTAAAGTCAAACCAAGTACAGTATATCTCTTACAGTGCGGCCGGTGCTTGACGTCTCCGATATGCCCCAAAAAGATCTCCACGGCCCTAGCGATCTCACCAGCTGCGGTGCAACCAGGCAACGACGTAGTCGCTCTAACGGGATTGGGAGATCAGACGGCAGTCCCTTCTAACAATGCCTACTTTTGTACATTTTTACATTGCCTGCCTTTGTGGCGGGGTGGGAGTGTATCCGACTGCTACGTAAGAGGTTGTGGGTTCGATTCCTACTCAGGATAAAAGTTTGTGGGCTATTCTGTGTCTGGGTGTTATTTATCTAGTTTAGTTATAGTTTAGTCAAGTTATTTACTTTTACAAATTCGACATGTTTTTTTACCTATTTGTCTGTACGAAAACATTACGAAGCTCAGTATATCCTTCAGAGTTAATCATCAGCTAACGAATGTTTAGTATCTATCAAACACCTTAGCAATCATATGATATTTACTTCAACCAATTCTGTTAGTCACTCGACCACGGCCGCTCGTCTTGTCATTATGCCGATGGTCAACCGGTTTGAGATCGCGTCAGAAAAACAGCTGCCCCGCTACCACTACACTCTCTCTACCATAAAAACTACATCGTTCATGTATAAGGGCTCATAACACGATACGAAAGCGAATTTTAAAAAGGTGAACGGTTGCCACAGCTACTTCGAGTATCGTGGTAGAGGGTGGCCGATATGAGCCGCAGTAGAGAGCGCTACAATTTCGATGTCAAACTTTTATATAACGCATAACGCAATGAACTTAAAACCGGTGGTTCAGTGCGATACTTGCTTGATGTTTATTAATGCAGACACTTAATCAAAGTCATCACACAGATAGAAAAGCATTTAGTTTCAGTTACTTTATCTTTTAGAGCAAGTCGTAAAACTCAAGAGTACAGAGTTGAGAGAACCTCCGACATAAAGGAAGAATCCTTCGTAACCTGGCAGGCTGCTTTCCAACGGTTGATATAGAGTTTTGTAGGTAACGCGAGTACTCAAAGCGCGATGCTGAATTGGTGGTGACAATTTTCATATTGCGATGCAGGATAGTATCAATGTATTTCGAGACAGAAACTGCATGTCGTGAAGAAGAATATGCTGCTGTGGATGTATGGCTATTGCTCAGAGGGATTGCATAAGAAATACTCGGATCCAGAGAAGTCTTCATGTCCGTGATATGGTCAACAATCTGAGAGAAAGTCGGCTACGCTGGTGCGATAATGTTTAAAAAATAATACCTTGGTACAAGTGTCTGGCCATGCCATCTCCTCCGGGTAGCGTTAGGAGACCCAAAAATCCGTGGGTAAAATGGTAGAGGATGATATACACGAGTAAGGAACCCCAAACCACACATATTAGTTTTGTCAGCAAGTCCAAACCAGCACCTAATCTATGACATGCGTGAGGTGGCAGACAATCATACCCACCCGAGGCCCTACCTGATGAAAAGTGGTCACCGCTGGATATAAGATCGATATTTTGTAAGCATCAATTATATTGTATGCTTTTGTAATTATTGGTAACTCTGCTCATTTACATTTTTATTTTTTGTTTAAATCTGGCTTTAACATCTTAAGTCGCGCAGTCGGCTACACTGCAAGAAAAGATGAATATGTAATGAGTATGTAATATGTATATGAATATGTGTTAACAAGGACTAGCGCTCGGATGACGATAAAGTAGTTCTATTGTTCTTCGGTATGTCACAGATTGATTTCTCGGTCTATAGGATGGGCAAATGCCATACCAGTAGGCTGCTCGTCATTATTATACCTTTATAATATTTAAAAAAAAGTATAAACGCGAAAGTTTGTAAGCATGGATTGATGTTTGTTACACTTTCACGCAAAATCTACTAAATAGATTTTGATAAGACTGTATAATAATATAACTTACACAACAAAATAACACATAGGCTACCTTTTATCCCTTGAACAAGTTCCTGTGGGAACAGCGAACGAGAAAACTTCACCACGCGTGCGGATCCGCGGGCGTCAAATAGAATAAATAAAATACTCGTAATTACGAGTAGTATTCGGGGACACTTTTCATACAGTCATTTATTCCAAACTAAGCTATAAGCTTGTACTATGGGATCCAAACATCTGATATACATATTTATATATTTCTGCACACGGCCAGTGACATCGATTGCGATGTCAAGTCACGCATTGCTGCCGCGTGGACCAAATGGCGGGAGATGACCGGTGTCATTTTTGACCCTAAAATGCCGATCCGGTTGAAGGGACAGGTCTACAAAACCATCATTAGACCTGTCCTTTTACATGGCAGTGAGACGTGGCCAATATTAGAGCGACACAAGCAGGAGCTGCATGTCACGGAAATGAAGATGCTGCGGTGGACGTGTGGAGTCACACGGATGGACCGCGTGAGGAACTCTCGCATCCGCGGCAGCCTTCATGTCCGTGACATTGCAGACAAGTTGCAAGAGTGTCGCCTTCGTTGGTATGGTCACGTCTTGCGGCAACCGCCGGGCTACGGGGGAAACAAATGTCTGGCCATGTCAGCCCCGCCGTGTCCCGGTAAGAGGGGAAGACCACAGAAGTGCTGGCTTGGCGTCGTAAGGGATGACATGCGTGATAATGGGGTCACTACAGGGGATGCCGACGACCGTGCGAAGTGGAGGAGAAAATGTAAGAAAGCGGTTCCGGGCGTCGCGAGATGCAACTGGGAGAGACGCTCGGATGATGATGACGACATATTTATATATTTCTAATAAAAACATACATGGGAAAACCCAAACTCCGAAACCAACATTTGCAGAACACACAAATACTTGTTCCGACCCGAGAATCGAACCCGGGACCTCAGCACGAGTCGCATACACTACCACTGCGCCACCGAGGCAGTCAAACAGTTAGACCAACGTTTCTCAAAGTGGGCGATAACGCCCCCTTGTGGGCGCTGCAGGCCTAAAGGGGGGCGGAAAGAGACCCACAAAAAAATGGGGGCGTTGTGTAGGCTTCGGGGGGCGTTTTGTAATTTCATCTAGCTAGGAGGACTCTTAGACACCGACAGAGCTCTCGACTCTCGGCTACAACTTGTGAACATCAACAATATTAATTAAGAGATTGCTCAAACTCGGTTCGATATTTCTCTCCGCGTAGTTCATGTATCTGTCCTGTTTTATTCAATAAATAGAAGAAAAATCATGTCAATCGGTCGCTCCGTTTCGAAATGAAAGTAGACACAAACAAACAAATAAAAAGGCAATAGACACACTTTCGCATTTTAATAGTTATTCGTATTCCTAGATAGGTAATTTTCGTAGATAATAGACCGCGGGCAATCATGTTTTAACAAGTTTTTGTTAAATAACCCGATTTGTGCATTCCTGTATCAATCGACTGATTCATAGAATACTTGTTGAGTACAATTGAGCGTCGAATGAGCGTCGATGACCGCGGGCAATCATGTTTTAACAAGTTTTTGTTAAATAACCCGATTTGTGCATTCCTGTATCAATCGGCTGATTCATAGAATACTTGTTCTTACTTGTTGAGTACAATTGAGCGTCGAATGAGATAAACGAGTTAATGCATGTTTGTCTTATTCCTGTCGGTGCGTGCTGCTTAAGCAATCCTATATAAACAACGGAATATTTATTTTATTTTCATTTGCGGTTTCGCGCGTAATAGATAAGCAGTACTTAAGTTCAACAGTTACTTACGTATTTCTTAAAACAAAACAATGTCGGAAGTAAAAAGAAGAGACGGCAATACTCTGTAGAAAATATTAAATTCGGATTCATTGAAAATTCCACAAACCCATCGTCGCCTCAGTGCCTTCTATGTCTAAAAACATTTTCGAATGAAGCAATGAAGCCTTGAAGACTGCAAGATCATTTGAATAAATGCATCCAGATAAGAAAGACAAGAATGTAGCATATTTTCAAGACCTAGAGATGAAGCATAATACTCAGCCAAGTGTAGCAAAACTATTTTCGGCAGCTGTTAAGTAAGATGACGACGGACTTCGAGCTTTGTACAATATCTCTTTGTTAATTGCTCAAAAAGGCAAACCACACAACATCGGAGAAGTAATAACTAGTGTGCTTCATAAACCGGCCGCAGATATTATCCTAAAAATTCCTTTGAGTAATAATTCTGTGCAAAGACAAATTGATGAAATGGCTGAAAACATTGAAGGATCATTGTGCAATCATCTGAAGACTAGTCAATTCTCAATTCAGCTCGATGAGTCCTCTTTACCTACTAATGAAGCATTGTTGCTGTCTTACGTGAGGTTTATTAAACATGAGAAAATATGTGATGAACTATTGTTTGCTAGAAATTTAGAGACCGATACAAAAGGCGAAACCATATTCAATTCATTGGAAAAGTTTTGTGATGAGAAAGAGATTCCCTTGAAAAATATTATATCAGTTGGTACAGATGGCGCTCCGGCTATGACAGGGTGCCATAAAGCCTTCATAGCGTAATTAAAATATAAAATTTCAGATGTACTTGCTGTACATTGCGTTATTCATAGACAACATTTAGTTGCTAGAAACTTAAGTGAACGACTATCACTGCAATATGTCATCAAAGCAGTCAATAAAATCCGTACCAGCTCTTTAAATGATAGATTATTTTATCAGCTTTGTGTTACTAATGACGAAGATTCCAACCGTTTGTTGCTTTATACTGTTCGTTGGCTATCAAGAGGCAATTGTCTGACTCGATTTTACAACCTGTTTGACTCCGTGATAGAGTTCTTGGAAACTAAAGATACAGAATTGCGCAACAAGCTCATTACATCAAAAAATGATATAGCTTACATAACAGACCCGTATAAATTGTTCAACGACATGAATCTCCAACTGCAAGGCTATGAACAAAATTTAATTAAAACAAAAAATGTCGTTGCTGCTTTCGTAGCCAAACTGGTTCTACACAAAAAGAATATGGGCAAACGTGAGTTTCACAATTTTCCGAATTTATCAGTATCCTGCAGTAACGACGACTTGTTTGCCTACTGCCAACATTTGGAAAACCTCCAGATTGACTTCACCGAACGATACCAGGACATTTTAAACTTGGAAATACCAGGCTGGGTGTTAGATCCGTTTTCAAATCTCACCTCAGCTGGAAGAAGAACTTATAGAATTGACAACAAACGAGAAAATAAAAATCAAGTTCAAAAATGACTATCATGAATTTTGGCTTCAAAAACCGATCCCGCAATTGTACCCTGGATTGTGGTCAATTGTTCAACGATTCTTGATTGCATTCCTATCGTCATATTTCTGTGAACGTGGATTTAGTGCTGTGGCAACGCTGCTTACTAAAAAAAGAAATCGTTTGCATGTTACCGAACGTGGCGACTTTCGGCTGTTCTTGAGTAAATTGGAACCTGATATCAATAAACTTATTAAACAGCATCAGATTCATCCTTCACATTAGTTTTTATATAAGAATCGATTATGTTTATTTTATTTTTAATAAAAGATACTCTGTTTGAATACTATAAAGTTGTGTTTTTAATAATCGTTAAATCGTCGTTATGTACTACCTACTGTGCAGGTCGCAAGTTAACTCTTGCGGATTATAGTAAAAGTCTATTTTAGAATGAATGTTTAATCTCCGCTAATATAGCTCACAACAATTAATTAATTTAATTTGAAGTTATAGTGGTTTTTAAGTAGGTGAAAAAAGGGGCCCTAAAAATTTATTTAGTCTCAAAGTGAGCAGTAGACAAAATAAGTTTGGGAACCTCTGAGTTAGACAGTTGAATTTTCTGTAATATAATAATAAAAACTAATTCAGAATAAAATAAATATTTAATGGGGCTCTGATACAACAAACGCGATCTATTTACTTATTTTGCTCGATATTGATACAGCAACAGGTATACGCTTAAAATATTTACAGAATATTTAGTTATATATTTACTTTAAAAAGAAATAATTAAATTAAAAATTTTAAGAGAGGCTCCCATACAACGAACGTGATTTTTGACTTTTTTTTATAAAATAATAGAATCAGTCGTTACAAGGCGGAAACCATTTTAAAAAACAATAAGTATTTTGTTTTAAAAAAAGTTTATAAATAAAATGATTTTTTATATTGGTACGGTATCATCGTGCGTCTTCTTTAAATTTAGTTCGAGACGGTTGACATCCTATATACCATATATAAAAGATGTTTTTGGTATCAAAATAAAAGTACTTATTAAAAGGTGTAGCTATATAAAAGGTGTAGCTATATAAAAGGTGTAGCTATATAAAAGGTGTAGGTATATAAAAGGTGTAGGTATATAAAAGGTTTAGGTATATAAAAGGTGTAGCTATATAAAAGGTGTAGCTATATAAAAGGTGTAGCTATATAAAAGGTGTAGCTATATAAAAAAAGTGTGTGCGCGTCAGAACTTATACTTCGCTGGCGTAACAAGATACAATTTTTTTTTTAATTTTATCTTTATCCTACGTTTGTAGAAAAAATTAAAATGTTGACTATAGCTAACTTAAAGGTATTTGAAAACTACTTTAAATGTACCTATCAGCCAACTTCTGGGTGTTGATATTGCGTGATGGTCTGCGTCCGCATCGTAATAATTTACTCACATAATTTTTCGAAGTAGAAGTAATTCAACTTCAAAAAAAACATGAAATCGTTTAAGCCGTTTCTGAGAAGTATAATAAACACGAGATTTTGTATATTAGATGTAACTAGATTAGATTCTCGTTACATTGTTTTCTATACTTTTTAGAACTAGACTTACCAGTACCTAGGCAAGTTAGGTTTTAGTTATTAAACTTGTATCTTGCAAGGTTTAGTTCAAGAGTAATTTGTGCGTGATAGTAACATCACAATAGCTAGGCAAAGAGGGTGTGCAAGGACGCAAGGGCACTGAGGGCGCAGGGTCGAAGTACTAAGGGCGAAGGGCACTCCCGGCCAAGGGTATGAGGGACGTGCGCCGTATCGAGCCCTAAGCCGTTAAAAGCCAATGCATTTCGGCCGCTTATTTATTCTACCCCCGTTCCTAAACTTAAAACTCATGATCTTACTGAACCGATTAGCATTTAGTTCTAGTTTTATAAATAACACTAATAATATTGCGTATGGATATTTGTTACGTTTTACTCAAAAACTACTGAGTGCATTTTAATGAAACTTTACAGTAATATCTATATAAATATTTAATACATTTAAAGCTTATGACTTTGTTTGTTTGGTTAAACGCGCCAATCTCAGGAACTATAAGTCGGATGTAAAAAATCTTTATGTGTTAGATAGCCCATTTACCGAGGAAGGCTATATGCTATATATCATCACGCTAATACCCTAGAGAATGGAGCAGTAGTCAGAAATGTCGACAAATCAGGTTAATTGTAATGCATTACTGTAGAATTCATAAGCGACACGGGATTAAATAGGTGCGACGGGATTTCGAAACGTGTCATGGGCGAAGCAGTGGTGATCACCTAGTCATTTCTAAATCAGAATACGATATAAGCTACTTGTTAGCTTCGGTGGCGTAAGTGATACCTAGTGTATGCGATTGCCGCGCTGAGGTCTCGGGTTCGATTCCCGGGTTGGAATAAATATTCGTTTGGTTGCAAAAAAGAGTTTACTATGTATAATATGTATGTAATTTTATTATTAGCTTATGTTTAAGGATTTTGACAACTAATGATACATACTTTTTCATACTACCGGGGCGGCAGATAAATATACGGCTCATTTATTTTGATCAGAAATGGTTACTACACCGTAACCTCTAGACGACTGCAACATTAGATGTGTAACACTCGCGCTGCCTACCTTATTACCTGTTAAAAGGACAGGTCCAAACTGTGGCTACCTGCCATTTCGGACACATAGCACCCTAGAAAAATACAACCCTGGGGTGAAACGGAAACTTTTTAAAGACCTGGGGGTTACCCTAGGAATATTGTGCCAATAGCTAGTTTTAATGAAATCGCCGTGACCGTGACAAAATTTTGAAAAAAATTTAGTAGCGCTCCTATCCCTTCTAACTCAGTGTTTGCAACTTTCTCTATGGCTGGTCACGGAATTTTCATTTTTTATAATTATTTTATGGCCTGGTTACAAAGACCTTTAGCCAAATCTTATTTTTTATATCATATTTCTTCAATCTTATCTTCTAATTAGTCCGGTCCAGTCTTTGTCGATGTCGTGTCCTCAGTCCTAGGTCCTGGTCCTTGCCCTCAGTATAATGGTGATTATTATACTGAGGTTTTAAGTGGACTTTTCGCGTCAAGAGAGAAAATAGCATTTCACTCCATATAAATCATTGTCTTTTACTATAGCACGTTAACACAACTTTTATGTCCTAGAAATCACCACTCCCGCACATAAAACAAGATAAATGCACTAGTTTTAGAAAATATTAAACAGCAAGCGTCCGCACTTGTCACTCTTCTCGCCAAAAGTCCGCCAACCCTTCGGGGATCAAGGTTTTACAGATAAACAAAAAATATTCAGTACCTACGTACTTTAAGGATGTATTCAATGCAATTATATTTCAGAACTCATGTATGATTTTTTAATACTAGCCAAAGTTTTCCCGTTCACGTTTCCCACAGGGACTTCTTCCCGGGATAAAAAGTAGCCTATGTGTTATTCTGATGTATAAGCTATACTATTATAAAGTTTAATTAAAATCTATTCAAATGTTTTGACGTGAAAGAGTAACAAACTTTGACTACTAGCTTAATGTACTGTTTTATTTATCTATCACGCCTTATCCCGGAAGGGGTGGCAGAGGCGTATTATATGCCCACTTTTTACCATGTGTATTCCTGTCCCACGTAATAGGTGGTGAGCCCATTGCTGTGTTAAAATAGACAGACGCAGGTTGAGGCTACCTGTTATTGAAATTTTTCAAGCCGCCAATAACGCCTTCAAGTTGACTTAAGACTGCCGTGTTACTGGCAACCGGGCACAACGGCTTAAAGTGCCTTCCGAAGCACGGAAACGCTCGCAAATGTAAATGCCACAAAGTAGTCACCCATCCGTGACCAGCCATAGCGAAAGTTGCTTTACGCAGTGATCGTTTATAGAACACTGAGTCCGCGGGACCACGAGCGCTTAAGGCTTATTATGTACTTATCTTAAAAATGTTCCCGGGGCACCCCCAGGGGTATCTTTCGGGGGTGTCATGGGTCCAAAATGCTACCTGCTGTCTAAATTGACTGAGTTCCTTGGTAGCGTAAGTGTATGTATGCGACTGCCGCTTATGTCTCGGGTTCGACTTCCGGGACAGAACAAATATTTGTGTGATCGGCAAATGTTTGTTTCGGAATTTGGGTGTTTCCTATGTTTTCATTATCGTTACAAGTATGTTATACAAGTATGATTATCGTTGTCTAGATCCCATATGACAAGCTTATATTAGCTTACTTTAGACTACATGGCGCTCTGTAAAACAATCTCTCAATTTTAACATCCAAATCATCCATCCATCCAATCAAATCCACGAAATAAACATTTGTAGATCTTTCAAATATTTTTGCCTACCCGGGGTTCGAACTCCAGTCCAGTGAGGTTCACTTCCTTTTAAGTCAGTTAAATACTCCTCAAACTAAATGCTCAATGTTTTCTTTACAGTTACATAAATCGAATAATAACACTAATTTGTTAGCGACTTTGCTTTAGAATAAAGTCTTTACTTATGCTATAATCAGAGTACTATACAATATTAAGCCCGTCACACACGTAGCTATCTTCTTAATATATATAAATTACGTGTCACTTTGTTCGCGATGGACTCCTAAACTACTAAACCGATTTTAATCAAATTTGCACACATATTCCAGTTTGATCCAATTTGAAAGATATATATCATCACGCTACTACCCTGAAGAGCGGAGCAGTAGTCATAAATGTCGACAAATCAGGCAACTTTTTATGCATTATTGTAGAATTTATAAGCGACGGGAGGTCGAACTATGCCACGGGCGAAGTGGGGGTCATCTACACTAATATTATAAAGAGGAAAACTTTGTTTGTTTGTTTATAATGAATAGGCTCAAAACCTACAAATTTCAATACTACATATTTCAAATGGTGAAAGAATTTTAAAAATTCTTTCACCATTTGAAAGCTATATTATCCACGAGTAACATAGGCTATATTTTATTTTGGAAAAAATAGGGATCCGTTAGATATTTGGGTTTTTCGGATACAAGGTGTAAAAAATCAACCAGAAAAGTTACTTATTTTGCGTACGCTGTCTAAACTATAAAAGATAGATCCATAAAATGTTCTAATTAATTGTAGATCTTATAAATATCTACATAAAAGTCTGCGACACACTATACCTATCTATGTCGAGTGAGGCACAACGACCATTTTTTTTATATTAAAATTTAAAAATCTTGTATTTTTTTTGGACTACATTTAAAGGCGTTTATTTTACTCATGCTATTAGTCCTTATCAAAATAAATTATTTCATCACTAAGTACAGTTTATGTAGATAATATTTAAATATTTAGACCAGGCCGTGCGGGCGTAGGCAGGTACTGGAGAGCGAAGAAGTAATCAACGAATTCGGAAAATCTTCATACATTATTGTGAAATTAATAAACGACGGGATTAGCACGGCATACGAGTATTAATATGTATTATAGCTACGTGTATGACGGGCTTTAATGTTTCCTCAAGCAAGACTTTCTGTTCAATTTACTTCCAAGCAAATTAGCGATCGCGTCAAGTTATAACAGTAACAATTTGACGGCGTTATTTGAACAACTCGGATCCGTTTCTTCTTCTCCTTCATCTTAGCATCTTCCTAGTTACTTTCCAAAAACCTAGATTTGGAACCTACGATCCACTTCAACAGAGTGTCTGCAAAGATATGAATTTTATATTTTTGGTATAGTCGAGAGAAATTGCCGTTTAACCTCCTAACCCCAGTTGGTCAGCATATGCACTACTAGCATGGATGTTTGACTTGTGTTCCAAAAGGGGAAGGGATTTGAGGCCACAATACTACATCGCTGGGTATTTTTTTTCCGATACAGCCATGAAAATTTCCACAAATCGATAGGTGCGCTTCTAGCACCCAAATAAAAGGGAAACCAGTCTTTAAATCCAGGGTACGGCTTAAGGACAACTGAGAATACACTAAGATGAAGAAAAGTGTCTGAGCCAAATTGCAGACAAATATTCAGACTGACGTACAGTCATGGCGAAATACCTTATTTATTGGTGCTCATTTTGATACATCTGTGGATTGTGATAACGGATATTATTTAAGAAAATTGAAAGTTATTAGACTTAACAGACTTTAGTATTTGTCTTAAGTAACATTCTACTAATATTATAAAAGCGAAAGTTTGTAAGTAGGGATGGATGTCTGATACTCTTTCACGCAAAATCTACTGAATAGATTTTGATGAAACTACAATAACATGGCATGTATGACTTTACACATCAGAATAACACATAGGCTAGTTTTTATCCCGGGAACAAGTTCCTGTGGGAAACGTTAACGGAAAACTACGCCACACGTGTGGAGCCGCGGGCGTCAACTAGTAGAAATATAAGACAGCCAAGCAAACATACCTACTACCAACTCGCTTCAGTCAGTTACCTGTCAACTTTTAATTCAGCAAAGCAGACCAGCCTGTCTACTGACATCAATATTAAAGTATTATGTGTTCCTTAAACTTTAATAATGAAAATATTCCAAAGACCTTCACTAGGCTTAACGTGACATCTGATGCACGGAATCGCTCATACCTGGAAATGCCACCAATTAAAGACCAACCATTGCGAAAGATTCTTAACGCAGTGATCGTTTACAGTATACTGAGATGGTCGGGGTCCGGACACTTCAGATAGTTTAAATTCAGATATGACGAAATTTGTTTGTTGTCACTTACGGAATATGTAGTTCACTAGCTTATATTAGCTTGGCATACATTGAGCTAGATGGCGCCGTGTAAAAAAAAGTCCCACACATTTTTTTTTAGTTGTGTACAATTTCATGGTTTTGGCGTAACGTAGGGTTGATTAATCATTCAGTCGTCAGTAGTCGTTAAGTCAAGTTTAAGGTCGACTTGATAAATTTCAACAACAGGTAGTCACAACCTGCCTGTCTGATTCAATACTTTAACAGGCTCTCCACTTGCGGATCTCGTTGCATCGGGAGTAAATTTTCGTGCTTTTAAACGATTCTGCCATACATATTACTCGAATCAAAATAACACATAGGACCCGTAATATATGAACGAAAGGTTCAAATTTAAACATATATTTATGTTTTGTATAGCCCATTTATTGAGGAAGGCTATATGCTATATACCATCACGCCACAATCCTGGAGAGCGGAGCAGTACGTAATCATACATGTCAACAAATCGGGCATATTATTATACACCATTATAAAAGTCGGCGTATAGGCATATGTACGAAACCGCGGGGGTCAGCTAGTGTGAATATTTATTAATGTAATATACTGCGGCTGAAATAGTAGGCAAGCTGGCCTCAGGCTGCAAAATGAGGCCATCGAAAACTATCAAGTATCACTACGAATTTCATAATTGCGAAAGTCGACGAGTGTGTTCGGCATGCTCAAACCGCTGGGCCAATTTAGATAAAATTTGGTGTGACTAAAACTAACACATGGCTACTTTTTATCCAGGTAAAGGGTTCCTTTGAGAAACGGGAACGAGAAAATATCACTATGCAGAGCGGAGCTTTTGAACTATAATTCCTAAATGACAATGATTTAAATTAACGCCACCTCTGCAAACGTCCATAGGCTACGGTGACCACTTTCCATCAGGTGGGCTTTATGCTTGTCTGCCACCTCTGTGGTATAAAAAAAACCTTCACATCACAACCTCAACATCCATTCTGTAGCAACATTTTATTTTCGATAGAGCGTTCGAATGTACGGCCAGTGGCGTCCGTGCAATGTCGATGGTGGTGACACATCGCAACATGATTCACTAACAGTGCGCGTGCGCAAGAATCTCTGACGTCAGCGTCACGTCCGGCGTTTATAATCGACGAAAAAAATACTGGTATTTTTGTAGGGATTTGATACGATTTAGTTGTTAAATAAAAGGTTTCTTTCTACATCTTAGTGTATTCCCAGTTATTTCCAAGTCCTACTTGTATTTGGCGAATGGGTCCTGGTTCATTTGGCTGCTAGGAGCAGCCATCGCTCGCGTGGCTTTTGGGTTTGAACTTTTTAAAGGGAAACTTCTTTACCGACGTTGAGAGAAATTTTATAGCTGATAAAAAATGTCACCACATTTTTCGGTTACGCGCCATGTTGTTTGAAGTGAAACTTCTTTATCATCAGTGAAACATCTTTATCGACGTATTAGAGAATTTTTATAGCTGTAAAAAAAATGTCGTAAAGAAATTTCACTTCTTACGTGTGTACTCTGGTACACACACATATTTTTTAGAAGCGATCTGCTGTGCCTCCCAACCTCGTTAGGGTGCCTGCGTCGTTGCCATCGTCCGTTAATCAGCAGGTACAGCGGTAGCAGGTGAGGTCGCTTGGGCCCCCAAGATCTTGGTGGCAGAACACCCAAATTGCTAAATAAAAGGTACCTACCCAAATGGAAAAGGTAGCAGAGGGAGTGAATGAGTTTAGTCTAAATTAAGTTTAGACTGTTCTCACATAACTCCTAGGAACAATGTAAATTAATTATTGTAAGCCATACAAACATTTAAAAGAGCATCCATGGAGTTTCTTACCAGATGCTTCTCTATGAAGGGTAGGCTGCTCTTGGAACTGGCAACTAGAATCACTCTCTTTTTAGTTATTGCCATGACTATTCATTTATTCGGTATGAGTTCGGCATAACATTCGTGGGGATTTCAATACGTTAAATAAATGTCACGGTCCCTGTGCGTTTCAATACGGCAATAGGATCAGACAGCGTAAGTGTAACGCACGACTATGGTACAGTACGAATATTAGCGGTAAGAAATCTTCATACAAACGTACTAACAGACAAACTGTGGTCTGTAGAAGCCTACAGACCCCAGAGACGAACATCGTAGCCCTAATTAGTTAGCCATCAGTCGCGCGGTTGTCGCAGTTTTCCACGTTATTATAAATACTTATTAGTATTTTTTATTTAGTGACGATCCTTTCCCTTTATCATTGTGTCAGTATACTACCTACTTCCGATCGATTCATTGGGATCCACTACACATCATCATCATCCGAGCGTCTGTCCCAGTTGCGTCTCGCGACGCCCGGGGTCCGCTTTCCTACATTTTCTCCTCCACTTCGCACGGTCATCGGCATCCCCTGTAGTGAGACCATTGGCACGCATGTCATCCCTTACGACGTCAAGCCAGCACTTCTTGGGTCTTCCCCTCTTACCGGGACTGGGCGGGGCTGATATGGCCAGACATTTGTTACCTACGTAGCCCCGCGGTTGCCGCAAGACGTGACCATACCAGCGAAAATTGTCTGCAATGTCACGGACGTGAAGGCTGCCGCGGATGCGAGAGTTCCTCACGCGGTCCATCCGCGTGACTCCACACATCCACCGCACCATCTTCATTTCCGTGACACGCAGCTCCTGCTTGAGTCGCTCCAATATCGGCCACGTCTCACTGCCATGTAAAAGGACAGGTCTAATAATGGTTTTGTAGACCTGTCCCTTCAACCAGATCGGCATTTTAGGGTCACAAATGACACCGGTCATCTCCCGCCATTTGGCCCACGCGGCAGCAATGCGTGACTTGACATCGCAATCGATGTCACTGGACGTGTGAAAAACAGATCCCAGGTATTTAACCTGGTCCGTGCGCTCGACCAAATCACCGCCTATGCGGACGGATGTGGGATCTGTCGAGTTTAGTGCCAAGTACCTACTCGGTCTTCGCCACATTTAGTTTCAGACCGCCGTTCTCAAGCGTCTCCTTCCACGCCTTTACACGTCGCACCAATCTGCCCCTGTCCGCGTCTGCCAGGCAATATCGTCAGCATACATGAGCAACCATGGAGGCTGCTCATGCGGGTTTCTGATGCTGTCCGACAATTCGTCTAATATTACACTGAACAGAAGCGGACTAAGGACAGAACCCTGGTGTACCCCGACGGTGATGGGGAAGGGTTTCGTGTCGCCAACAGCAGTCCAAACCATTGAATCGGATTCACAGTACATGTCCCGGATAGTGTCAATATAGACCTCAAGAACCCCTTTGGACCGCAGTGCCCACCAGATCATCGCACGAGGAACACAGTCGAAGGCTTTCTGCATGTCTAGAAACAAACAGTGCAGAGGCGTGTTCTTCGACCTGTATTTCTCTGCGACAACCCTCAGGGCAAAAACAGGGTCCGTGGTCCCATGACCAGGGCGAAACCCATATTGACATTCAGAGAGAGTACACTCCTGCCGGATCCGAGAGTCTATAATCCTCTCGAAGATCTTCATGGTGTGGGATATCACCTTTGTACCGCGGTAGCTCCCGCACTCCTGCACTGACCCCTTACCTTTGAAGACTGGAGTAATAATACTCAGTCTCCATTGGTTTGGGATCTGCCCGCTGAGGAGTATGCGGTTAAAAAGGTTTACTAAGATGCCCACACCGCGAGGACCCATTGCCTACCAGGCTTCGATGGGGACTCCATCGGGTCCGACAGCTTTCCGATTCTTCATGCGGCGAAGCGCAGTCAGGACTTCTCCAGGCGTTACCGATGGCACTAGTCCCTGATTCGGAGGGAGGTCCGGAGGCTGCACCTCTTTATGCTGTTTATTAAGCAGCTCGTGGAAGTACGAGCGCCATCTCTCCTTTACCGCGAGGTCTTCGCTTAACAGGTTGCCCTCAGGGTCTTTTACACAGCGACACTTGGATATATCCTGTGCCGCTTTGACCCTGGAGCGCGCCAGCTTATAGATGAGCTTCTGCCCCTCAGACGATTCCAGCTTATCATACAAAGGTTGTAAGTGGTCCTGTCTGGCTCTGGCTACAGCTCTCTTTGTGGCGCGCTTGGCAGCCCTGTACGCGTCGAAGGTCGAAGACCGTTCGGGAGATCCGGTCGCTTGCCACTTTTTAAAGAGGGCTTTCTTCTCCTTGGTCTCCCTCAGGACTGCGTCGTTCCACCACCAAGTTTCCTTGTCACATTTGCGTCCACCCTTAGACTCACCGAGCACCACCCTCGCCGCTCCAAGGATGGCCGCCTGAACTTTGTCCTAGTAATCTTGAACTGGTTCGCCTTCAGTGTCGGTGCACTTGTCACCGACAGCTGAGACGAACTCCTGGGACCTAGTTTCATCAAGCAGCCACCATCTGATGCGGCGCTGGCACCGCTCGATGCGTTTGCCTTTGGGCTTCACGCAGAGGTCCATGACAAGGAGACGGTGTTGTGCAGTAAGACTCTCACCGGGTATGACCTTGCAGTTGGCCACCTTGCCGATGCTGTGTCGCCTAGTGAGTAGGAAATCGATCTGAGTTGTACGCCTCCCGCTCTTGTAGGTGATGAGATGTTCGGATTTCTTTTTGAAATACGTGTTCACAATGGCCAGATCGGCAGCCGCACACGTTCTGAGGATAGTTTCTCCTTCAGCGTTGCGGGTGCCGTATCCAAAACCACCATGAACACGCTCAAACTCCTCACACCTCTCACCCACATGACCGTTTAGGTCGCCGCCCAAAACGATTCCCTGTGACAACGGAATGCTCCGAAGCACTCCCTCGAGTTGGCCCCAAAACGACATCTTATCGGCGTCGCTACAACCGGCCTGTGGCGCGTAGGCACTTATCAGGTGGGTAATAATCCCATCGATAAGCACCCTCACGATCATAAGCCGGTCGCTTCAGCGTTTCACCTCCAAGATGCCGCTCTGCTGCCCTTCGGAGAGCACCACGGCCACCCCGTTCTCCCCACCAGGCGCACCCGTGTAGTACAGCTTGTAGCCTTTCTGCAATGGCCGGGCCCTGTTGCCCTTCCACCGAGTCTCCTGCAGGAACGCCACGTCCACCCTCCGCCTGGAGAGTACTTCGGCCAACTCTACCGCACGCCCAGTCAGCGTGCCAATGTTCCAAGATGCGAAGCGGATTCGGGTTGGGGCTAACTTCTTTAGCCGTGCTGGCCCGACACACGGCAGCCCTAGCCCACTTGCCACAGAAGTCGGGCGCGGCTCCTGCGCGCCGTTTTGCGGCGGCGCCCTATCCCTAGCAGCTTTCCTATTATACTTTTCCATTATGTTTTGGCGGGTGGCTTTTATGGGAGCGACGCCCTCAGACCTCCCAACCCCAGAGGGGAAAGCCAGCGCCAGAGCCTCGTCCGTTAGTCAGCAGGTGCTCGCACTAGCACGGGAGGTTGACTTGGGCCCTGAAGATCTTGGTGGGGCCCCTTACACCCCGATCCACTACACAAAGATGAAGAAAATATGAATCGGTCCTGCCATTTTGCAATTCTGCGGTAGCGGTACCAATATTTTTTAAATCATTTAACATAAGCATTGGCGAATAAGCTATGATAACCACTTTCAATCAGGGGGCCGAGTCTACTATTGACAAGCCGTAGAATAGATTTAGAATCGCTGTTTTTAGCTGTCAAAGTTAGTAGAATTCTATCGGCCGACCGATAGAAGTCTATTGGAGTACGATTGTAATAGTAGACTACGAAAAACTGTCAGAATTGTACCGGTGGCTTTCTGTAGAGCGACTATTGCGACACGATTGAAATGGCACTCGGCCCCCAGGTGGCTCGTCGGCCTGCGACTTTAGTGGTATATCTACCTAATAGAAAAAAAACCATGGAAAGGCTCCCAATCCAATCCACTGCGCCGCATCACCGTACGAGTCGTTGGTCTATACCCATCGCGCGCGTTCCGTTCACCGACCGCAATGCAAGTTTCTACAGTACCTTTTGTATACATAACCTCCACATCACCTTGCTCTTGCCTCGTTTCGATCGCCTCCATTATGAGCCTGTGCCGAATTTGCATCACCGACTGTGGCCTTCCGTTGCATGAAGTTGAATAGTAGGTACCAATGTTTTGAAATATATTAGGTACCTATTAGTTTTAAACCAATGTTGAATATATTTATGCCGATGTTTACGACACATCTGTGTCCTTTAGGACCATTGAGTTGAATTCGCATAAAGTTGCATTCTCAGCAAGTTGATTTCCCAGAATATTGAATCCCATTAAGTTGCATTTAGAGAATGTGATACTGTTGCACTTTATATACACCGAATAGCTATGAAATAAATATTGAACTACTTATGTATTCGGTGCTATTACTTTCTATATAAAGGATTTTATCAAATATATCGCAATAAAAAAATATTTATTTTGATAAAGTATAAACAAATGTTAAAATTTTTATTACTCGGAATTAGAAAACTTGATTAAAAACAATTTTGAAAAGCAATTAGTATGCTAACTTTTTCTAAATTTAAATATTAAAGTGGAAAAATTTTTTTTCAGTCACGAGCTGGACTCGAACCGACGCGGACGAAGAGAGCAGCTCGTAACTGAAATTATTTATCCACTTTAATATTTTAAACTTGATTGAAGTATTGTAAAACTCTATCCAGGTGTATTTTCGGCGGAATAAAGTTAGGTACATGAGTACAAATTCCGTGGTATTGATATGTTTCTAAATACAGTGTGTTCATTATTTTGCCCAGTTTGGAGTGTACGTTTTTATGATTTTATTTTATAGTATGCAACGCCAAGCCTAAGTGTAAAAGTTACTATTTTTATGCAATAAATTTCCGTTAATTAATGAAATTTAACCTAAAAGAAAAATAACATCATATGTATTCGGAGTCTGAACCAATATTTCCGGGATCCGTAAATGTCTGTTTCGAAGTTAAAAATGTTTTTTTTTTTTCCTAAAATTATGTACCTACAGAGCGGAACTACAGGCTTATGTCCCGAGAAATCGAGGCTCAGCGATCCCGGCTCTGCAAAGAGCTCATGGAGACATGGAAGGTGCGACCTAAGTGGTGTCCCGTCAAACCAGTGATGACACTATTGAGGCGGTGAAACCGGTCATGAAGGAGAGGCAATATGGTAGTCTCACCTACCAGATGTCACAGATACTTACCGGGCACATATACACCGCGAGGTAACACCAGAGTGTCAGCACTGTGCGAAGGATACGGTGCTGCATACACTGGCAGTGTTCAGAGTGGGCGCTGCAGCGCCGGGACCTAGTTGCGGGTCTGGGAGTGGACATTGTCACGCTGGAGACCATAATCAGAACCATGGTCTCCAGCGGGAGCAAGTGGGACGCCGCTGCGTCTTTTTTCTAGCAAGTCATGCTCGTATGAGAGAGCGGGAGAGAACTCTTCCTCTCGAGTTGCGCAGTTTACGACGAGGACGCCGCAGACTTGTCTTCGTCCAAGACTACCGGTCTCCGCGACCGGGGGCCTGAAGACGGCGGGTGGGCTGCTCGCCTTTCTTACAGAAGTAGGAATGGATGATGGCGTGCGTGAAGGTTACACGCACGCCCTTCACCCCTTCAAGGAAGTGATATAACACCTGAACCCCCCAAAGAAGTGAGATAACGCTTGAACCTTTAAAAGAGACAGGTAAACATTCGAACCACCTGGAACGAGTCTGCGGTAGTGGACAGTCTGTCGGGAGCCCTGAGCCTTCCCCGGGAGTCCTGGCCATAGACAGATGGAAGAAAAACGTGTGGTTTTAGTCGGTAGAAGTCCGGCATAGCATCCTTTAGGATTTCCACAAAAATGGCTACCTTTTTATTTCTTTCTTTTTGTGCCGCACATATTACTGGCATTAAACATAGCTCACATAAATGTAACCCATTAATATACTATTACCGTGGTTACATTATAGAAATAACAAATGTTTTACATACATATTGTATCTATTTAGTTCTTTTTTACATTTTAGGATTTCAACTTTATGAGGAATTCTACATATAAGGATTTCAACTTTATCGGAATTCACCATTATGGGAAATTAAAAAAAAATTGCTTGCTGAGAATGCAACTTGATGCAAATTCAACTCAATGGTCCTAAAGGGTCTATTTTAAAGAGTCTGAATGAAACGAATTTAGTGCCTTAGCCTAGGAGCGGAAATAAAGCACACAATTTTGTCTTACTTTTTTTTTAATACCCCGTCAGGGATACAGCGTGAAGATAGTTAGTTTAGTCAGTTAATCTTTTAAGTTTTTTAGACTAAGGCCCGATGAGAAAGGGACGTTAGCCATTGGGTGCCGGTTGCCAGTATCATAGCAGTCGTTAAGCCAAATTAAAGGCCTGGGGGCAGAGTCTACTATTGACAAGTCACAATTGTACCGGTGGCTTTCTATTAAGCGACGATTTCGGATCTTTTTCGACACGATTGAAATAGCAGACCCGGCCTCCTGGTGCCTTAAAATAACACAGACCCGGCCTCCTGGTGCCTTAAAATAACAATAGCAGGTTTTAGTGTTCAATAGCCCATTTAAATGGGTGCCACGGGGTTAGCCACGCTAGTTCCTGTTAAATCCCTAATAATATCACTAAAAGCGGAGCGCGGCTTCTTCCGTTAAATACTTCTAGAAGTATGTCACAACAGGCTAAGCCTCTGGGCTCGGCTAGTTTAAAATAAAAAATAAGGGGTAATCTATTATTGTTGCCCATTGATGCATAAATAATATTCGACCGACTTTAAAGGGAAGTTTTAAAAATATGACCAACACAATAAATAAAAAAACGCCTAAAAATTCTACATCCATTATATTTTAACGTCATTAGTGGTGACAATTAAAATTAATACATTTCAATTGCTTTCGAGATTTCTAATTTTATTTTTTTACAAAAAAAATTATTGACCTCAATGTTTTATCTTCTCATTTGGATATTGTTTTGTTCATGCATTATCTAGAAATATGAAAATATGCTCAAATCTTTAGATAATGCAAAAGTTTTGTATCAGTCTAAATGATGATCCGCGGACCGAGACGTTGATTCACAAACTACATCACATCTGTACTTCAACCTTACATCTAACTCAGGAACAAAATTAACTTAATTTATAATAGGTATAAAAAGTTTGTGTTTAAATTCAGTTAATATTAAAATTTAAATTTAAAGTGGATTTTTTTTCAGTCTCAAGCTAGACTCGAACCAACTACGAAGGGCCGTATTCCAGAACGTTTATCAATACTCAAGAAACACTTGAGAGTAGTATTTGTATGGCAAAAACTAGCCTCAAGCGTTGATTAAGTATTGAGAAACGTTCTGGAATACGGGCCTAAGTACCCGTCGGTGGCGCCGTAAGAGGTGGAGAGACGTAAATTAATTCGTCAGTTTTGAGTAGGCCTCGGTGGTGTAGTAAGTAACGCGTCTGGTGAGTTGAACCACGAGATGCTGGCTCGAGACTGAAAATTTTTTCCTCTTTAAATTTAGGATAAAGTTAGCATAGTAAATGCTTTTCAAATTTGTTTCTAATATTAAAATTGTCCAAACACATACAGAGATTCGAAATAAGACTAGAGTTCTGTATAATCAGTCATTTTTGTTTGGCATGTAATAGAAATCAGCTTGTTTGGAATTTACAACTCGATAGTCATATTTTTTTCGCGCGGATGATAAGTACCTGTACTCATCACTTCTAGCCTATAGGCATGAAACAATACTCTGTGAAATTACTAAATTAATTACATTTAGAAGATTGCTAAAATACTAGAACATATGACACATGACGTCATAAAGCGTCTGCTACACGGTTGTAAATCAATTCTCTAACCTAGGTGAAAATCTTGATCTAGTTGTAATCAAAATTAAAACCTTCATCGTCCTTAATGAGACCAAAAGTCATGAGATTAGGTATTACTACCGTGTAGCAGACGCTTTATAGCGCCACTTTTGAGGGGTACAAGTTGATATTGAAACAATTATCACTTATATACTCACTAATACTTATTAGTGTCAGGTGAGCATATATCACATATAACTTTTATTCAATTTTTTTTTGACACATATTCCTTGGTATGTAGAATTATTTCTTGACATAGTAGCTCTTCTGAATATAGTTCATAAATTTCATACGGTAATTCTTTTCATGATCCGTGTAGCCAATTCCATACAACCCAAATATTTCAAAAAATGCAGCTAAACATTATATTTACGTCTAAATAAATAAAAAAAGGTCAACTGTATACAATCGTTCAGCATCCTTCGCATTCTAATAAATACTTAGCACAGCCCTTTGAATCCGACAGTCTTGTCGCCTCTATATCACAAAAATAACGAAAGCTTGTGAACCAACGTCTTACGGCCACCGCAAGATTTTGGCAGTGGTTATTTTGTTTAAGAAACTTCCGAGTAATAATTATTATAGTAATACGATAATTAAGAATCACAATACAGTTAATACTTATGAATAGAACTTACGATTACAGTGAAAGGCATTGCGCACTGCTTCACCAGTGTTATACGCGCACATATTATACCAGAGTACCTTAGACTTTCTATGTATATTATACTTAATTCGCCGTATGGAAAAAGAAGTTGGCACAATCAGTTCTAGTAATTTTTTTCGGTGAAATGTTCAACATTTAATTCAAATCATTATACAGCCTTTGCGCTTTTGGCAGCGAGTTGCCAGATTGTCAATATAATTACAAAAAAAAATGTTTTTAGTGACTTATGTGACGTTTAGACAGCGTTTTGACAGTGTGCCCAACATGTAAAAAAAGTACTTCTTTTCAAAAAGTTTTTACCTTTCATTCAAATCAACAATTTGCCAAGAGCTCTCAGTTTACAAAAACGCGCAAACACTGTATCACTTGTTTTCAACGAAATTCGCACTTGAAAAAAATGCGTTTGTATAAAAGTGGAAGATCAAGGTTGTCAATCTCGTACTGCGAATCTAGTAATATAGTATAGTAAACAATGAGTCGTGTCCCATAAATAAAATATTTCTAAAATACAATGTTTACACTTTAGTAGTATGCTAAACTTGTATATCATATATGTTACGAAGCAATATCGGTCTAAATACAACTTGGAAGATACAGCGTAACAAAGTAGAAAGCACCATTTTTTGGCCTTGTGTTACAATAGACAATATGTAAGACGAGAATATTTAAGAGAATATGTAAGACGCTTCATTAAAATACTACAAGATAATATGCTTACAGGAATGTCTAAAAAAGATCTTACATCTATGAGCACTTACATTCAAATATATTACTTAAATCGAAATTAACTTTGTTTTCAGCACTATGCCAAAGTCTCTCACTGTATCAGTGATAAGCTATTGAAAATTGAAATTCAAAATGACAAATGAATGAATGAATCAATAAAAAAAAACAATTAATGAATGAATAAAATAATGTGAAAGATTGAAATGAAATGTCAAAATGAGTAACAATATTTCGTATAATAATGCCTGTTACAATAAGATACAATGGATGATTCTGCCATATTCTAATTTCGACTTCGACTAAAGACTCTTCAAGATTTGAATTACCTTTACAAAGGGAGAAGAAATTGGGGCATTTTATTTCTATGGTTAATATAAAAAAATGTACCGGTAATTATATCTAAATTGACAGTCAACGTGTGCGTAGAACATAGGATAGAATGAACTGAACGAATGACACTGGAATTGCGAAACGCCAAGTTCGCGATTCTTTTTTATTTTGGTCAAAACTTGATTGGTTCATGTCAGCAGTGCGCAATGGCGGTCACAGAGCGGTACACAGTTAAATTTCAATATACGTATAAACTAAGAAGTGATGTAAATTAGCGTGGAAGCAACCTCAGTCTTGTCATTCTTCGGATGTGAACCAACAACGCTACGACGCCCTGCAGTTATACTCGTTCGACACTGGAAGCCATATTGAAATGCAGTATTTATTGGAAAGTTTCGATACTATGTGTAACTTGTTGTGTAGAAGAAATTGTGAGTATTTGTTGTATAGTGACTTTATTAGTTGCCTAAGAGGAAATTGTGCACTGAATACAAATATTGTCTGATCGAGAGCAGACTTATTGGTTAGTAGCCTTGTATGTGTGGTATTGATTGTATCCTGGAACAATGCGAGATGATTCGATGATGATGATGATGAGAAAATGTTGCGAGATTAAAGACTATTCGTGGTCCTTGAGTTGACTGCTTTATGTATACTTATTTACGCCCAGCTAGATGAGTCTAAGTCGAGAGAAACATGCTGATAAAAAAAAATCATAAAGATTTCAGGTGACTTGATTCTGGTTAAGATTCTTTCAACTGTATAAGAAGGTACTACATATCTGCATCTCACGTGATGTTAGAGATCAAAATTGAAAGAGTGGGCACAATTGGAAGGGTTTTATAGAAAACTCCCTAAGATGAGAAATAATACCTTAACATACAGTACGACACACCCCCATTCAAGTGTTGTAAAACCGACCAAGGGAAGACTTTTGCAAAATTAGCCATTGCATAGGGAAGGCACCTCGAAATAAAACCCTATACTGACCCGTTTGACCAACGTGGAATAGGTCAAAAATAAATTGTTGTCAATACTACAAAAAAATACTAAAACAAAAATAAGTAGCTCACCGAATAATCTTATACTTTTGTGGGCTGTTCTATCGGATCATTGCTTGGCTCTTCCACAGCCACTGTCTTCACTTTGATATCAGCAACATCCTTGATATTTTCCCCATTTTTTTCAGATTTTTTTTCCACATCCGCTGAGTCACCGTTAGCGCCATTCACAACCTCCTTACCATTTTCCATTGACAGTCGAGAGTTTAATTCGTCTTCTTTCTTGGAATCTCCATTTAGTTTAACCATCTCTACATCACCATTAGTTGTACTTCCGTTAACCTGCGTTTCTTTTGAATCTTTCTCTTTTGAAACTTCAGCAGTACTGTTAGATGGGATCTCAGCATTTTCTGTTTCAACTGGAATCGCCATTGAATCTACTTCCATTGAACTTTCTTTTGTTGGTTTTTCTACTGGTTTTTCTTCGGAAGCTTCTTTGCTCTCAATATTTTCATCTATAACTGATTTCTCTTCTGGTACCTTCTCTTGAGTTGCCTTACTTTCTTCTGTTTCCATTTGGGTATCTACATCTTGTGTTTTTGTTTTTACTTCTTCCACAGCTACCTTATCATCTTCAGGTTTGGTATTTGCAAGACTAGTTTTCTCAACAATTTTCTCTTCAGTAATATCCTTTGTTACTTCTTCTGAAATCTTTTCTTTTTGCGTTTCATCTGTGACACTGGTGGCCGTTACTGTTTCTTCGCTGATAATATCTTTTACACAATCTTCTGCAATATTAGTTTCATTTACTTTCTCTTCTGTTACACTAGTTTCCTTTACACTTTCTTCCGTATTATTACTTTCACTTACTTTCTTTTCACATAAAACTTCCTTTACACTTTCTTCCGTAACATTATTAGCATCTAATTTTTCCTCTGGCACACTACTTTCCTGATTTTTTTCAGTTGGCTGGATCGGTTCAGTTTGGCTTACTTCATCTGCTTTTTTCTCCGACGGCAAACACCTTTCAGTTTCATTTGCTACAGTCTTAGTTTCCTCTACAATTCCTTCCGTACGATTTACAGATTCTATTGTCTCGGTTTCTTTTACTGCTACTGTTATTTTGGATTCTTCAGCAATATTTTCCGAAGGGGTTTCTTTTGGTACCTCTGATAGTTTATCATCATCAGTTTTAACAGTAGATATTTCGTTTACAGCGTTCAGTTCCGTACTTGAGGCCTGTTTATTTTCAAGTTCCTGTTCTGTATCTAAAATTCCTTCAACAATGTCATTTGAATCCGTATTCTCAGTGTCCATGGTTTCTTCAGCAATGGTTTGCAAGGGTTTCAATGGGATATTGTCCAAGTTAGTGACATCTTGAACCTTGGACAGAATTTCGTCACATTCTTTATCCAGCACTTCGCCTACATTTTGAAGATCCTCCATATCTTGAGCTGGAGGTTCTTCAATTACAGGAACAATGTCTACTTCACTTACTCCATTAAGGTTTTCTTTCTCATTTGTAACATCTTTTATTTCTGTGATGACAACAGGAGGAGTTTCTTCGGGTACAGGAGCTGCTTTACCGTTTTGTTCACATTCTGCAACAGGACTTTTAATCTCTGAAGGCTCAGTGTCCATCGATTCAGTATCTTGGTCAGTCTTTTCAGTGCTCTCCACAATTAAAGGCTTGGTGCCAGAGTCAGGTATGTCTGCAACTGCATTTAAGTCTGTTATCTCTTCCACGGTAGTTTCGGCCTTCTCAATGATCTCTTTGGGTTGTCCATTGGGGATAACTTTTGCATCTTCTTCGACTTCCATTTTTTCAGACTCTTCTAGTTTCTCTTTAGGTGAATCTGTGGCTTGTATTTCAATTGAAGTTTTAACATTAGCTTCAACATCTGTCTTCAGAACTTTTGCAGGCAGATGTTCCTCCTGTAAATAAAATAAATAATCATATTAGAAACAAAAATCCTAGTTAAATATCGAATTGGTCACGCCACGCACGGTCGCGAGATTTAATTTGGAACCCATTTCTTTGATGGTAGTAGAACCTCTAATGGCCGATCTCAATAATCTATCTACAGTTTACATAGATCTTTATCAGAGATAAACAGTCAACTTTAAACTATCCGTAACTGCTGTTTCAATATTTTAAAATATGCCAGATTTTAGATAGATAACTTTGTTATTTTTAGTAAGCGCGGACCTCTGAAACGTTTTATTTTTGCATTTCTAATTACTGGCGTCATGTTCTGCGATATTTATTAAGAATATTTTTAGACTACTATGAACATATTATATCACTATACTATGAACATATAGTTAATGATAATTTTTTTTAAAACAATTATTTGCTAAATTTCTTATAAATTTTTAATAAAGTGGAAAAAGACAATTCGATTCGAGACAGGGATTGAACCTGTGACCTTTGCCTAACCAGGGCAATGTTCTAGCCACCTGAACTACCCGAACCGTATCGAATCAAGTTGAAATTCTCCACCATATTTATATCGTCATTTTAAGAGTATGACCAGAGCCATCTATCGAGCTAATGAACAACTCGATACCAATAAACAGTGTTACAACTATTTTTAAACATTGATGCAATGGACTCCGCTCAGTATATTGATAATTTTTTTTAAAGCAATTATTTGCGAAATTTCTTATAAATTTTTAATAAAGTGGAAAAAGACAATTCGATTCGAGACAGGGATTGAATTTATTTATGAAATATGAAATGAATTTATCAATATACTGAGTGGAGTCCATTGCATCAATGTTTAAAAATAGTTGTAACACTGTTCATTGGTATCGAGTTGTTCATTAGCTCGATAGATGGCTCTGGTCATACTCTTAAAAATACAACAACGTTTCTGATAATCTTTCGAAATTGAGCGATAAGGTAAAACTCTTAACTACTAGTAACATCACCTATCCACAGTAACTTCAAAAGCGTCATAGATAAATATTTCTATCTATCTTTTTTATTGAGACGGAATTAATAGCCGGTAGATACTAATGGTAGCTATTTTAACTGATAGCAAAGGATAGGCCGGTTTTAATGACATATATAAAAACCGGCCGTAAATGACTTGTTTTTTTTTAAATTTTTCAAGGTGTTTCCCAAATTAAACTTCGTCGCCGGACAATGCTAATCTATTTTGTCTATTAAATACGTATGATATAATTGTACTTGAATCGCATTTTCAAATCTATCAGTTCATTTACAGACTTTCGAACGGTTTTTTTAAATTTCTGTCAGAATATTTGTAACCTATATTAAAACCGGCCGTAAATGACTTCTGTTTTTTTATTAAATTTTCCAAGGTGGTTCCCAAATTAAACTTCGTCGCCGGACAATGCTAATCTATTTTGTCTATTAAATACGTATGATACGAGGGCGGGTCAATAAGTCCGTGACTTTTTGAATAAAACAGTTTTTTTGATTAAAAAATCATCTTATTTTTCAACGTAGTCTCCCTTGAGCTCTATACACTTTGCCCACCGCTTCTCCAATTTTTTTATCCCTTCCAAAAAATAAGATTTGTCGAGGTCCTCAAAATAGGTCTTTGTTTGTGAGATGATTTCATCATTCGAGTCAAATCTTTTTCCACCAAGCCATTTCTTCGGGTTTGGAAACAAGAAGTAGTCACTCGGAGCCAAATCTGGAGAATAGGGCGGATGAGGGAGCAATTTATAGCCCAATTCATGGATTTTGCCATGGCAACTGCAGATGTGCACACACCCTTGCATTGTCTTGGTGGAAAAGAACTTTTTTCTTGGCCAAATGAGGGCGATTTTTTTTTAAATCGTCATTGAATCGGCCCAATAAGTTGGCATAATATTCTCCATTGATTGTTCTTCCTTTTTGAAGGTAGTCAATGTGGATTATCCCGCGTGCATCCCAAAAAACAGTCGCCATGACTTTATTGGCTGACAAACCCACTTTGGCCTTCTTTGGCGCCGATTCACCCTTAGAAACCCACTGTTTTGACTGTTGTTTGGTCTCTGGTGTGTTGTGGTGGATCCACGTTTCGTCCACGGTTACAAAACGGCGAAAAAACTCCTCCATATTGCGGTTAAACAACGCCAAACCCTTCTGTGAAGTTGTTACACGATTGCGTTTGTGGTCGACTGTGAGCAAACGCGGCACCCATCTTGCGGAAAGCTTCCTCATGCCCAAGTGATCATTCAAAATTGAAACCACTGAACCATGCGAGATCCCTATGGCTTCCACAATCTCTCGCACTTTCAATCTTCGGTCGGCCAATACCATATCGTGAATTTTTTCGATTGTTTCGGGTGTAGACACCTCAACTGGGCGTCCAGGACGTTCGGCATCTTCAGTGCTTGTACGGCCACAACGAAACTCAGTAAACCACTTTTTCACCATTGAAATCGATGGTGCAGAGTCCCCATAGTATTTATCAAGCGTAGCCTTGGTTTCGGTAATGGTTTTTTTTCGCAAAAAATAATGCTTAATAAGCACACGAAATTCACTTTTTTCCATTTTCTTCTCAGATTGCTGGGTAGTCTGATAAAAATAGCTGCCAAACACAAACTAACTGACGCAGTATGTTCAAATTTTGACAGGAGTCGACTGACAGATGCCTGTTGACAGGAGCAGTGTTTCTTTTTCAGTAAAGAGGTCAGAAGTTCAAAAAGTCACGGACTTATTGACCCACCCTCGTATAATTGTACTTAAATCGTGTTTTCAAATCTATCAGTTCATTTACAGACTTTCCAACGGTTTTTTGAATTTCTGTCAGAATATTTGTAAATACTACTACATGCCCTTTACTACGCAAGGATTTTATACGTCAGAATCTCGTATGTGCACGACTTAGGAAAAGAGCTTCCCGTGGGCGAAGTAAATATGCAATACACAAATATACAATAAAGTAATCAATCCATTTGATTTTAAAAGTAAGTAGGAAGTATCATCTGCATACCCCATATGCTATACAAATATGTAATGTGCAACAATAAAGGTATATCTCCCACTTTGCAATATATTACTGATTCGGCTCTTGCCATAAATTGTTTTGTAGGCGTTTTATGAACAATAATCTATGATGTACTTACAGAACAATAAATTATTTCTCATAAATTTCTAATAAGGTGAAACAAGAAAATTCGATTCGAAACGGGGATTGAACCCGTGACCTTTGCCTAACCAGGGCAATATTCTAGCCACTGAACTACCCGAACCTAAATCTATACTAATATTATAAAGCTGAAGAGTTTGTTTGTTGGTTTGTTTGATTGAACGCGCTAATCTCAGGAACTACCGGTCGGATATGAAAAATTATTTTTGTGTTAAATAGCCCTTTTATAGAGGAAGGCTATAGGCTATATATTATTACGCTACTACACTGGGAAGCAGAGCAGTAGTCATAAATGTCGACAAATCGGGCAAATTTTTATGCATCATTGTAGAATTTATTTATTTAGTCGCACGACGGGAGGTCGAAATATTCCACGGGCTAAGCTGTGGGGGGTCATCTAGTTATATATATATGACTATAAATTATTTGTTGTAAAACTAGGCAAAGAATTCGAACGCCAACAATATAATTAGGTATCAAGGCCACAATTCCCGATCATACTACTTTAAAGTGAAGACGTAAATTTATTGGTGAAATGTCTTTTATCTCTTGTTTCGCCGTCTTTTATCGCTTTCAAGTCGTTTGTACAAGAATTGGGCACCAGTAGCTTCTACTACCTGCCATTCTTATTTTCTATCCAAAGATTGCCTGACAGAAATTACTTTAAGCGATTTAGGATGCTCATTTCTGCTTTAGTTTCAAGGAATTTCTCGGTTTTTTTTAAATAAAATGTTTCTAGTATAGATACTGTGAATTCGTAAGCCATCCATATTTATGTGCATATTATAAAACTGAAGAGTTTGCTTGTTTGGTTGGTTGTACATGCTCAGGAACTACTGGTTCAAATTGAATAATTATGTTTGAGCTGGATGTCATATTCATCGAGGAAGGCTCATCATCATCACGCAACTACTTAGGAAAGCGGAACAGTAGTCATAAATGTCAACAAATCCATATTCTCAAATTAATAATTTAAGGGATGTATAGGTAACATGGGTGCCACGAGGGTTTTAAATTATATCACCGGTGGTAGTCGCGGGGCACAGCTAGTTAACTATATGATTGATTGGTTGATGAGTTTACAGAACCAATATCTGGACAATTCTATACTGCGCACTTATTACTTACAAGTAATAAGTGCGCAGTATAGAATGTAAGTAAGTAAGCGGAACTTACTATTGTTAGCAACCTTTTAATAAATATAGTAAATATGTCTGTATAATCATACATATTATACACTCCCGGACTCTTGAATCGAGCCACCTTACATTCCCGGGCCTAAAAGCTCAATACACAAAAAATATACAATATAACAAAAAAGTTTTTATGCATTTTTAATGCTGGCATATTTTTCATCGTCTTTCCTGTATGTATTATTCCAAATTTGAATTTTAGAATTTAAAATAAAGAACAAAAGCCGAGTTTGGTCACTGATTTGAAAAAAAAATGACTGTTGAAAGTTGCTTTTGAAGCAATTTAATGTCGATTTGGTTTGAATTTTCGCAATTGTTGTTAACCAAAGTTTAGCTTAGTTATTTTTCTATAATTTGAACCGTTTTTGGCTATAAAATTATGGATACTTCACCTGAAGTAGCCGCGCAAGCTGTAGCACTTCTTCAATCTGGGCTAAGTCAGCGAGATGTGAGTTCACAACTTCACATAAGTCGTTCCGCTGTTCAAAGAGTGTACCACTGATGATACCTGGAGACTGGCGGCTTCGTTTGGCGAACAGAAGGACCTCGTAACCGAGTGACAACGGCGGGACAAGATCAATACATTGTCACTACTAGCTTACGAAATCGACGCCTTAACTCTGTTCAGATACAAGAACAGCTCAGGGACTTTCACGGAGTGGCTGTAAGTCCTCGGACCGTTAGAAGGCGACTCAATGAACGTGGTTTAAAGCCCCATAAGCCAGCCAAAGGGACCCAAATTGACACGAGCACACCGAATAGCCCGTCTAGAGTTTGCGCGCGAACATCTAAATTGGACTCGACATCAATGGAGCCAGGTTCTCTTCACAGATGAGTCCAAGATAATGCTATACGGTAATGACGGAAGGAGTAAGGTGTACCGAAGACAGAACGAGCGTTTCGCGCAATGCTGTATTGACGAGAAAGTGAGTTATGGTGGAGGATCATGGACAGTCTGGGGAGGAATCTCTATGGAAGGCAAAACTGAGCTAGAGGTAGTGACGGGACCACGACTGCCGCCCCTAGATGGCAATAGATACATTCGCCAATGTTTAGAGAACCACGTGATGCCATATGCGGGATTTATTAGCCAAGATTTCGTTTTAATGCATGATAATGCAAGGGCCCATACTGCGGGAATCGTCAGGGGGAGTACATTGGTATCACTGTCATGAGATGTCCAGCGCGAAGTCCTGATATGAATCCTATAGAGCATCTATGGGATGAGCTGAAGAGGCGTGTTTGAGCTCATCATCCTGCCCCGCAAACCATGCAGGAGCTCAAAAATGTAATTTTGGAAGAATGGGAGGACATTCCTCAACATGTCATAACGACATTGATTAATTCTATGCCAAACCGTATGAGAGCTGTCATAAATGCACTGGGAGGCAATACAAGTTACTAAATAAACATTTCTTTTCATGTAAAACATGTCTTTATTTAAAAATTGATTAATTTTTTTCCTTGAAAAAAAAGCAATTATGGACTTGTTTCAACGTAACTCGACTTTTTTAATAAACTGTAGTTCAAATTTAGAACAGTGGCACTCTAAATAAATGATGAGTATACTAGCTCCAAAACTGCATCAAAACATTTTCCTTCTACATACATCTTTACATAAGTTACAGTACTCCAAACCAAATAAAATCAAGGTGGCTCGATTTAGGTGTCCGGGAGTGTATAATATGTAATCTAGTTGTAATAATTTCGTTAATATTTAATCTGCTAATCTAAAAGTGTCGAACTCAGGCAAGCAACATTTTACCCCCACTTGCTGATAAAGGCCAAATTGCCATTATAAAAGGTAATGCACGAGCCCGGTTCGGCCTTCTTGTTGCGGCAACCGTAGAGTGAGCATTACTATTGCATATTGTGATAAAAATAGTAATAAAGTGATATTACTATTTTTATCACAATATGCATAAAATTGTGCATAGTGCATAAAATTGTGCATAGTGCATAAAATTAAAATGTGTATTTAAAGACGAAATAAAAGTGAAAGTGTTTTAACAAGTATTTTTATTGGAGACCCTCTAACACTATCTTTATAGTTTAGATTTAAACACAGAGTTAAGAATTTAAATATTTATTAGTTATTCAACATGTGTTTGTTTTTTCCTATTATAGGGCGTCCCAAAATTAACTCCTTAAACTTTGTGACCATTTTGTTTGAGATGATTTTTTTTTTAAATACGAAAGTATAACATTTTGGACAATGAGTCAACTGAGAATGGAACAAAAAGGTCAACAATTTCAGCAATTTTTGAAAATTACGTATCTTGAAAACAGGTATTAGACATCCTCCACCCGGTGCGATGGAAACGTTTAGAAGGGCAATAATAAAAATTTGCAAAATCTTTATAACAGAATTTCGGTTAATGTGTTCGTACGATGTTTATTCTTTCTTCTATTTTTATTAATTCTTTTGGCTATTGCTGTAATTTCTCAAAATTTGAGAAGTTTGTTTTGGTACGCCTTTTATTAAAGTAAAATACACAACAGAGGGCCGAGTCTACTATTGACAAGCCGTAGAATAGAACCAGAATCGCTGATTTTAGCTGTCAAAATATCTGACTAGCGGCCGCCACTGGCGCGGTACGTGTTACTAGAATTCTAACGGCCAACCGATAGAAGTCTATTGGAGTAAGATTGTAATAGTAGACTACGAAAAACTAATAAAATTGTATCGGTGGCTTTCTATTGAGCGACGATGTCGATTCTATTTCGAGACGATTGAAATAGCAGACTCGGCCCCCAGGTAACACAAGCACAGCCCAAAAGCATAGCAGTATGCTGACCACTAACTCCCATTAGATTTCAAAGTATTAAAAAAAAAAAAAAAAAAAAAAAATATCTTTATTTTGCATAGACCATTTTAACGGCGCTTACAAAATGTCATACACTATTTAAAATATTTAAAGCGACCATAGCCATAGACCATACTAGCGAGTATTGACAATAACACTACATAGTTTTGATTATAATATGGTAAGCTATTTAAATATCACCGTTTCTGGTGCGAATGGCTACTGAAACCTTATATTGAGCGTTTATGATACCTTTTTTATCAACACCGGCCACGAAAGCGCCTAAACAGATAGTGTTGTTGTGCGTAGTGAGCGAGAGGCAAATATAAAGCCGGGATTCACCACTAAGGGCCGTATTCCAAAACGTTTCACAATACTCAAGAAACGCTTGAGGCTACTTTTTGCCTTATAAATACCACTCTCAAGTGATTTATGATTACATTGGCTAATATGGTTTAAAGTCTTTACAAATCTCAATTTAAGAATTGAGATGCTGGTAATGGCACTTCGATTAGGCACAAAAATAAAACAATTGTCGATGCAAGGCAAGGGGGTTTTCGAAATATTTAGATTGTGGACATGATACAGCTGATAGAATTCTGGCAATAATCAATTATTGAAGTAAAAAAATAAAAAATAAATAAATAAATATCCATCACGCCTTATCCCCGAAGTGGTGGCATATTATATGCCCACTTTTCACCGTGTGGATTCCTGTCCCACGTAATAGGTGGTGAGCCCATTGCCGTGTTGAAATAGACAGACGCAGGTTGTGGCTACCTGCTGTTGAAAATTTTTAAGCCGCCCATAAGGCCTTCAACCAGGCTTAACGACTGCAATTTTACTGGCAACCGGGACCAACGGCTTAACGTGCCTTCCGAAGCACGGAAACGCTCGCAAATGTAAATGCCACAAAGTGGTCACCCATCCGAGTACCAGCCATAGTGAAAGTTGCGTAACTCAGTGATCGTTTACAGAACACTGAGACCGCGGGGCCACGAGCGCTTCTATTCAATATAATTATTGAAGTAGAGCAAGAGTTAAAATTCGATTTTGCAGAAATATTTCTTTTGTGTGAAATCTTAATAATATTATCTTAATCTTCATAATATTATAAATGCGAAAGTTTGTACGGATGTTTGTTACTCTTTCACGTAAAACCTACCGAATAGATTTTAATGAAACTGTGCAAAAATATAGCTTATACACCAGAATAACACATAGGCTCCTTTTTATCCCGGAAACAAGTTCCTGTGGGAAACGGGAACGGGAAAACTTCTCTACGCGGGCGAAGCCGCGGGCGTCAACTAGTATTTAATATTTTTTCCGGTTTATTTACAAAAGTGAATAGTTTTCCTCGTCACAAGGCCAGCACCACATATATATTATATGTAATATATAAAATATTATAAAGCTGAAGAGTTTGTTTGTTTGTTTGGTTGAACGCGCTAATCTCAGGAACTTTTGGTCGGATTTGAAAAATTATTTTTGTGTTAGATAGCCCATTTATCGAGGAAGGTTATAGGCTATATATCATTACGCTACTACACCGGAGAGCAGAGCAGTAGTCATAAATGTCGTCAAATCGGGCAAATTTTTACGTATCATTGTAGAATTTATAAGAGACGGGATTAAATAGGTGCGACGGGAAGTCGAAATATTCCACGGGCGAAGCTGTGGGGGTCATCTAGTATTATATATACTGCTAATTAAATATATTATATACTTACCCAGCAACCACTAGAGCAGACTACATATATACGGACAGCTACTATATATTGCATGCACATATATGCTAGATGAGACATATATGCTAAAGGTGTATGGCAGGAATATCATCGGAGGGGCACCTGATCGTCCGGTTTGCGTTTCTTGGAGACTGTGAGCTCTGCAAACGTGTAGAGTACAGGGTAGGCAGAGGTGATGGCTTCGGTGAGAGGTACGTTACCTTCGCGGCTTACTAAGGCCACCTGAACACCAGCTGATCGGGCAGCTTCGGCTTCTGAAATGTGAATGTTGGATGTTATGGTAGCTATAATACATATCTTAACGAAAGAGATATGAAACCTTTTCAAAACGAACGTTCGTAATTTAGATTATAATATACATAAATAATTTATTTTTACAATGTAGTAGTATGTTCAATTCAGCCAATTTTTGATGTGTGAAAGCCAATGAATGACATTAGTCTAAAGTGTGTGATGCAAGAGGTAGTGGGTTCAATTCCCACCTAGAGAGATAAAACTTTGTGTGATGAGCACGATAAACCATCGTGCTCATAACATATTCTGTGTCTGGGTGTTATCTAATATATAAAATTCTCGTGTCGCGGTGTTTGTGGTTAAACTCCTCCGAAACGGCTTGACCGATTCTCATGAAATTTTGTGTGCATATCGGGTAGGTCTGAGAATCGGTCAACATCTATTTTTTATTCCCATATTCCCACGGGAACGGGAAGTTCGAAGTATGTCACGAGCGAAGCCGGGCGGGTCAGCTAGTTTATCTATAATATGTATGTATTTAGAAATATATAAGTATGTTTATCAGTTATCTGGTTTACACAGTACAAGCTCTGCTTAGTTTGGATTCTGATGGTGTGGTGTGAGTTGTCCCAATGATATATTATTATTATCACTACATATTATAAAACAAAGTCGTTTTTCGCTGTCTGTCCCTGTTTGCTTAGATCTATAAAACTACGCAACGCATTTCGATGCAGTTTTTTTAAATAGATACGAGTGATTCTTAAACAGGGTTTTTATGTATATTTTGTTAAGTTATTGTATACATTAACCTAATTATAACGATATATGTTGGCGGTGTCGGAAAAAATGAACCGTCTGGGAGCTTTTAACGAAAACGCTGCCTAAACCCTTTGAGATATAACAAAATTATGTATTGTGGAATTGTATCTAATATAGGTCTAAAAAAAGGTCCGCGACGGTATATGTCTATCTTTTAAGGATACCGTCCTGCATCAATTTTAATACATAAATAAAACAGCAATAATAAAGCGGTAATTTAAAGGCTATTTACACAAAAACATTATTAATGCTTATCATTTTTAATAATGTTAGTTGGCTTCAGCATTTTATGAAGATTATTTTGTCCCTTTACACTTTGCAAATTAAATGAACATCTTAGGCGATATGGCAATACCAAAAAATGCGCATATAAATTAATTTCGTGTAACAATAATTCGACAGGGCCGGGCCGGCGCGGGCGTAGTACTTGAGAGCGGAGAAGTAATCAAGTAATTTGGAAAATGTTCGTACATTAACGTGAAATTTATAAACGACGGGAGTAAATGGGTGCCACGGGGTTAGAAGTATGTCACAGGCGAAGCCGGGCGGCTCAGCTAGTTATATATAATTAATATTTGTGTAGGGAGTAATGGGAGAAACTTTGCGTTTGCCAATCTATGGTGTGGTGTATACACACGCTCCGACAAATCGTTTCGATTTGACTGTACCGTTCAAATATTTTCTTTATTTTTCTTTCAAATATTATAATATATGCAAATCTGTGCACTATAAGCTAATGTGAGATTCACATTTAAAGGGTGTTCTCCAGCGAAGGCATTTCCTTTTTTCTTCAATTACTTTACGGGATGTCTTTCCTCTTCAGACGTTTAGCATAGCTCTATTGTTCAAATTGGTGGAACATGTGTATGATAAAAACTGTACAGTTCAGATAAATCGTAACAATTTCTTGAAGCGTGTGTGGTGTTGCACCTAATTCATATACATATACATACTATACATAGGTACACACTGCCAGTACTTGAACTTTCTAGAACTCAGGACATGAGTGAACAACTCATGATATCATTATAGTGGACTCCGAATATCCTTCAGCTGACTTTTTAGGGTTCCACAGTGAATAAGGAATTGTTAACCATTTGTTCTAATATAATGAAGACTTTTACTTTTATTTAAAAAAATCTCTAATCTCTCAAACTCTCTGTATATATCTATATCTTAGCACAAACTCCCGGTTGTATCTACCATTTGAACCTTGGTCCTTGGTATTGTTTCATATTTCATCCAAGTTGCTTCCAAAATCACCTGTTTTGATTTATAATTTTGGGGTTTGTTTTTATTGACTGCCCTTCAGACTTATTATTTTCAGCAATTGCCGTCTGATCTTTCAACTCCGTAAAGGCACCTGCACTAGATCTTCATACATTGCTTAGAAAAAGCACCACCTGCAGGTTTTATTGACTTAAGTATTTTTGCACACACCTTTATCAATATCGGTAAGAAACAATATTTCTTCAGGCTTGCAGCCAATCTTCTCAGCTATGGCAGTATAACTTGCAGCCTCCTGCTTAGCACCAACCGCAGTGTCAAAGTGTCCATCAATCAATTTCAGCATGTCACCCGCTGAAGACATACCGAACAATAGCTTTTGAGCCTGGACCGAGCCAGAAGAGTAGATATACACCTGCTGGCCTTCTGTGGCGCGCCACAACTCCAGTGCCGGAGACACATCATCGTAGACGCTGGAACATCAAGATTATAGTACAGAATTAGTATGATACAAAGCTCTGCAAATTTTGATAATGAGGGCGGTTGCGCCTTTCTTTTCTGTGTATATAACATGAGCAATGATCTCCAAGCAATCGAACTACTTTAATCCTAAGAATGCTGGTTATGCGCTGAAGACGAGACGAGATGAGAGTTCTCATGCTGAATATAGATATATGTATATAGCAGCAGCCCAACATCAAGCGTTGAGGCTCTATCACCTTACCGAGTTCGAGAATCGTTCTTTTATTTCGGAGAAACATCAGACCCCGGTTATCTAAACAAATGATGAATGATGAAAAAACAAAATAGATGGTAAACTAAATCAAATCCGACTCTATCAGTAATCATCTTCTTCTTTAAGTTAGCTTCCTTTCCCAGTTACTACCAAAACCTACCTGGTTTGGGGTCTGGTATTTTCTTTTAATGGCTGCTAAAAGTACCATGATTTCATTTTATATGGTCAGTCAGAACCTCAAGACCTCAGTTATAGTACTGTATTGGAAATTTATTGTGCCACTGCAAGGCATTCATGATAATTACATTATTTGGTTCGCTATATTTAGACATACTAGTATCTTTGCAAATTGAGTCTCGTAGTATCCTATTTTTATTTATTTATTATACCTTATTGTACTCCAAGAAAACAAAAATAACATAAAAATATTTTACACATAAAAGAAATCGCTTAAAGCAATTTCTGCCATGTAAACTTTAATTTCGACGAATTTAGGGATCTTGGGCGCCCTTTGCATCTCCTGCGGCACAGAGTGCTATTTCTCTGTCGCTCTGTTCCCGTGCTTAATGGCATTGTAGGCGGCAAAAAAATATAATGGCTAAGGGTCATGGTTACAAAAGAACATGATTATAAAAGAACATAATTATAAAAGAACATGATTATAAAAGAACATGATTATAAAAGAACATCATTATAAAAACTTACTGTCCCTTGATTTCACCCTTGTCATAACCCTTGCTCCATATAAGTCCCTGTAGTTGCTTTAGCGGCCCAACTTTGCGATCCAGTGCCATCTGCCATTTGACATTCTTCACTAAACCCTCAATCTGATCCTCTTTTGACGCGTCCTGAAATATTGATAAACATTTAAGTAAATATTTGAATCTTTTAGTCAACATCTTACCAATATTTTAAATGTGTAACTTAATCATGCTTTAACCCCTGAACCAATTTGGTAGAAATTTTGCATATAGCGTTGACATCGTTAATGCACGCCCACACACAAGCCGAGCTGCGGATATCAACTAGTTTTTTTTTTCACAGCGCCGTCTAGTCCAAAGTATGCTAATATAAGCTCGTGTTATGGGATCTAGACGACTGATAAATACACTTATATATCTAAATACATACTATATACATATATAGATAGATAAATATATACATATTATAGATAGGAAACACCCAAACTCCGACACAAACATTTGTGGATCACACAAATATTTTTCCGACCCGGGGATCGAACCTCAGTCGCGGCAGTCGCATACACTACCAGTGCGCCACCGAAGTAGTTTACTAGTTAAAGAAATATATATTGATTTAAAAGTTGTAATAAACCTTAGTTTGGGGGCTCTTGCCCAATGATCCGAAGTATCATGAGTTGACCTCAAGAGTCTTTACATGGACGCTATACAACAAGCTTCCCTGTGACCTGAGAAATTTACCTTTAAATAAATTTAAAAAGTTTATTAAAAGCAAGCTTTGTGAAAAAGGTTTTTACTCCGTTACAGACTATTTGCAGGACAGGGACGCCTGGAAATGATCTGCTGGCAAAGTGAAATAATATTAAATTGTAAATAGGCCATCAAAAAAAAAAGCCTTCCTAAGTTTCTTGCCGGTTCTTCTCAGGTAAGCCGCGTTCCGAACCGGTGGTCGCTTTAAATATTTAAAAATAGGGTATGACATTTTGTAAGCGCCGTTAAAATGGTCTATGCAAAATAAAGATATTTTTATTTTATTTTATTTTGTACTGGGACAAGCCAACTCATGTGTTTAAATATTTGTATTATTCTGTTTTTAGTATTTGTTTATAGCAGCAAGTTCAACTATATAACTATCAGGGAAAATCCCTAAAAGTAGAGACGAAAGTAAAAATAATAACGTGTGCCAAGTTTGCATCAGACTGTAGTTGAAATCGTATACGCGGCCTGACAGTTACCTGCCATTCGTCATCGGTAGTGACTAGTGTATTCGTATGAGTAAAGAGTGACGCCCCCTGACACGCTTGGTTTGTATGGTATAGGCGTCTTGAGTAGGGCACGAGTTATTACTTGTTCTGTAGGTGAGCCGTATTCTTTTGTCGCCTTGGTAATACAAAAGTAGCAGTTCCCGGAACCTCAACAGGCCTGTAAGGCTGGCTCGGTGGCTGTGATAAATCCTAGTACTGTCAGTACATAGACTTCTTATCTCCATCCAGAATTACTAGTACCATTTCGTGCAGAAATGTGGATAGGATGGCTTACCTCTCCGGGAATGGCAACGACTCCATCAACATTGTTCTCAGCATCCTCTAGTGCCAACTTCCTCAGGCCTGTTACAGCTTCTTTCACATTTTCAGACTCCCATTCATTGTCCAAGAAATCCTTGACGTTTTCTTCAGCATATGGGAACAGCTTATCCTGCAACCAAAAACATTCTTATTGTGACTACTATTTTTAGTTTGCCTACTAGAGAGATGATGCTATGGGCATTTGTGCCTGAGTTGGTAGTTTTTTTTTTGTTATTTATAACAATTGAGTTCCTATGTAATACCCCCCCCCCCCCCTCTCTCTCTTTTGCACTTATACACACTGCAAAAGAGAGAGGAATAGGTTAGTTTTTGTTCGCATACTTTACTTGTATGTGCTAGTAACTTAGTTACCCAGCTGTTCGTTGATTGTCTATAATTTTACGAACAATACTACTTTCCTTACTACTCATTTCGTAATACATAGTTCACATTGCTCAAACGGACTAATCTCAGGAAACACTCAATGGACCTAGAATCACGAAATTTACAAAAAAGAAGGGTCCTTACTGCACAATTTAAGCAACAATTTCAAAAATAAAAACGTTGAAAATGTATGGGGTGTCCCCAAACATAGTAAACACATTTATATAAACACATATAAAATAGACTTCCGAGTTGTATGGGTGTTCATAAAAAATAATTGTCCATGCTACACTGATATAATGATTTTTTTCTGCTATGCGATTTTGATGGTAACAAAGCCTATATATTGTACCAAGTTGAGCTTAATGTATTTGTGAAAACTGCAATAAAATTCGTTCAGTGTTTTCGGAGAATAGCAAATACGTACAGACTGGCAGACAAATATTATAAAAACATCAATACTGTGTTTTACTGGTATTTTTATATGACCCACACAATTTTACTTTAAATAAATTTATCAATTGTAGGGACACATTTTTACTGTTATTATAGAATGTAGGCTTTTATAACTTTAAAACTCTTTTTACCATAAACCTATATCTTCCCCTCTTCTCTGCTATATGGGACGAGCTGCGAATGGGAACAATCGCGAATGGGACCGATTGCGAATGGGACTAACTGCGAACGTGACTAAGTTTGAACGTGGAACGAAGTGTGAATGGGACGTAATGAGCATAATCCTATAAATATTATCGCTCCACTGCCAAATGCGCATCGAAAAAGTAGTCATGGATGTCAATAAATTCGGCAACCTTTCATACATCACTGTACCTAATATTAATTAGAGGTGCAATGGGGATTCGTAGTATATTATGGGCGACGGCGCGGCGTACAGTTAGTCTACTTTTCTTTGCTTTAACATCAAATTCGGTTTTATAAACTGCAAAAGCTATTTTTAATTTGTTCAACGTTGATAAAATTTTGGGCATATTCATATCTTTCTACAAATATTATGGCGTTCTAATAATTATTTACTCATGTAATCTAGGTCTGTGATAAATATAGCACATAAAGTAAGGCACTGGTTCAATGATATTTTTTATCAAAATACAAACTTAACTTATCTTTGCATTAACGTTTTTCAAATTCGCAAGTTTATTATGAGGGGTTTTGCACAGAGCAATAATGTACTGTAATATTAATTCCATGGGGTTCTGGACCTTTTTCGCGTCTAATTAACATTTTTATAACTTTGCTCACCCCTAGACGTTTCGGCTTTATTAAAATACGGTTTTTAATTAGGCCCGAAAAACCCGAGAATAACAAACGACATCAGGTCCTTTGTCTCTTGTTTAAACATTTCTTTGTCTCCTTTTAACAAGAAGATATACAATAGTCAACCCGTTCTTATTTAATTACAAAGTTATCTTAAGATATCGACATATTATATAAGGGCAGCATTTGATCAAACACTACTGGTCTACTTTTTCTACGGTTTTCAGATGCTACATCATGACTTTTTTGTGTAGAATCATGACTTTTTTCGATTCCAACCCAAAATGCCCAGATAACGTCGCAGGGAGAGTGGATGCGTAAGACGCATTAAAAATAAGCAAATGCATCCTATTTTAGGATGAGATTTCAGTACTTACAGAAATAGCAGAAATCGCCAAAAAAATCTTATGCCCTTACTGGAAATCTCATAAATTAACCTCAAAAATCCACCCTGCATACCTGTCATTATGCCGAAAGCGACGTTTCGAATAAAATTGTGGGTCCATTATCGGCGCTCTACCAAGTGCCGTAACTAAATGATAAAATCTTAAAAAAATATTCTGGCCACGTTCTTCACGAATACAGTTCCCGATTTCCTTTACTTACCCACCCTAAATGGGCAGAGAGCAGCTGTGACAGCTGTCTTTGAACCGGTTTATAAGAAATTCATTACCATTTTATTTATATTCTTTGCACTGGGAGCTAGGTTAAATCCAATATTTTGGCGGTTTTTACTGACTCAAACAAGTGTGTCGAGTTACCGCAATGGAGTTCCATTCCTAGCTGCCAATATGGATAAAAATTTTACTTCAAAAAGTACATTATATTATCTATAAACTTTCGCTGTGTACACTTAAAATGATATTATTAGTTCGTTCGTTGGTACTAAAAAAGATATAGGTATAGTTTTCCTATAAATTTTGTACTATATCTCTATCGTCATTTTTTTCACATGCCCAGGAACAATCATTAATGGATAACGGGGGGGACGACTGCAAGATTTTTTCGAGAGGATTATAGACTCTCGGATCCGGCAGGAGTGTACTGTCTCGGAGTGTCAATGTGGGATTCGCCCTGGTCATGGGACCACGGACCCTGTTTTTGTCCTGAGGGTTGTCGCAGGGAAATACAGGTCGAAGAACGCGCCTCTGCGCTGTATGTTTCTAGACATGCAGAAGGCCTTCGACTTTTTTTTCACACGTCAAAATTGCGTCGCCCGCCTGATGGTAAGCAAAGACGACGACTCGTAATTTTGGGCCGCTATCCTAACCCACAGGGCTAGGATAGCGACCCTCAATTTGACGGCCCAGAAATTTGCCTTTTCACGCTTCTCTTAAAGGACCCAGGATTGTAAGAGGAGGGAAACACGTGCGCCGGCAGAGAGTTCCATATTTTTATATTACGACAAAAGAAATCTTTCCGTTCTGGGCAAGATGGTGTCCACAGTGTAAGGATGACATCTCTGCCCCGCCCGTGTTGTTCGGGAACGGAAGGAGGAGGGTGGGACTAGTTGGAAGAGCTCTTCAGAACACTCACCGTGGTAGATGCGGTAAAATGCAGCTAAGCATCTCCAACGGCTCAAGATTGCCAGTAACATCTGGACAATCTATGATGCGGATGGCACGTCGCTGCAACGCGTCGAGAGCTTCAAGTAGGTATTTGGCGGAGCCATCCCAGAGATGGGAGCAGTATTCCACGCACGGACTGTCTTCCTCGTGCGAAGATCTGGTGGGCACTGCGGTCCAAAGGGGTTCCAGAGGTCTATATTGACACTATCCGGGACATATACTGTGACTCCGATTCCATGGTTCGGAATGCTGTTGGCGACACAAAACCCATCACCGTCGGGGTACACCAGGGTTCGGTCCTTATCCGCTTCTGTTCAGTGTAATATTAGACGAATTGTCGGACAGCATCTGGAACTCGCATGAGCAGCCTCCATGGTTGCTCATGTATGCTGACGATATTGCGCTGGCAGACGCGGACAGGGGCAATTTAGTGCGACGTGTGAAGGCGTGGAAGGAGACGCTTGAGAACGGCGGTCTGAAACTAAATGTGGCGAAGACCGAGAACTTGGCACTAAACTCGACAGATCCCATATCCGTCCGCATAGGCGGTGATTTGGTCGAGCGCACGGACCAGGTTAAATACCTGGGATCTGTTTTTCACACGTCCAGTGACATCGATTGCGATGTCAAGTCACGCATTGCTGCCGCGTGGGCCAAATGGCGGGATATGACCGGTGTCATTTGTGACCCTAAAATGCCGATCCGGTTGAAGGGACAGGTCTACAAAACCATAATTAGACCTGTCCTTTTACATGGCCGTGAGACGTGGCCAATATTGGAGCGACACAAGCAGGAGCTGCGTTTCACGGAAACGAAGATGCTGCGGTGGATGTGTGGAGTCACGCGGATGGACAGCGTGAGGAACTCTCGCATCCGCGGCAGTCTTCACGTCTGTGACATTGCAGACAAGTTGCAGGAGTATCGCCTTTGTTGGTATGGTCACGTCTTGCGGCAACCGCCGGGCTACGTAGGAAAATGAAAATGTCTGGCCATGTCAGCCCCGCCGGGTCCCGGTAAGAGGGGAAGACCCAAGAAGTGCTGGCTTGACGTCGTAAAGGATGACATGCGTGCCAATGGTCTCACTACAGTGGATGCAAATGACCGTGCGAAGTGGAGGAGAAAATGTAGGAAAGCGGACCCCGGGCGTCGCGAGACGCAACTGGGACAGACGCTCGGATGATGATGATGATGATGATGATGATGATGGACTGCAAGGAGGAAAACTGATTTCAGTACCAATAACCAGCAATCTTATTGAAAGACCTATCTATACCTAATTAGTTTATTATTGCAAAGGCCGGGAAATAAAAAATATAGTATATGCGACTACATTTAAAAAATATTTATTTTTATTTTATTTATTTTTACGTATTTAGACGTATTAAGTTTCTTTATCAGTTGTCTAGATCTCATAGCACAAGCTTATAACTTCTTTGGGCTAGAAAGCGTCCGCTGAAGAAGGATGATAAAAGAGATCCAATCAAAGAGTACCTAATACCCCGACCGCGCCGTTTCATACAACATTGCTGGAGCGTTGTAATGTTCCAAATTCAAAAAACGCTCCAGCAATTAATTTCATTTTCTCTTTCCGTAAATGCGATACTTCGCGTATTCTTTTTTCGAAATAATTACAGTATTTCCATGCATGTTTGAGAAAAATGGTTAAATGTGCAAATCTCAGGAACTCCTAATGAAAGGAAAAAAGGAAGTCCTAATTGAAAAATCTTTTTGGGTTCGATAGCGCATTCGGGGAAGGGTATAGATTGTATATCATCACGCTTCTACCTAGGGAAGCGCAGCAGTAATCACCAATGTCAATAAATCGGGTAAATTGTCATACAATTTATAAGATTAATAACGACAGGGTTAAATGGGTGCCACGGGGGGTTCGAAGTTAGTCACGGACGAAGCCGCGCGGCTCAGCTAGTCCAATTATACCCCATATTGAAGTGTGCACACAAGAATATAATAGCATTCCTATTGTAGGAAACTATACAGTGGGGAAAAGATAATTAAAAAACTAGCCGTTCTCGAATTCTATCGGCAGGCTGATAGAATTCAATGCTAATAGTGGAATACAAAAACTCAAATTGTACCGTCGGTTTTCTATTGAGCGACGATTTCGATTCTGTTGTGCCACGATTGAAACAGTAGACTCGGCCCTGTATCATTAGCCATAGCAATCAAGATTTGTGTGATCCTCTTGAAATTTTCCTGTCGCGTGTAGCATACCTACTTCGTACCACCGTTCCACCCTTGTGCCACTTAATTTACAAAATATATATTAATGAGTACTCCTATTGGTCGTAGCGTGATATTATATACACAACAGCTTTCCTTGATAAATGGCCTAATCAACACTAACAGTTTGAAGCAGTAGATCTTGCGATAATAATTAGGTATGCTCATAATGTTAGCGCCAGCTGTATGGTCATTTACCTTTTGTGTGTGACATAAACAAACACAGCGCCGTCTAGCCCAAAGTAAGCTAGTTTTAGCTTGTGTTATGGAATTTAGACAACTGATAAACATACTTTTTAAAATACATAGGTACATATTATACATAGAAACACCCAAACTCCGAAACAAAACTTTTGTGGATCACACAAATATTTGTTGCGCCACCGAGCAGTCTAGTCAGTGAATAACCTTTTAATTCGTTCATTTCTTCACTAAGTACATAAGTGAGGCTAATGTACATCAACACGAGCGAAGTCACGAACATAAGCTGGTTTTATTAAAATAGACAAGGTTGCTAACACATTATATACAATCCGTAAGCAAGTTTAGGTGTAACCCGCTTCCGCTTGCAGGTGAGGTAGGTTGGAGCCCCGAATATTTTGAAAAGCCCCCATCCCTCCATCACACCCGTGTTGCTTGCTGCTTGTCGTATAAATTCGGGTTTTCTCTCTATCTCTCATTCTTCATTTTACAACTGAACGACAAGATAATATTTTTACGATTGTCGTCATAGACGTCAAACACATTGTATTGAAACATAACCCACGTGTCATTACGATATTAAAAACGGCAATAGTCTCCCTCCTATACTTGTGACGTCATAAGCAAACTTTATTTTTTAATATCACGAACTCCAGTTTTAATATACATCTAATGGGTTCTAGGTGGCTGTAAGAGATATATCGAATCTACTAAAGCTGCAAGGGTTTAAGGAATGGTTTATAATCCTCGAATATACACACAATACACGGGGGTGAACTAGTGGGCTTCGGCTAGTTTCAATAAAATAAATCCGAAGAAACTTCATACCTATGTTAATTTTCACTGCAGGATTAGGTACCTAGGTAAGATAGGTACATTGCATCTGTAGCTTTCTCTCTAACATCAATACAATCTGTGCAAAATCTTTTAAAAATGTTCCTGGCACACTCTCGGCAAATAAAGTGACTGATTTCTATTCTTCACCATAAATGGATAGAAAATAGCTCTTTTTTCATTATTTCAACACGTTTTAAAGAAATACTTTGTAATCTTTAACCGAATTTCAAAAAAGGAGAACTTCTAGTCCCATTACTGTATTTTTTGGATTCATTATATTGGGTACAAAATAATACAGTCGAAAAATAATATTGGTAGTTTGATTGGTATGCACAGTCACAACTGTTTCTACATCAACCGTTTCAATAAATTTATAGACAGGCCGAAATTACCGCTAGATAGAGCGACATGACGACGCGCGACGCCGACCTCTAAAAGGTCGGAATGCGGAAGGACCATGTTGTGGCGTAAACTCGGAACAGCAGTAAAACATAGACCCTGAAGGGTAAGAAGCAACTTTTACCCTTTAGTTTTAGTGCACTTATGTAAATGTAAACTAATTGTGGGACTTCTTTTTTACACATCGCCGTCTAGTTGAAACTAAGCTAATATAAGCTTGTGTTATGGAATCTAGACAATTGATATACATACTTATATATTTCTAAATACATACATATTATAGATACATAGGAAACACCCAAACTGCGAAACAAACATTTGTGGATCACACAAATATTAATTGTTAACATACTGGATTTTCCTACATTATGAGTATGTATTGTGCAAAAGGTTTTACAAAAGTCAGAGAAATACACATTTCGTTGATGTCTACGTTAGTTGCGTGGATTCCACTTTTTTCCAGAACTGTGAGGCTCTCAGGTAGAAATCTACATCACATAAATTATTTCTCACAGGTAGCTATTTTTTATAATATGCGGATGTGATGTACCCGGAATGTATGTATGGTGTAAGAGCTCCGCTCGCGTTGATGATAATGATTGATAACGATACCGTGAGCTCCAAAGGAACCTATTGTGTACTAACTGTGGAAACAGAACGTTTTTTGTTAATATCGTCATAATCCATTCAGCCTTTTTTCCTTAAAAACTTAAACAATCGATATCTCGTCACTTTCTTACACCTGTACTTATAAACCGAAATATATATAATAGACCCAGTTGTTCCTGATACGAGTATACCTACCTACCTGGTATATCAGGAACGACTGGTTCGAATTGAAAAATTCTTTTTGTGTCGGACAGTTCTTTTTTAGAGGAAGTCTATAGGTTATGTATGTCTATAGGTTGTATAATCATCACGCTAATTCCTAGGACAGTGGAGCAGTAATCATACCTAAACGTCAACAAATCGTCAAAACTCAGCCAGTTTCATTATACTTAGGTAGGTAACTAGTATTCAATATTATTAGACCAGTGTCGATAATTAAAAAAAAATAGTAGAATGAAACCTATCGGAAAAGGTTTTTTATTTATATCTCTCACAAAAATTTACCTTTATTCACCTAATTTTGAGAAAACTTACCTTTTTATGTCCCAAATACACCGTAATTTATTTGAATTAAAATATTTATTTTTTCACCTTAAATTGACAGATATATCGAAAAAGAACCCTAATAAATTAAATATTTTTAAAGGCATCTGCACTGGTCTATATACCCCGCGTTAATGACAAAAAGCAACACTGTGAAATATATGCGTATAATATGCCTCTGCCAACCCTTCGGGGACAAAAGTCGTGATTAATAAACATAAACATTCTGGTTTTATTCTACTGCTTGCTTGTCAATAGTAGACTCGGCCCCAGGTGTCAATAACCTTTATGTTAGGGGCACAGTCAATTTGCCAGTGGAATTTGTCGGAAATAAGGAGCAATAAAATTTATTTATGTACAGTTTTAAAGCAATGAGGTCTGCAATTCGATTCCATAGGTGTTTGCCGCCGATCTTTTAACGGCATTTATTTTACCAGAATCAGTTCAATATCGACGTTAGTTCATGAAAAAGCGAACGCAATTGAATATCAATATTTTTTTGTAGTACAATACTCTCGGTTTTATACAAATCTATATTTAGAATAACAGGATGGTCTGGTGAAATTGCACCGTCTACGAAGCGGCTAGTCTTCAGGTGAACGAACTCGGCGCCTTGCCGTGTCTCTGCCCAAACCGGATGGCAAGCCTACCTACAGAACGACCTGCCGAAGGTACGCACATCGAGACATAGTTCAAAACAGTCGAAAGTATAGGTAATTCTCATAGAACAATGGACAAAGTTATGAACTGAGCTCAGTCTCTTATTTGCAAGAAATGCCCGAAAAACGTGGTATTACAGGAATAGATCGCCAATTAATATATACTTATATTATAAAGCTGAAGAGTTGTTTGTTTGGTTGAACGCGCTAACCTCAGCAACTACCTAAGTACCTACCTACGACCTACTAGTCGGATTTGAAAAGTTCTTTTTGTGTTAGATAGCCCATTTATCGAGGTAGGCTATATACCATCACGCTACTACCCTGGAGTGCGGAACAGTAGTCATAAATGTCGACGAATCGGGAAAATATGAATTTTTGTAGAACTTTACCTTTTTAAAGGCATCTGCACTGCAGCGCGACGGGATTAAATAAGTGCGACGGAAGTTCGAAGAATGTCACGGGCGAAAACGGGAGGGAATACCTAGTGGGTAGTACTTCATGCGCGATCAAGGTCGGGTAAACAACGAGTACAATAAAATATCAAGGCCTCTTGATAACGTTCGCCGCGAACACATCGCAGCTGATGTTCGAGGCGGAAGTGTATCAGCTGATCGTTGACCTGCGAGTTGACTACAAAGCGAGTCTGCTACACAAGGCCGAGTGACGCTAGTAGACATAAATTATTTTAATATCGACTACGCTACCCAAATTTTGTTCCAGTTATACCCAATACAATGCAATCAAATAGAATATTATGACAAAAAATTACGCTAAAGTACATGTTGAAAAACGGCGGCAGACAGCTAACTATATTTTTTTCTTTATAATCTGTAAAAAATCACTGAGCGAGTGCGACAAGGCCAGCACATACGGACTACGTGCTATTGAACAAGGACAGTTAATTGTTCCACATTTTTTTCAAACCAGCTGCTCGGATCGAACAGCTGTTCATGCCGGTATCCGACAAGGCGTTGTACGCAACTACAGTTGGATGTAAAAGTAATAATACTTTCAATTTATTCTATTTTCAACGGAATTTATATTATACAAGCGTAGTCTCTTAAATAAAAATGTATAAACCAAATTATTTACAGTGATCGGTAAATAAAATAAATTAATGTTATATTACGTATTTAAGTTTCAAAAAGAAATTACTTAGATAAAGCTGCAATAAACATTTTCTATACCCAAAAGTCTATCAAAATAGCTATGTATTATTGCAACACGTGGATAGATCAGACAATAAAGAGAGAATGAAAAGGGGTACCATTTTGATTTCGTCCTCCATGTTGCGAATCTGAAAACGCGACCATTTTGCATATAAAATTAAGATATTCCCTAACACAACATGAATGACTATAATTTAAGTTCCACAAATACTGATTACACATAAAACATATGTTAAGAAAAAACACCGGCCGGTCAATCGTTAGACCTACCTTAACAAAGCTGATGGATGTTGTTGTCCCTTCAATATCCAACAGAAGTATTTTGCTTATCTTTACGATGTCGCTGATATCGTTTTTCTCATTCGCCATTTCAATACCAAAATTTAATAACTATTTCCGCACTTATAGATTATTTTCAGATTTATTTGACTAGAAAATCGTCCACGCTAACTACTACCCCACACTGCCACAGAAAAAACGCATTGATTGAGCGAATAGAACGCCCGCAGAATACCATTGTGATTGCGTACAGCTGACAGAGACAGCAGTAGCGCCAGTTCGCTGATTGGTTGACAAATAACAAAGATAGCATCGTTTTTTCAGTAGAAAGAGCGAGACGCCAGACGGAAGGATGTTCTTGGAACAGTACATCCAACATTATGAAAAAAGCAAATGTTACCTCATTCATGATTATTTAAAGGTTTTTGCAAATTGCAATTTTATTTAGTTCGGGAAAGGGAAAGTCTTTTTAACTCAAATTCTTCTCAAACCATTGATTTGGCTATCAGTTTATATTTGAAATAGAATATGTAAAAAACATAGTTTAGTTATTTTATACATATAATTTTATTACCATATATTTAGTGCATAGGTCTACGCACATTCGTAATCGTAACACATTAAATTGGTAGTGAAGGGCAAGGCTAGTGTTTACCGTTAATTCGTCATATGTATGTATTATCGTTGTATACTTACTCGAATAAAGACTAAAGATGATTAAACAGGAGTGTTAATATGATAGAAAGTGGGGAGTATTCCTTAAGGACCCAGCCATGGCATCTCTGAAGAATATCTCACGCGAATATGATGTCTCAGTCGGAAAAAAAATTATGTTAGCGGACCTGGTATGTAAACTTAAAGCCGGTTCACACGAGACTACTCCTCCTTTAGTTTGCGTAAACAATGAAGTTTGTGCAAATGGGGCATGTGGATGTCAAAGGTCTTAGGTAAAAGCTTGATATTAGAAATTAGAAGTTCGTAGGTATTTATTTGTACTCTGTATCAAAATGTCGTGCGAAACCAATCTTCACCCACAATCAAATAAGTAGCTATTGTTTTTGCAACTACATATTTGTGCAACTGAAGATTGACCTTAAGATTTCTTGGCAGATTCTTAGTCATAGGTACCTGTTGCTATGCGAATCGGGTAGTAAATGTAGAATCACTCTTAATAATGTTCGTAAGTGTTATTATGTATGTGAGTAAAGTTTTTTATTGTTTATTTGTGCGTGTACTGTTTTTGTGAACAGTCAACACGACACCAACTTAAGTTTGCTCAACCGAAATTTGGGGGACTATGAATAAATGAATTTGTGACTGAAAATCAGGAACTAAGGCCACCGATAACACCTGCAGAAGTCTGAAAGCTGTCGGAGCCAAAGGAGTCCCCATCGTAGCGTGGAAGGTGATGGGTCCTCGCGGTGTGGACATCTTAGTAAACCACTTCAACCGCGTACTCCACAGCGGGCAGATCCCAAACCAATGGAGGCAGAGTATTATTACTCCAGTCTTCAAAGGTAAGCTCCCGCACTCCTGCACTGACCGTGCAGCTACCGCGGTATAAAGGTTATATCCCACACCATGAAGATTTCGAGAGGATTATTGACTCCCGGATCCAGCAGGAGTGTACTCTCTCGGAGGTCAATATGGGTTTCGGCTTGGTCATGGGACTACGGACCCTGTTTATGCTCTGAGGGTCGTCGCCGAGAAATACAGTACAAAGAACACGCCTCTGCACTGTATGTTCCTAGACACGTAGAAGGCCTTCGACTGTGTTCCTCGAGCGATGATCTGGTGGGCACTGCGGTCCAAAGGGGTTCCAGAAGTCTAAATTGACACTATCCGGGACATGTACCGCGACTCCGATTCCATAGTTCGGACTACTGTTGGCGACACGAAACCCTTTCCCATCACCGTCGGGGTACACCAGGGTTCGGTCCTTAGTCCGCTTCTGTTCAGTGTGATATTAGACGAATTGTCGGACAGCATCAGGAACTCGCATAAGCAGCCTTCATGGTTGCTCAATTATGCTGAGGATACTGCGCTGGCAGACGCGGACAGGGGCAGATTGGTACGTGTGAAGGCGTGGAAGAAGACGCTTGAGAACGGCGTTCTGAAATAAATGTTACGAAGACCGAGTACTTGGCACTAAACTCGACAGTTCCCACATCGCATTTGGGGGATTTGGTCGATCAGGTTCAATACCTGGGAACTGTATTTCACACGTCTAGTGACATCGATTGCGATGTCAAGTCACGCATTTCTGCCGCGTGGGCCAAATGGCGGCAGATGGCCGGTTTCATTTGTGACCCAAAAATGCCGATCCGGTTGAAGGGAGAGGTCTATAAAACCATCATTAGACCTGTCCTTTTACAGCTGCTCAGTGAGACGTGGCCAATATTGGAGCTACACAAGCAGGAGCTGCGTGTCACGTAAATGAAGATGCTGCGGTGTATGTTATGTGGAGTTACGCGGATGGTCTGCGTGAGAAACTCTCGCATCCACGGCAGCCTACACATTGCAGAGAAGTTGCAAGAGTGTTTGCCTTCGTTGGTATGTTCACGTCTTGCGGCAACCACCGGGCTACGTGGGAAACAAATGTCTGGCCATGTCAGCCCCGCCGGGTCCTGGTAAGAGGGGAAGACCCAAGAAGTGCTGGCTTGACGTCGTAAGGGATGACATGCGCGCCAATGGTCTCACTACAGGGGATTCCGACGACCGTGTGAAGTGGAGGAGAAAATGTAGGAAAGCGGACCCCGGAAAAATGGACAAGATTTATTCCACCCCAATCAGATAGTCTTGCGAGAGTAGCCTTGATTTCAGACACAAGTTGTTCAAGATATTTTTCCTCTAAAGACCGGTGATACCGGTGCAACTCACGTAATAAGTGTCGCCTCTACGTCATCTGCAAAGCAATGGATGCTGTTAATGTCATTGTCATTTAGCAAAATCAGGTTGAGGGACAACATGCCTTGTGGGACTCCAGCATTTTTGTCCATGTAGTCTAAACAGCAGCCATCGACGACGGCCCTAGTGCTTCTAAAGGACAGAAAGCAGGTTCCCATCCACAAAACTCCTCGGGCAGTCCTTAGGATAACAATTTTCATAACAGGCCCGGTCTAAGGTGTTAGAAATACGAATCTTACAGCTAGATCCTCTCATTTACTTTCGAGAGCTGTCGCCCAGGAGCCTTACTGCTCGTCACTGAGCTGGTCATGTTCATAAAGGTACCTCAAGAGCTGTGTCTTGATTACAAGCTCCATTGCCTCTGTTAGCATGGAGATGACAGCTGTAATTGACCGGGCCTATATTTGAACGAGTCTGAATTGTCAACCTTTTTGGGCAAAAGATAATCGTTGAGGTCTTCCATAAAGCCGGGACTTGTTTCATGGAATATGAACGCCGTAAAAGAGGTGGTAGTATCGTACTCAACTTAGGACCAATACTGCTTCAGTACCACCGCTTGTATTCCGAATAACCCACTCGACTGAAAAACATCGAGGGTCTGTAGCTCCTGGAATAACTTTTGCTGAAAGAAATGAGGATACTGGGCGGCAAAGCGCCCCCGTCGTTTACGGTTAAAATTAAAGCAAAGAAAAATTCAAATAGGACAGTTTTCTCCTTGGTACTTTGGGCAAAACTACCTTCGGGATCATGTAGGGGTGCTAAACCAGACTGACAGAAGTTTTTATCGCCAGCCTTGGCAAGTGATCTGATGTCACTTTTTACTCATTGTGCTATTTTTATACTGAAAAAAGCGCGGGAATTGTGACGATTGACTATGTCTCTCGCTCGCGCTCACTCGTTAATTATCATCAGGATCTATCGCTATACCCATGCCAATTACATTCAGTGAGACCATTGGTACGCATGTCATCTCAGCACTTCTTAGGTCTTACCCTCTTACCGGGACCCGGCGGGGCTGACATTTGTTTCCCACATAGCCCAGTGATTGCCGCAGGACATAACCATACCAGCGAGTGCGACACTCTTGCAAATTACCTGCAATGTCACAAACGTGAAGGCTGCCGGGGATGGGAGAGTTCCTCACGCGGTCCATCCACGTGACTCCACACATCCACCGCAGCGTCTTCATTTCCGTGACACGCAGCTCCTGCTTGAGTCACTCCAATATTGGTCACGTCTCACTGCCATGTAAAAGGACAGGATGAGATTAGTAATCTCCCGCCACTTAGACCATGCGCGGCAGTCGATGTCACTGGACGTGTGAAATTGAGATCCCAGGTATAAAACCTGCTCGACCAAATCACTGCCTATGCAGCTCTACAATAATAATCACCTACTATGCAACTCTATAGATCCCACATCCGTCCGGAAGCGGGATGTGTAGATTTTAGTGCTAAGTATCGGTCTTCGCCACATCAAGTTTCAGACCGCCGCGCCGTTCTCAAGCGTCTCCTTCCACGCCTTCACATGTCGCACCAATCTGCCTCTGTCCGCGTCTGCCAGCGCAATATCGTCAACATACATGAGCAACCATGGAGGCAGCTCTTGCGAGTCCCTGATGCTGTCTGACAATACGTCTAATATCATACTAAACAAAATCAGACCAAGGACAGAGACCGTTTTTAATGAATTTTAAGAACTTTTCGGAACCTAAGGTTGTTTGGAGCGGGGTAGTTAGTTATTCTTTATTGTAACACCAAAAATACATTTAACATATTTACAATGTGATACAAAATGCTTTTACAATTGGCGGCCTTATCGCACAGAGGCAATTTCTTACAGGCAACCTTTGGATGGAGAATTATTTTGAGAACTAAATTTGGGGCAGAATGGTGTTAAGTACATTAAAATATTACCACTTCGGTAATTTTTTTTATTTTCAGTGACATAAATATATACATATACAATACATACATAATATACACATATATAATATATACATACATAATACATACATATACACAAATACCTACAATGCCAATGCAGCCAATGACTCGCAAGTAATGGTCGTTTACTAACTTTTTTAATGTGGCTAGACTTTGCGGACGTCTGATAGTTATTGGTAGTGTCTAAAACTGAGGATGGGATTGAATGAAATGCATATTTTATTTTTCAAATATATAATTTCCTTGTAGCTAACATTAATGTCATATCTATACATTTAAAAAAATATTCCTGTTTGTTAGTATAGGAGAAATTCGAGAACAGCCAGTCCATTAAATAAATTTTTGTTAAAATAATTGTGCGAGTCCAGAACAGTAAGAGAGTATGGAAAAATCACTACCCGCGTGAAATTTAGCATTTCAACCATTTTACTCAGGCTTCTTCAAGTACAGCGTGTTTAATAAATCTAAAAAGATTTTGATAAATAATGCAGTAGCATTTAAGCTGAAAAAAGTCAGAAAAAGTAATAAAAATTAAAATGATTGCACCGCTTTTTGCATGAACCCCGATGAAACAAACAAGAAAAAATCTAATCATGGGCTTGGACTCAGAATTCTATATAGTTGATTATAATTAGTATTTACAAATTATCTTTAATGTACCGTCAAGGTTACTTTACAATTTTATAAAATTAAAATAAATGCTTTCTTAGTGGGATCCATACATTATAAGATACGAAGAAACGATGAAGGCGCTCTTGACGGTCTTGAAAGGTTAGAAAACATTGGCTATTTCTAGCAGCCAAATAAAAGTAAACCCCAGTCTCTAAATCCAGGTACGGTTTTGAAGCAACTGTATTTTTTTTTAATAATGTTTATGTCATGGCTACTACACACATATATACATACACACTACTACGGCCTTTGTGGCATATCTTCGTTTGGAACTGGAAATATACTGATAAATAGGGTATGTTCCACTTAACACCCGCGACCGCTGAAATTGCTGTTCTACTAACGTAAAAAGGCCGCGGGCGTTGTGGGCAAAATTTATAAGTGGAACGCACATCTTGAGCGCTGTAAGCCGACTCGGACTCAGCAATATTTTGTGGGCTAAGTGGGCGTCATACAGTCACGAACAGTGACGTCATGTATGACGTCAAGTGATCGCTCGCAACGACCACGAGCCTTATGTGGAACGATACAAAGGGTGTTACGACCGTTGCGGACGTTAAGTAGAATTTAACCATAGATTACATGTGGGTGCAACGGGGTTCGTAATATGTCACGTGCAAAGCCGTTGGTAATTTTACAGAGCTATCTGGTTTCATTTTCGCACAAAGGTTAAGCATTGGGATACGACGTGGCAATGCTCAATGCTAACTGTAATTTAACATTTACTAATAACACAGGCCTGCCTTAATTCAACTTGATAAAATATAATATTTACATAGTTATTAATATAAAATAACACCATTTGTACTGTTCCGCAAAATGTACTTGGCAAAACTAACAGGTTTTGACTCCCAGTACTCCCAAAGGTACTAAAACGGTCATAATGGGTACGTTCCACTTAACGCGCGCAACCATTCTTTACCATTGAGAATGCCGTGGTACTTTTTTGTAATTATTTTATGGCCTGGTTACGTTTTAGACAAATCATATTTAATTTATATTCAACATAATTTTGAACATAATTCCAAAGGGAATAAGAGAATTGCCATTTATTCAAATTAATGCTATTAACGGGATATTTACCATATAATCCGTTATATAAAATGTATCCCGTTAATAGTATTAATTAGTATGCGAAGTATGAAGAGCTTTGTCAAAAAATATTGTATTAATATACAACGTGCTACAGAAATGTGTAGTCATATTTGACGCATGATTTTATTTGGTTCCGTACAGATAAGTTGTTTTTAACGCAATACTTTTTTTGTTGTAGTATTTGTCGGATACGTGTTTCTTTAGATCTTTCTTCAGCTTAGTGTCTTCCCAGTTGCTTCAAAATCGTAAATTGATTTGGAGTCTGGGGTTCACTTTTATTTGGCTGCAAGGAGAAGCTATAATTTAACTTTTTACTTTTAGCATTACTGGTAGCGACTTCCGACTGACCGTTGCCATGTCCATTAATATGTGCACTTACACATCCATTAACATGATGATTCTGCACAAGTAATATCATTTAAAAATTCAACTGAGTATCGTGATGTCGCGGCAAAACCTGGTGACACACCGGAAAACCATTCAAATCTAATGAAAAAAGTTGTCTCAAAATCGGTGAGACTGTTTAGGCTACAGTAAGTCACAATGGAACGTATTTAAATTAAACAATTTCATCTTTCGTTTTCATCTTCAGTAAGTAGATTTTTTCCAATATTTTCTAACCATTTTCTTGTAATTAAATTATCAGAATCATAATAAAACGCGGCACGTGCGTATAGTTAGTTATAAATAACGCACACAGAAACGAACGAAAAAGCCAAGGAAAAGCAGCTTCAAAACGTAAGTTTCATTTGCAACCGAAAAATACGCTAGAATGCAAACGATACCGACGGTACATATTAGTACAATACTAGGCTTACATGATACTTTTAAAGTGTCAGTGTTTACTGAAAATTGCTTTACAGTACCCTACGACGATAGTTATAATATTGGGAAACGCCCACATCATACACTCACACAAAGAAAGAATAGGGTGAGTTAACCAATAATTAGTCATCTCATAAAATTATTCTTCATTTTAGTGTCTTCACGGTTGCATCGAAAGTAGTCGAAACCCTTCTTTACGAACTTGATAAACTTGATTTGGTTTTTTAGGTATTAACACTATGCTGATTATTACCGTTTTTCTTTATTTTTGTTAATTTAGCAGTAAAATATGAAAAATGATGATAGTAAAAGTGGAATATTAATCACGGTTTTGTTCACCGGTAAGATTTTTGAGCGATATTCTCTTAGAAGTTAAAGTAGTCGGCTTCCAGTGTTCTGCGTTTTCCACGTTCCGTAAAACCAAACATTTTGACTTCGGTTATTAAGATATTTCACCCTATTGTATCTTTGTAGTGGGTGGATAATGGGCGTTTCCTAATATTATTTTAGAGTACCGTAAAGCACGGTAAAAGTAAACACTGATACAAACACTTTCTACAGTATTATGTAATCATAGTCTGTCCTTCATCTTAGTGTATTCCCAGTTGCTTTCAAATCATACCTGGATTATTTGGATGGAGCATTCGGTTCATTGTTTTTAGCTCCTAGAAACAACTATGGTTAAGCCTTTAATTTTTTGCATTGTTGGGAGCGACTGCCGTCATACCCTCCGACCCCGTAAGGTCATTCTTGCGTCGTTGCCTTGTCGATTGGTCAGTAGGTGAAGGTTTGAAATGTTTCGAAATGTTAGTCAACGTACCTTAAAAAAGTATTTGGTTCCAATTATTTCTGCTACATAAGTACACACAAATAAATTAAAAGAAAATGATTTAAAAATGTATGTTAAAATGTACTTACTTAAAAATAAAAAAAAATAAAAAAAATAAATATCCATCACGCCTTATCCCCGAAGGGGTGGCAGAGGCATGGATTTCTGTCCCACGTAATAGGTGGTGAGCCCATTGCCGTGTTGAAATAGACAGATACATGTACTTACTTGCTGGTAAAAATGGTTACGTAATTAGACTCAGAGGAAGGGCATTGTTTTTTTTTGTTTGTATCCGTTCCTTTCATTGTAACTTCATGTGCCCTAAACTGTTTCACCGATTTTGAAACAAGCGGTGTCATTCGATTAATATGCTTTTACAGCGTGTCATAAACTATGCAGCGCTCTTACGATAATCGGAACAATGTTTAATAAAAGTCACTTATGCACAACATAAAGTCACTTGTACACAAATAAAAAAATAATTTATTATCCAGAACCTACTTACATATCTGGCAAATATTGCAACAAAAAAGGACAATGTTTTAAAATATCTGTACGGAACCAATTTATTCAAGCGTAAAAATGAAGGTGATATACGTTATTTTTACGCCTGGTACATGAGTAGGTTGACAATATGTTTACGAAGCATTCAAGACAATCTCGCAATCTACATTGATACCAAATAAGTTCTAAAAATGTTGTCTCTGTACTTAAATGATACTCATTGTTTTTTATCTTATTTTATGGAATATTGCAAGTAAAATTCGTCTTAATTTGCAACATAAATTTACTATCTGAGCTGAGTTTAGCGTTTTGCAGAGCAAAAACCAGACAAAGCCGTATTGATTTTAATATTTTGGTGAACCTTCTCGGGTTTAAAGCTAGAGCTCATTCGAAGTAGGTATGTTTATTGTTTGTGTTGGGTATGAACATAAATACGATATCGATATTTTGCACTGTCGATGTAAGATAAAAATCATTTCCCACGACACGACAAGTCTATGGGATTCAAAACCCCGAGCCGTGCATTACTGATTGATTCTCAATACCAACTTCAAATATGACTACACATTTCTGTAGCACATTGTATAGATCTGTGTAAATTACCATATTTCAAGCAAATAAAGATCCTACCTATTTATTTTTTGTGAAAGTTGCGCGTCAAGATGTAAAATATCATTTCACTGTAATATATCACTGTCTTTCACTATAGCACGTTTACACAACTTTTACACATAAAACAAGGCACTAGTAGTTTTGGAAAATAATATACAGCAAGCGTCTGCTACACAATATGGACAAATTGTGTACCTTTGAGAATGCCGTGAAGCAAAACCGGTTACGTGTGCAACGTAAATTGATGTGCAAAGTAAGTTTTGGAACAGTACAAGTCGTGTTATTTAATATAAATAATTAAAATAAATAAATAAATATCGTTAGGACAACTCACACAACGCCATCTGATTCCAAACTAAGCAGAGCTTGTACTATGGTAACCAGATAACTGATAAACATACTTATATATTTCTAAATACATACATATTATAGATAAATAACACCCAGACACAGAATAAACCATCGTGCTCATCACACAAAGTTTTATCCTGGGTGGGAATCGAACCCACGACCTCTTGCGTAGCAGTCGGATTCACTCCCACCGCGCCACAGAGGCAGTCATCTAGATAAGTAGCTAGTTCCACCAAGTGCCATCAATCGATAGTATAAATTTACATAGTTCTTCTATCTAAATATAAATAGTAACTAACAAATAACACTAGCGTCACGTATTCAAATGATCTAATAAACTAGTTGTATAAGTCTTCTTTTCTTCTAGTCTTATTTTCTTTACTAATTTTGGAGTTCCCAAGTTGATATCAGCTTTGCGTTTTATTGTTACCTGAAAATATAAATATTATAAAACAATAATTAAAACTATCTTCACGCTGCATTCCTGAGGGGGTAGTCCGGGAGGATAGATCAGGCTTCGTGATCCATCATATATTCTTTCGCTTTGTACATATTCATTATAAATATTAAACTTGATTCATTGAAACGTCCATAGCGGCGATTGATCTGTGAGCGACTGTATTAAGCATCTTATTCTACGGTCGGTTGGTCTAAGATGGGTAACTGTTTCTGTCATTTACATGTGTATAAGCTAAGGCAAGTCATTTAGCCGTAAGTCCCGGTTGCCAGTAAACATGGTAGTGGTTTAAGCAGGTAGCCACAGTCGACCCGAGTCCGTTTCAGCCTAACTTTTATCCCGAAGTAATTTATTCCTTTGCTTACCGCAAAGGAATAAATTACGCCCCCGCTACGTATATTTGGTCCCATGTAAAATAATGTATTTAGCGGTGCTGTGATGAATAGTACAAAGACTGAATGAATATGGGTTGATACTGAAAGATTATCATATCTTCATAATTTAAACACATTTTAATCGTATCAAACAGTGTGATGGTTGTGAAAATGTGACTACCGATGTACATACATACATATCATCACACTTTTATTCCCGAAGAGGTATATACTTTAGCTCACATTTCACTGTATACACTATTGTCTCACGTAACAAGTGGTGAGCCCATTGCCGTGTTTAAATAGACAGACGTCGAAATTTTTCAAGCCGCTTGTTATTGGCAAAAGGGACCAACGGCGTAACGTGCCTTCCGAAGCACGGAAACGCTCGTAAATGTCCAGGGGGCCGAGTCTACTATTGACATGCCGTAGAATAGAACCGGAATAGCTGTTTTTAACTGTCAAAATGTTAGTAGACTATCAAAAATGCAACTGACTAACAACCACTGGCGCGGTACATGTTAATAGAACACTATCGTCCGACCGATAGAAGTCTATTGGTGTACGATTGTAATAGTAGACTACGAAAAACTGTCAAAATTGTACCAGTGGCTTTTTATTGAGCGACGAATACGATTCTATTTCGACACTACTGAAATAGCAGACTCGGCCCCCAGCCATAGCGAAAGTTGCTTAACGCATACGTTTACTGTATTTGATCAGATTTACCTTCGGTTGGCTTTCCTCCTGCGTGAGTGTTGCGAAAACGAAGTTTCTTTTATGGGAGGCCAGGGAAGCTATCTTCGGGGCGTCATCATCCGCAGCGGCTAAAGGAGTTGCAAGTGCGGCTAAGCGCGCTAAGGCACTGTTCCCGCGGTTTAGTATCGAGTTGTGGTACTTTTGCTGAAACACATTTACATATACAATGTCAATGATGAATCCTACTAATATTATAAACGCTAAGAATTGTAAGAATGTAGGGATATTTGTTTGTTACTCTTTCTCACATAAACTAACTGAATGGATTTTGATGAAAGTTATAGCTATATTATACAAACACAGACATAGGTATGTATGTGTGATGTGTAAGTTTTATTACTTTTTATACCGAGAAGAAGTTCCTGTGGGAAACGGGAAAACTTCACCATGTAAACCGAGCTGCGAGTGTCAACTAGTATTTTTATATAGATAAAAAGATGACAATGGTGGTAAATTTATGTAAACATGGAATAAAGACCTGACTTTGACACGATTTAAATACAAGCACTAACAAACGCCCGCGGGCGGGTTATGGGTTACGGGTAGGCTATGTGTTAATCCAGCGTGTAAACTTTAAAACAAATAGAAAAAATCCATTAAATAACACGGTGTTGCCACTACACAAAATTTGCAACCTCTTTTCCACCACCTTAGGAGTAGAATTTTCAAGTCCGTTCTTAGTGCACACCTACGTCACTTAGGGAATATTTACTAGGTTCTGGACCCAGCGGTTATAGCTGTGCGTTGATCGTTCAGTCAGTCAGTTTCTGCATTTATATATGTACACTAGGTAACCCCCACCCGGCTTCGCCTGTGGCACCTATTTAATCCCGTCGCTTATAAATTCTACAATATTGCATAAAAATTTGCCTGATTTGACGACATTTATGGCTACTGCTCCGCTCTCCAGGGTAGTATCGTGATGATATATAGCCTATAGCCTTCCTCGATAAATGGGCTATCTAACACAAACATATTTTTCAAATCCGACCAGTAGTTCCTGAGATTAGCGCGTTCAACCAAACAAACAAACAAACTCTTCAGCTTTATAATATTAGTAAGTATAGATAACTCGTGATTGCGACACATTTACAGTTATAATAGTAAGAAAGTTTTTTAAGGTCTGTGATTGTAAAGCATTGCTCTGTCGCAGAGCCGTCACGAACTTTAATTTCGGTCCCAACATAGTTGAAGTATGTATAGCAAACTAAAGACATTTACAGTTCGGGACCGTACATTAGTGGTACTAAATGCTGGTGCTTAAAAGCAGCATGGAGCTTATATAAGTTTAACTAGATGACCCCACAGCTTCGCCCGTGGAATATTTCGACCTCCAGTCGCACCTATTTAATCCCGTCGCTTATAATTTCTACAATATTGCATAAAAATTTGCCCGATTTGACGACATTTAAGGCTACTGCTCTGCTCCTCAGTGTAGTAGCGTAATGATATATAGCCTATTGCCTTCATCGATAAATGGGCTTTCTAACACAAAAATATTTTTTCAATTCCGACCTGTAGTTCCTAAGATTAGCGCGTTCAACCAAACAAACAAACAAACTCTTCAGCTTTATAATATTAGTAGAGATTTAGGGTAGATAGCATTTGACCCATAATATTTATCATTTATTTACCTGAAGAATTGAGAAGGAATTCTGAGGGCTTGGTACATCTTTGGTAGATTTCTTATCGGTAGGAGCAGGACTATCTTTCGTGTCAGTCTTCGATTGATTCGCCTCAATTATCAGAGTGGACATACTCTTAGAAGTGAGGTTCGCTTTGATCATTGTTGTTCTGTTCATGGTTATATTAACGGGAGTATCGTCTTCTTCTTGATTCTGCTGAAGTAGATAAAAAATTAATATATGATTAACATTCACGCCCATTTTTTTATATGACAGTGGTGCAGAGAAGCATACGGCCCAAATGATGGAAAGTGGATGTACCCAAAGGAGTGACAGAGGCTTTATAACCCACATTTCACCGAAAGCATTTTTGTCCCACGTTCAGATGGTGAGCCCATTGCCGTGTTGAAATGGACAGGCCCAGGTTGTAGTGACCACCTGTTGAAAACTTTCAAGCTGTCCATAAGGTTTTCAACATGGCTTAACAACTACCATATTACTGACAACCGAGACCAACAGCTTAACGTGTCTTCCGTAGCACGGAAAATAATATCATCTCACACATACATGACACATGTGGCTCTGACCTTTTCATCTTATTTGTATTCCCAATTGCTTCCAAACTCTACTATTCTAGTTACCGTTTGGCTTTTGATTATCGGCATTCTTGGGAGCAATTGCCGCCTGACCTCCCAATATCATAAGGGCGCCTGCGTCATTGCCCTTTTACGTTAGTCAGAAGGTCGATCGCTAAGAAAGAGCGGTATGAAAAGTAAACGTTGACCCTCTCCAGCCGTACAATTACATATATATATATATTGTCACGCCTTTATCCCCAAAGAGGTAGGCAGAGGCATACTATACATAACAGGTGGTGAGCCCATTGCAGTGTTGAAATGGACAGAAGCAGGTTGTGGCAACCTGCTGTTGAAATTTTTCAAGCCATTAGGCCTTCAACTGGGCTTAACGACTGCCATTTTACTGGCAACAGCGAGCAACGGCTTAACGTGCCTTTCGAAGCAAGGAAACGCTCGTAAATGTAAAAGCCACAAAGTTGTCACCCATTCAAGCTATAGCGATAGTTGCTTGACGCAGTTTACAGAACACTGAGTCAGCGGGGCCACGAGTGATTCAGCGGTACATTTAAACCAGTTTAAAAATCAAGGCCCAGTGGTAGTGCATCCGACCACCATTGTGATCTGATCCACTTATTTACTTTTAAAACTTGTCCGGTTTCGCCTTAGGGCAGTTTTAAAAGTTTATATTTTATGCATCTTAGATGTCAGTGAGTACAATCTTTTAATGTGAAGCAAGTTTCACCAAGTGCCATCAATCAATAGCATAAACAATCTGATATCTGTATGATAGATTTTTTATCGTGTGGAAATCCTCACTGGTGTCATTCCAGACTTGAACCGACTAAAACCACACGGCCCTACCTATCTGTCTATCACCAGGCAACCCGTGTTACTCCTCGGAAGAATGTCCCAGTGTTCCCGACAGACTTTAGCTACGAATGCGGCATCACCTAAGAGTTCGGGTGCCATCTCGCTTCTTTGGGGGTTGTTCGGAGCGTAATCCCGCTTCTTGTATATTAGCTGTCTGTATGATAGTGATTAATAATTACCATTTGCCTTAAGAACAATTCCCTCTCGTGTCTCTGTTTCCGCCATTGTTCTTCAGACTCGAACTCCTCTTCTTGAGTGTCGGTTAAATCGTCCGGTACAGTACCAGTCTCTTCATCACCTGTAACACACCAATAGTGTAAATAAAGTAGCGGTAGAACTATATGTATATACATTTCATTGTAAGCATTTTTGTCCCACGTAACACCTGCGCCTGTCCATTTCAACACGACAATGGCAATTACAACTCACAACCTTTAACATGGGACAAAAATGCACACGGTGAAATGTGAATGCCTCTGTCACCCTTTCGGGGATAAAAGGCGTGACTGATAAACATGTTTAATTTTACTGGCAACCGGAAGCAACGGCTTAACTTGCTTTCCGAAGAACGGAATCGCTCGCAAATGTAAATGCCACAAAGTGGTCACCCATCCGAGGACCAGCCATAGCGAAAGTTGCTTAACGCAGTGATCGTTTACAGAACACTGAGTCCGCTAGGCTACGAGCTTTTAAGAGAGAAATCTTGTAAAATCTTCTAACACAGTCGAAATATTACCTGCATTTCTCCATCGGAATTTCCGCTGCCGGTGTCCTCCACCCAAATCACCGTCTTCAAACAGCAACTCTTGCAGTATTCTCACTTCGCGTTTGTCTTGATCCAATACGTCTCGCCTGTGATGTGAAACATTGCATGAATACTATCTTTACGCTGTATCTCTGACGGGGTAGTCAGAGAGGACAGATCGCCAGGCATCGCGATCCATGCATACTTCTTGTGCTTCTTCAAGATTTATCAATCGCTTCATACACGCACGTCTGGGTATCCGAGTACTTTTGACTTTTCTGTTTTTGAGCAATCTGCTCACGTCGTCTTCATATGTAAGTCTCGACCTACCCTCCTTCTACCCTCTTCCTTTGCACAATATATATACATTATACATTATACACGGCAATGGGCTCACCACCTGTTACGTGGGACAAAAGTGCATACGGTGGAATGTGGGCGTATAGTATGCCTCTGCCTACCCCTTCGGTGATAAAGGCGTGACAATATGTATGTATGTATTAATACTACTAAGGGAGCGTAAGGACCCCACCAAGATCTCCGGGGCCCAAGCAACTTCACCTGTCAGCGGTGCACCTGCTGAACAACGGATGGGACAATGACGCAGGCGTCCTTACAAGGTTGGGAAAAATAATGGCCAAATAATGGTGAAAATTAAATATCCATCACGCCTTATCCCCGAAGGGGTGGCAGAGGCATATTATATGCCCACTTTTCACCGTGTCGAGTCCTGTCCCACGTAATAGGTGGTGAGCCCATTGCCGTGTTGAAATAGACAGACGCAGGTTGTGGCTACCTGCTGTTGAAATTTTTAAGCCGCCCATATGGCCTTCAACCAGGCTTAACGACTGCCATTTTACTGGCAACCGGGACCAACGGCTTAACGTGCCTTCCGAAGCACGGAAACGCTCGCAAATGTAAATGCCACAAAGTGGTCACCCATCTGAGTACCAGCCATAGTGAAAGTTGCGTAACTCAGTGATCGTTTACAGGTCCCGCGACTCTGTGTTCTGTAAACGATCACTGCGTTAAGCAACTTTCGCTATGGCTGGTCAAGGATGGGTGACCACTTTGAGGCTTTTACATTTGCGAGCGTTTCCGTGCTTCGCAAGGCACGTAAGCCGTTGGTCGGGGGGTTCGATCTCGCTTCTTTAGGGGGTTCGGGATTTATACCACTTCCTTGAAAGTATGAAAGGTGTGAAAGCCTGCTTTGGTAGCCTAGTGCTTTGGTACACTACCAAAGCAGGCTTTCACACGGGTAATAATAATATTTCAATTGTCTTATTATGGAGACATGAACCAACAAACAAACAAAATATATAACTCGGTTCAGGCGCCAGGAGGATAAGTCCTACCAAATTTATGCACACGGATATCGGCGATAGAGATTGAGCTTCTAATCATAAGAGCAGGAACCAAAAATAATAGAATACATCTCTAGAAGAAAGTTTCTATATTTTTATAAGCAAATTGATAGAATATACATTGTATACGTTATCATTATTGGTATAACCTATTCACTTGAATAGGTTATACCAATAGTGATAACGTTAACCATTTAGCTTACTAAATCAACTTGATTTAGTAAGCTAAAGATTAACTATTCACAGGGTTGAGGCGTGAAATTTAGAATAATGAGATCCAGCATAATGCCAGCTTATAAGTCAAAATATATATCGTAACATGATTCAAAACATGAGCCAAATCATTGAGTCGTAAATCGTTGAGTCTAATCATGGAGTCATTACATGGGCCTGATCATTGAGTCGTGCATCACTACTAGATTAATCTACACAAAAACAATTCAAACTAGGTACCTGAAGGGTGGTTACATTACCACGGGATTCGAAATCACATCTGCAGACCGCGACAGGTGTCGTCTCCACGAGAATGACGAGCGCGAAACCACATGGTCAGCATTTACGGCAAATTACATCCAAGAATAAAGTTAATATAAAAAAAGTGCGCAAAGCGCAAACGAAAGCGCAAAAAAACGAAGCGCTCGTGGCCCCGCGGTATCAGTGTTCGGTAAACGATCACTGAGGTACGCAACTTTCACTATGGCTGGTCGTCGGATGGGTGACCACTTTGTGGCATTTACATTTGCGAGCGTTTCCGTGCTTCGGAAGGCACGTTAAGCCGTTGGTCCCGGTTGCCAGTAAAATGGCAGTCGTTAAGCCTGGTTGAAGGCCTTATAGGCGGCTTAAAAAACAAATTTCAACAGCAGGTAGCCACAGCCTGCGTCTGTCTATTTCAACACGGCAATGGGCTCACCACCTATTACGTGGGACAGGAATCCACACGGTGAAAAGTGGGCATATAATATGCCTCTGCCACCCCTTCGGGGATAAGGCGTGATGGATATTTATTTATAAAAAAGTGATTTTTCAGCTGCAAAGAAAAGAATTAGTTCCATTAGATTTGTAAAAACAATTGGAGATTTGTTCGTGATTTGAACACATAAAGAGAACTTACCACTTTTTCAAAGAAAAACCAATAAATCTTGGAGAGCAGGCAAATATTCCATTAAGGCCGCTCCAAGCTTCGTAATAAGCTGTAAACAAACGAATAATCTTTCGTCAAAATACTAAAGATCACCAAGGTTAGAAACGTGGTTCCAAAAATCCAAAGTTCTTACCGAAATACATAGTTATTTTGGTATAATCATTTATAAGAATTCACAGGCGTGAACTTCCATATACAATTTATAAAAGATTACTTCTTTTTAGCGAAGTTTAAAAAATATATTTACAATCGACATCTTTTTGACGTCAATGTAGCTAGACGAATGCTTGTTCCGTCACCACTGACAAAAGACATTTCTTTTTTTTTTTCTTTCCTAGTCTACCCTATGGCATGGAAACTAAGGCAGGCGTACAGCCTTACAGAAATCGCAATTTGTTTAAAATCGATGACACACGGAGCGAAAGAGTCAACAATCTCCTCACCTCTCTCTCTAAATCTCAAGACTAACAATGACATTCCAATGTGACGTTTTACAACGTTACAGTAGATTACGTTAACATAAAATAGCAGAATGGACAAAAAATCATCATGCATGAATCGCGAAGCCTGGCGATCTGTGTTCTGTGAATACCCTGTCAGGGATACAGCGTGAAGATAGAAATGTATGAACTTACATGTGTATCTGTCCCAGCTCCTTCCTAAGCTGACCTTGATGGAACACCTCGTCATCTCCTTCTTCACGTTCCATCCTATCCAAGTCCCGTTCATCCTCATCGCCAGACCCCATCCATTCGTCTTCGCTTGTCAATTCCGCCTCTTGCTCGAAGAAATCTGTCGCTTTACGATTTTTCTTCTTGCCTTTATCTGGTTTCACTTCAATCTGTAATAATTATATTATGTAATACTAGGTGACGCCTGCGGCTCCGCACACGTCTTGACCTTTTCCCGATTCCCACAGGAACTTGTTCCCGAGATAAAAAGTAACCTATGTGTTTTTCTGATGTGTAGTAAGCTATATTATTGTAAAGTTTCATCAAAATAAGTTGAGTAGGTTTTTTCGTGAAAGAGTAAAAAACTTTCAGGTTTATAATATTAGTAGGATTAGAGTGGTATAGCCATATTACTCAATTACTACTTGGGGTCAAATACATCTAGGCGTATAATATGCCTCTGTCTACCCCTTCAAAGAAAACAGGCATGATTTACCCGCCATTTATTACATTTTATATTATTTTATGCTAATTTTTTTGGTCACACCCAACAAATAAGTAAGGAATGATTGACTCAGAATATATATTGAGCGAAAGTAGAGGGCTGAAGGATTCAGGCTAGACCGAGACTTACATTCAAAGACCACGCACGCACGCACGGATTGTTCAAAATGGAAAAGTCTATAAACTCTGATACCCAGACATGCATTTATGAAACGATTCATGAATCTGCAGGAAGCGAAAGAAGTCTGGTGACCTGACTTCTCTGACTACCCCTTCAGGGATACAGTGCCATGATAGATATAGTCTATGCTATTTGCTGCATCATCAGCTATTTACCAGCGCTAGTTCTGTCAAAATATTTCTGTAGAAACACTCACCTCGTTTTCCTCTGAATCATATTCAACTAATCTATCAACGTTTTCATCCACATCAGAAATGTCATCAGCCTCTTCTAATCCTAAACCATTTTCATCACTGTCTTGCTCATCATCTTCATCATCTGTAGTAAGAAAGTTATGTATGAAAATAAAGTAATAATAAAGAGATACATAGATTAAGGAGGGCACGTTAAGCTGTTACCAGTTACATGGCAGTCGTTAAGCCCAGTTGAAGGCCTTATAGGAGGTTTGAAAAGTTTCAACAGCAGGTCGCCACAACCTGTGCCTGTCCATTTCAACACGGCAATGGGCTCATCACCTATTACGTGGGACAAATATGCATACGGTGAAATGTGGGCGCATAGTATGCGAATAATAATAACAATAATATGCCTACCCCTTCGGGGATAAAGGCGTGACAATATATTTAGATTAGTGCCTTTTTTGGACCAGGTCGATACCAACATGCAGCCACGGAAAGCCTCCAAGTAACCCTTGGGTTATGATCAGGGTTCAGCAGCTGCAGACCTAAAAAGCATATTATCATGGGAGTATACCTGAGAGCCGCCATCGTAGCCCTGCTGGCTAGGATTGCGGCATCGTGATTATTCCATCAGACGGAAGGACGTGCCAGATATGATAACAATTATAAGTCGACCCCGGTAAGTCTAAAGGTCCGTATTCCAGAACGTTTCTCAATACTCGACCAACTCTTGAGACCAGATTTTGCCTTATAAAATCTACTCTCAAGTATTTCTTGGGTGTTGATAAACGTTATGGCATACGGCCCTAAATGGAGCGAAGCCTTTTGCCGTTTTTCGAGTTCTTTTGTCGATGTCAGTTTTTCTTTTGGTGATTGATTATTCTTCCACGGTATGTCCTATTTTCGATTTTATCTTTTCTAAACCATCTATTCCTAGATGTCGTATTATGGGTCAAATTTGATCAAAAAGTGTGAGTGGTTTGGGAGGAGTTTGAGGATAAAGCGAAAATCCGAATCGGGAAAGAATGAAGCTGCGCTCCAAGAATCAACTATTGAACTTATTGATTTTAAAGAATTGTTACCCTTTCGCAAAAATACCTATTAGAAAAATCTAACCTGATATTTGCAGCACCCTTTTCTCTTTCCTTTTCTTCAATTTTTTCTTTTTCTTTGATTCGTCAGCCATGTTTGTTTCATTGGTTTCGTCGTCAGAATCGATTATCAACCTCTTTTTTATATTGTTACTTTCAACTACATAAATTTTATTGTTAGCACCAGTGAAGAATTTATTAGGCTTTGGTTGATTAAATTCAGGATCATCTAATTCATCAATTAGAGATTTCAATAACTGTCTATCTTCCGTATTCTTTCTAGAAGTTTCTTCTGTAATTTTACTATCGATGTCTTGAGTACTAGTATTGTCTTCTAAAGGAGGTTTTAAATTGTCTAAAGCTCTATCGGGTACTATATCTGGGTCTATGACGTCATCATCTACATGTGTATCATCTTGAGATACAGACTCAGTAGGATTATTCTCATCATTTAAAGAAACAAATTGATTGTCATAAAATTGCCCAGTACACATAGCTAGTATATCTTCACCAATCGGCTGTGATTGTGAAGACTGAGTTTTAAGCAATTGCGAGTCGAGTATATTTTCTGGTAAGCCCTCAGTCACACCATTCAAATTAGGCTGAAAAATTATAATAGTTACTATTATATGTATTCGAAAACACAGCAATGATATGAAGAAGCAGTCCTCATGATTATGTTAATTAGGAGAATATCCTGCCAATTTGGCAGGATTGCCTTTGCATTTCTGTCACCAGAAGTTGGCCTTTGGAAATTTTACCGCCAATGTAGCTGTCAAGTGTCATTGCATTCTTGTGATTCTTGCGGCTAATACGAAACTTTTTTCCCTGTCTTAAAGTTTCTATTAAAATTAGTATAATTGATATTATTTACTTTCTAAGTGACAAAGTAGTGTGTGTATTGTCGGGAAGTGAATATTGTGAGTGAGAAAACAGCAGTGTACTTATTTCAGCTATGGATCCAGAAGGTAAAGGTAAGAAAGATTTCGAGACTGAGCAGACCGGTGTTGTTGCTTCGGATGGAGAACAGTTACCGTTTTCGAGCTCTGGGGCATCAGAAGCAGCTCTTCCTCATCCTCGGAGTTTGGTGAGGGCAGGGCATCGCCCCTACCTATTAAACGATCCCGCGCATCGTCGCATAAGTATAGGAACTTGATGAATTAAATAAGTTACAGCAATTTAATTCTCGAGCTTGGAAAGGCATTAGGTACAAGCAGATCCTACAAGGATGCTTGGCTACTCCAGGTTTTACAGGTCTTAATATTAATGATGAGATGTGTCACTTTAACAAAAAATAAGAACTATCTAGCTTCAACTGAGTTGCTTTTAGCTGGCTTATCCAATAAAGTTCTAGAACATAGGCAATTGCTGAGATCAGGGTTACAGTCAATTGTTGACTGGGCTAGTGCTAACTCTCAAAAAATAATTCCTAGTAATATAGTTGAAAAGATTTCGGAGAAATTCGGGCCAGGTTATGCCACAAGAACTCGGAGACCACAATGCAAATCATTTGTGGAAAAAGGTCTGAGTGTATAGAGGTTAGACGTGATCGTATCTTGAAGGAAATCTCAAACGAAAACTCAAGAAACACATAAAAAAATGCCCCACCTAGTTCTGAATATTTATTCGGTAGAGAAAGTCTACAACCAATTATACAATCCCTGGGAGGATCACATATGTGATCATGTATGTTCTTATCAAAGATGTTTTTAATAAAGAAAGCAGATGGAGGTCTGCGACCCATCTTCGACCTCAAAGCACTCAATACATTCATAACCACAAAACATTTTTTTCTAATCTCGCAGATAGATGTTGTAAATTTCATACAACCAAACGACTGGTTAGTCAAGGTCGATCTTCACTAGGCATATTTCCACCTAGGTATAGCGAAGTCTCACAGGAGATTCTTAAGGGTAGTCTACAATGGAGAAGTCCTCCAGTTAACAGCACTACCATTCGGCCTCTCATCCACACCCCGTGCATTTGCAGCAGTTTCAAATTGGGTGGCGGAAGTACTCCGAAATCAGGATATACGTGTCCTAGTGTACCTAGACGATTTCCTCCTAGCTTGTCAGGACAAAAGCACGTTAATAGCACAGGTTGCGGAAACGCTGGCTATTTTGGAAAATCTGGGTTGGTATGTAAATTTCCAGAAGTCTGTTACCAACCCCACACAAAAATTGGAATACCTGGGACTAGTCTGGGATACACAAAATCAGACTGTGGCCTTACCCACCAGAAAGGTTCTTGCCTTAAAACTCTCAACCATATTGACTCAGGACAGCTGCTCAGTAAGAGAGCTTCAGAGTTTATTAGGCAAATTAAATATTGCCAACCAGGCTGTTCCGTGAGGCCGGCTTCACTGTCGCAGAGCACAGCTCTTCTTAAGGAAGTTTGTGGGGAAGGGTCAGAGACAACCCCTATGCTCAAAAGTACGACAGGACTCCCAGTGGTGGTTGGATGCAATAGAAGGCAATCCAACCCCTTTGCACAAGAAAGCGGTAACGCATTTCTTAACCACAGACGCAGCGGATGCGGGCTAAGGAGCGAGCTTAAACAGTCAATATCTCTCAGGCATATGGGCAAAAAACCAGAAAGCCTGGCACTCCAATGTCGGAGTTGTATGCAGTATTTGCAGTGATCAATTCCCAAGAGGAGCAGTTGAAAAAAGCTCACATACTTGTACAATTGGACAACAGAACTCTGATAGCATATATCCGAAATCAAGGAGGAACTCGCTCAATAAGCCTGCTAGGGCTTGCAACCAGATTGCTGGAATTGACTGGTCGACTGAACATAACTATGTCAGCATATCACCTACCAGGGACCCTAAATGGGATAGCAGATTGCCTTTCAAGGCGAAAGTTAGTACCAGAAAGGCATCTGCTGCCATCAGCGACCAAAGCAATATTCGCAGAGTGGGGCAAACCCGAAATAGATTTGTTTGCTACAAAAGATACCGCCGTGGTACCTACATATGTGTCGCTAGACTCAAGAGATGGCTCGGCGCTATTCTGCGACGCATTCAGCAAACAATGGATGTTCCAAACAGCTTGGGTGTTCCCTCCCCCAAGCATGATGCCCAGGGTCCTGGCACATCTAAACAATGCAGTGGGGATATTATACATAATAGCCCCTCAATGGACCCAATGCTTTTGGTTCCCGGATCTCCAGGCACGCGCACTCATACACCCTCTGCCAATAGAGAACTTGAAGGAAGTTCTAGTGGACAAAACAACAGGGTTGACCCCCCCACAAGTAGAGAAGCTAAAGCTTCAGGCTTGGAAGGTTGGGGGTGGGAGGAGCAAGTGATGGACTGGAGTAAGGAAGAACAGCAATTATTAGAAAAGAGCTGGCGTCCATCCACCTTAAGCACATATAAGGCTCAGTTAAAGAAATGGATAAACTGGTGTACATCACATGGGGTCAATAATAAGAGTCCAGATGGAAAAGATCTAGACAGATTCTTAGCAAACCTCTATTTAAAGTACAAATTTGCATATAGTACCATTATTTTGCACAAGTCGGCTATTTCTACACATTGTGCTGCATCAGTTCCTAAACTAACAGAAAACTTTTTTTGTGCAACAAGTTCTAAAAGCTATTTCCCTCTCTTTAACAGCCCATTAAATTACGTATATGGGAAACATCAAACGTCTTATTCACGTGGCTAAAATCATCAATACCCACTCCTTCCTTATTTGACCAGAGCAGACGTACAGCAGTCATCCTGCTGTTGGCCTCAGGATGGAGGCTACATGATCTAACTCTCTTAGAGCTTAGTGAGCAGGGGTTTTCACAAACAGAAGATACTGTGACATTCTCGCCAAGATTTGGCTCAAAGACGGACACATCTTCTCATAGACAATCAGGCTGGCTACTATCAAGACATCCTGATCACAGGATTTGTCCAGTAGCCCATGTTAAAGACCTAATTAGAATCTCAGAACCCAGACGTACCCAAAATATTAGAATTAACTCTCTATTTATATCTATAACAGGAGTGGAGAAACCTGCAACTAAAACAATGATTGCAGGATGGGTGAGGTCAGCATTTAAGCAGGCTAAAATTGATGCATCCCCAGGTAGTATAAGGTCAGCAGTGACTTCTCGGAGATGGCTGGACAATAGGCCAGTACAGGAAATTTTAGAAAGCGGATATTGGAAGTGTGTGGAGACATTTTCAAAATATTACTGTAAACAAATAAATAGATCATGTGATGAGAATGTAACAATAGATTCACTCTATAATAATTTTAAAACTGTCTAATTGATAATAATCTCAATGTGTGGCTAAGAATTTATTTTTTATTTTTGTTGTTAAAATTTATTTTACTTATGTTTTATCTAAGCTCTAGTTACAGAGGCTTCTAATGATTATTTAAAAACATTATGTGCAAGTTAAACAAGTGTACTTAATTTGTGTAGCAGTACATGTTCATAAGTAATGATTGCTGAGTACATAAAGTATTATAAAATACATTATTATGTCATAACCTTGTTTTTAAAAGAAAACAAGTTTATTAGTTATAGTAAATGTTGATTAATAACAGTTCCTACTAAAAATATATTTTAATTTCTTTAAATTTTGGTTGAAATTTTTATAAATATATCTCCTTATGCTATGCTGAGTCTATTTTATAAAATTGATTTGCTAGTATATAACATTTTCTTATGCTAAATAAAGTTTTATTTTGCAATTACTATAAAGTTTTGATTCACATTGCATTCTTGTGTATTATTATTTCTGTTCACCAGCAGATATCAAACAGGTCTTCATATCATTGCTGTGTTTTCGAATACATATAATATGGCTGTTTTGCATTAAGACAAAACAGGTATTATATGTTGAAGAAAACACATCAATGAACCTAGGAGCTTGCTGATGATGAAGACTGCAATGACACTTGACAGCTACATTGGCGGTAAAATTCCCAAATGCCAACTTCAGCTGACAGAAATGCAAAGGTAATCCTGCCAAATTGGCAGGATATTCTCTTAATTAACAGAATCATGAAGACTGCTTCTTCATATCATTGCTGTGTTTTCTCCAACAAATAATACCTGTTTTGTCTTAATGCAAAACAGCCATATTTTATTATTAGAAATTTCATTAACCATTTGAACAATTGAAACGCTAAAAGTTGAAGAAGCGAAAGTATGCCAGGATCGTAGCAAGTGGAAAGCCATAGTCTCTACCTACCCCGATGGGAGACAGGCTTGATTATATGTATGTATGTATTTACGATTGAAACGCGAACGGGAATATTTCACTTTAGGTTTTTAAAAATATGAATTCACGAAGCTGGGCGTACAATGTACCGATTCGTGGTCCTATTCCCCCTTAACGTGTGACCCAACTAAGAAGCATAAAAATCAGTCCACACATTTGATAATATGTCGTTGAGTGCTACAAACATACAAAGGCCCATAAACACAATACTCTCCTTTCCCTCACGCAGTCGGGAACAATACGTCATTCAAGTTGAAATAAAAAAAAACTTACGTCATGAGAAGGCTGCGATGGGCATATGAACAGGCTAGGGTTGGCACTTGATATAGAAAATGTTTGAGTACCCAGATCTTCACTCGAATCTGGTAACATATTTATGTTAACATCATTTATTGTTGAGCTTTCTTGACTGATAAATAAATCCTCTGATACTGATTTGTGTCTCTGCGCTAATTGTATAACGCAATCTGAAACAGATATTAGTTTGTTTTTGGCTTCGCCCGTGACATATTTCGAACCCCCGTCGCACCTATTTAATCGCGTTGCTTTATTACTTTTACAAAAATATGTGATAATTTGCCCGGTTTGTTGACATTTATGATCACTGCTTCGCTCTCCTGGGTGGTAGCGTAATGTTATATAGCCTAGAAGCCTAGATAAATGGACTATCGAACATAATTGTTTTTTTCAATTCGTACCAGTAGTTTCTGAGATTAGCGCTTGTAACCAAACATACTCTTCAGCTTTATACAGGGTCATTTTTAAAACACCAGCAACCTGCTAGAAGTCAATAGCCAAGGTCAAAACCAACAACGTTTGTTCTACCACTTTTGGCAATTCGTGACGACACGAGTACTATCATACATCGAACCATCGAGCTGCGTCATAGGTTTTCGCTTTTGGATTCGCTTAAGAGAACTCCTGGGTCTCTTTTTCGTCACGTACTGTATACAATCAATGAACGATGGACGTGCGTGCATCAATGCGGTTAAAAAATGTCAAGGCCGAAGGAGGTATCACCCATCCTTTGTGATTTTTAAAAGTTGTACTGTAATTTAATTAGTACATAAAATTAAAGCGTAATTCGAAATTAAAAAGAAAATCAAAAATTTCAAACATATTTTCAAAATTAACTAATTGAATCCGGCGTTACATGGCGGAAATCTATCGTTAACGATAATAAAGGAAAGGATGTTGACTTCAAAAATTAAAAAAAAAAAACAACATTTTTTATGATGTTAGCTACCTAGTCCTAGCAGGTTGCTGGTGTTTTACAAATCACCCTGTATATTAAAGTAAAGTATAAAATACTAAGTACTAGGCGTACTAGGTGACAAGATATGTTTCTCAGTTGTCTAGTTTCCATAAGCTTAAAGCTTAACTTGGGCTAGATGACGCTGTGTGAAAAGTGACCCACAATATTTATTATTTAAAACTTACCTTGTGACAAACTTTGGATATCAGAAGAATTGGTTTTAAAAACACCATCTTTACTTTGTTCAGTTTCACATTTATTTTGTTCAGAAATATCTTTAGATGCTGATTCTACTTCAGCGAGTCTGTTAATACCACCATCCTCATCATCAGAATCTTCAAACGCCTTCAATATTCTTCCTTTCTTAGGTATTGTAGACAGTTCTTCATCTTCCGATGATTCTTCATCACTAGATTTCTCATCATCACTAGACTCTTTACCATTATTCGATTCTACTTCACCATCATCTATTTCTTCTTCAACATCCTCTTTATTTTCTGCCTCATTTGATTCAATTTGTTCCTCACTTTCGTCAACATCGGATTCTTCAGCTTCTTGATCAATCATTGGATTACGTTTTCTGGGTTTATCTTCGATTATAATATCGTTTTCTATCAAATCTTCTTCGGTTTCACTTTCTGACGGGTTATCTTCATTATGACTTTCTTTATCTATTTTAGCATCTACTTCTTCCACACTATCATCAGCATTATCTAAAACTGCATCCATTTCTTCATGTAGCTGTTTTTCTTCTTCTAGACGTTTCGCCCATTCTAAAGACCGCTGTTCAGCGATTTTTTCTTCAAGTTCCTGCTTTAATTTCAAATGTTGAGCGCCTGGTTTTACCCTGTAATAATAAACACATTTGAATATGGCTAACAAATTGATTATTGAAAACAAAAATAAAGTAACCTTACCTTTTTTCTCGCTCCCGTTCTTGTTCTTCAGGAGTTTTTAATTTTGCAAAATAAGTGAATCTTTCTTTTAATAGCTCAATGCCGGAAAGCTTTGGTAGTGCACCACCACCATCTAAATCTATTACCATACCAGGAGCCCCTACCAGTTTTGGTTTAATAATTATTGGATCTTTAACAAGCATTGGAGAAAGAATATTGTCGATATTATCTGAAATACAAGAATCTGTTTAAAATATTATTCCGTGCTGCAATTATAAATAGGCTCTAGTAAACACACAATATATTCCATACCTTTCATAATCTCAGCATTCTCAATGATTTTATCAATATCTTCCATATTTACATCATCATCCGAAAAGAACTGGTCATCTGGTCTATCATTCTCAACATTTTCTATTTTTTCTGAACATCCATCAACATTATAATGTTTCATATCACTTCCAACATCTATTTCTTTCACTGTGTCAGTGCCATTTTCTGTATAATGCAATGACACCAATTGGCTTTCTTGTTCTGAACTCTCAGTTGGTATTTGTCCTTGTACCCCATTTTTAATGACTTCATCTTCTTCTGACATTTTGCTCATCAGTTTATCTTCCTTGGTACAGTTTTCAGCATCACTTAGAATGTCAACTTCTTCTGGAGTAATGTTCAGCACTTCATTTGTCTTGACTAGACTTCCTTTATCATCCATTGCTACACTTACTTCTTCAACTGAATCATTATATACTAATTTTATATCTGAATTAGAGTCATTTTGGTTTGTATGACCATTTATGAGGTCATTAATTTCTTCACATTGTTTTTCCCTAGACTCTATATAAGATTTTGTTGTATTTTCTTCGAAATTTACTTCAGTATTGGCATTTGTTTCCATATTAATTTCCATATTTGGATCACTGATTTTAGCAATTTCAACTTCTTCATTAATTGAATTATCAGGATCAAGGCTTCCATCTTTTTCTTCTAATTCACCATTATCTTCATCCGATTCACTTTTACACAACTCCATCATTTCTTTTTGACGTTGTTCTAATTGCAAGCTGTAAAAAAATACACAGATGAGTATGGTTCCTGAAGGCAAGTAAGCAATACAGTTTACTGTTTTGATTAATTATTATACCAAGTCCTAACCAACTTACAACTATCTTTCGAAGTCTTTAGAGAAAGTCAATAGGAAATTAGTCAGAAATCGGTAACAGAAGTCGATCGAAAATTGGTCGGCTGTCAAAGTCGGTACTCGCTTGAAAGTTTAGAACTGAGTTTCGGGAATCTATCAGAAGTATCTTTTATATATTTATAAAATACATATTAAATAACATTTCAAATTATTAGAAAAAAAAGGTAAGTAATACTAAATGCCCCACCAAGAACTGTGCACCTGCTGACTAAAGGACGAAGCAACGACTTATGATCTTATGGGGTTGAGAGGTCAGATGACAGTCGCTGCCAATAATGCCGAAAATTATAAGCCAAATACTATTATTTGGCTTATAATAGTGCTCCTAGCAGATTAATAAAAGAGAAGCCAGAGCTCCTAATCTAGGTACTGTTTAAAAGTAACATGGAAACATCAACAGGAATACATTAAGATTAAGAAGAATAAAAAAAAAAATATCCATCACGCCTTATCCCCGAAGGGGTGGCAGAGGCATATTATATGCCCACTTTTCACCGTGTGGATTCCTGTCCCACGTAATAGGTGGTGAGCCCATTGCCGTGTTGAAATAGACAGACGCATGTTGTGGTTGTGATTAAGAAGAAGGCTAAGTTAATCAATTATATCACAGATAATATAATATAATTCTTATACAGATGCACGAACAAGAACAAAAAATGGTCACGGTCTTAACTTTCCAAGCAGGCAGGCACTACGGGAGTTTGTATATAGATGGCGACAATGTTTTGGCACACTTTTCTTATTATCTACTACACTACACTAGATGTCACTATTAACAAAAATAATCGACGTTATCCATATTCTGCACTGGGGTACGAGAAATATAAAGGTCATATTATGTGGATATTTTAACTAATAGGTACTAATATTATAAAATTAGAGTTAATTCATTTGTTTTGTTTGTTTGTTTAATTGAAGCGCTAATCTCAGCAAGTACTGGGTTGAATTAGAAAATTATATATTTGTTATGATATAATTATTATCAACTAGTTGGCGCCTGTGGCTTCGCCCGCGTAGAGTTGTAATCAAGTAAAATCACATTACTATAAAACATTACAGCAGGTAGCCACAGCCTGCGTCTGTCTATTTCAACACGGCAATGGGCTCACCACCTATTACGTGGGACAGGAATCCACACGGTGAAAAGTGGGCATATAATAATATGCCTCTGCCACCCCTTCGGGGATAAGGCGTGATGGATAATTATTTTTTATTTACTATAAAACATTTTTTTTTTATACCGTGTTTTTTAGTTACGTAGGTACTTGTAAGTGACCATTTGTAATTTTCATGGAGATTGTTTGTTGAGGACACCGGGAGGTGGCCATAGGAACTTCAAAAATAAACATGATAAACCTATTCCAGGGTTCATGAATGTTCAGGGGCCAGGTTCCAAGTTCGAGGACGTAGAGCCCATAGGACTCCGCTTGCCGACCCGGGGTCTGGGATCCCGAATTACGGCTTCTGTGTCTTAGATCGAGAGTCCAATGTCAGCTTCTCCAGATCCTCTGTTTAAAGTCAAGGGTTGGGTCTTAGGTTTGGGTTCTCTACCGAGGGTTTGGAGTAGAGGCTGTAGATACCTCACAGTATAGGGGCTAGGATCCAAGGTTAAGTACCTAGGGTTCATGATCCTATTCCCGAGATCCGGGGTCCACGGTTCTGAGTCAAGAATCCAGTGTCTTAGATCCAAAGTCCAGGTTTCTGGGCTAGAATCTGAGTTTGTGGGCTTAGGAGCCGGTAAGGCTCCAAGACCTTAGATCCTGAGTTTAAAGTCAACTGTCTAGAGTCAATGGATGTCTATAGTCCCTGGCTCCGGCGTAGATAAGTCTATGGTCGAGATCTGGGGATCTACAGAGACCAAACCCAGGGGTCTGGGGTCCTCAGTTCAAGGCCCAAGGTCCACTGACAAGGCTCTAAGGGTTGAGGTTCAGCCTTGTCTAGGGTCCTCAATTTAGATTCCAAGACCTGGGGACCAGAGTCCAGGGCACAGTATCCGGGACTAAAGTCTACAAGCTCCAGAGTTGAAGATTCATGATCGTCCTGGAGTGTAGGCCACAGTCATTTATTTTCATGCGTGGAGACCTATAATTGGCTTTCAGGTATTTATTATACAAGTCTATTGGTGTTGTTATTAGCTGTTGGTCTACCAAAAAATAAATATATAAATAAATAACAAGAGGACCCTCCACGCCTTGCCAGTGACATACGTCGAACTCCTGACGCACCTATTTAATCCCGTCGCTTATAAATCATACAATAATGCATAAAAACTTGCCCGATTTATCGACATTTATTATTACTGCTACGCTCCCCAGGGTAGTAGCGTGATATATGTATAGCTTACAGCCTTTCTCGATAAATAGGCTATTCAACAAAAAATATTTTTTTAAAACCGACCAGTAGTTCCCGAGATTAGCGCGTTCAACTAAACAAACAAACTTAAGTTATATAGTATAAGTATAGATAATCTATTGTATCATGTATCATAAAATAAAAGAAAGTAAATAATATGTCTCTTCCACGTAAAAGTGCTGAATGGATTTACAACATATAGGCTACTTTCTATCTTCCGGAACAAGGTCACATCACGCGAGCGGAGCCGCGGCCGTCAACTAGTTATTTTATATTTTTTAACTTTTCAAAGCGCAATGTCTCGTATACGATGCAGCGCTAATAATATTATGACGTAAGAGTAGTGCCGGCGGTCAGACCACTTTGAACCTTATTATCAGAGAGACCGACAGTTATCACGCTGTTGACTCAAACAATTGCGCGGTTTAATGTTGTCGTAAAAATCATTGAAGAAGTACGTATATTCTAGAATTTACAAGTCATTAAAAATTTATAAATAAAAAATTAATCGCAATATATGTTGCTAAGTGCAAAACAACTCCATTTTCCACCTTGTTTTTATTGCCATAACGTCGCTCAGTCCGCGCTGTATAGCCGTTGATACTTTGGCGTATCGGATCACTGGATTTGTTTTGATTACGATAAAGTTTAGACGCTACATAGCATTTTGGTATAAAAAAAAATGTTTAAATTCTGTAATAAATAAGAAACAATATTTTGGGCCAGAAAGGCAATGATAGTCATTTCTTTAATGAAACTTTGCCAAACTGGTATGTAATAAACACTATATTTAGTAAATTTTTATCAAAAAAAGTATTATATTTACGGTGTTTTGTATTCATAATTGTTATTAAAATATTGATTCTAAAATGCAAAAACAAAAACCAAACAATTAGGATTCGAACTTGAGACTCAGATGCAGTATCGTATATCCTATGTCTACTTCTCGCGATCAGACACCAGACCACACACACGGTTACAAAATTTGATGAATTTATCATGTGCTTGATTTTTGCGGCGCAATCCTCGTCGATATCACAATATTTTTACAAATAACCGAATTAAATTTTATAATTCTACCGTGCATCGCTGCTGTGACGTGCGCGAGCGGCCCGCTCGCGCACACACGTTCTATCTCTTTTTTTTTACAGGTACCATTGGCATAGAGAGACCAATGTTGGTGGAAAACTGTTCAACTTATTACGTCGCCATCTATTATCATAAACGTACAGTATCGAGAACTAATTATTCACGCAATCTACATTAATTGTATTACCAACGAGTTTAATATGTTAATATTACAGATTATAATATGGTTTTTATTTTATAAATTAATTACCGGACTTTAAACGGCTAAATAAGATTTTTATTTTTGTAATCTTGAATTTGATACTATTACTGCCATCTAGGGATTATTTAATGTCATTAAAAATATTTTGTTCCCATTGGTACCCCCTCATTATATATACTAATGAACTAACTGATTTATAATTCTTTCAGTAATGTTTAAATATATATTTCTATGAGTACTCTGGAAAGTGTATCTAAATACTTTCTAGAATACCTATAGAGATAGATTCTATAATATTTAGTCTATTTGCTTGTCAAAACAGTAGAAATTAAGTAAACTCCATATCTTGGGGTGTTTCATAATGTTGAATAATTTCATTAAGATGTTTTCCATTCATACAAGTGATACAAAACAAACCAAATTATGTGATTGATTATAGTGATTATACAAGCTGTCCCGCCCGGCTTCGCCCGTGACATACTACGAATCCCGTGGCAACTATTTAATCTCGTTGTTTATTAATTTCACAATAATGTATGAACATTTTCCAAATTTATTGATTACTTCACCGCTCTCCAGTACCTACCTACGCCCGCACGGGCCGGTCGAATTATGGTTACACGAAATTAATTTCTTTGCGCTTTATTTTGAATCTGCGATAACTCGTAAGGTATTCATTTAATTTGCAAGGTGTAAAGGGACAAAATAATCTTTATGAAATGCTGAAGCCAACTAACTTAGTAAAAATGATAAGAATTAATAGCATATTTGTGTAAATAGCCTTCAAAAAACCGCTTTATAATTGATGGTTTTTTTAAGTATTAAAATGGATATAGTATGTTATTCTTATGAGATAGACATATGACTTCGCGGACTTTTTTGTAGATCTACATAAGATACACAATTGCACCATACATTATTTTGTTATATCTCAAAGGGTTCAGGCAGCGTTTTTGTTGAAAGCTCCCAGACGGCTTATTTTTCCGACACACCCACTAAATATCGTTATAGTTTGGTCAATGTATACATAAAAACCTTCTATAAGAATAATACTAACTATTTAAAAAAAACCGCATCGTAATTCGATTCGTAGTTTTAAAGATCTAAGCATACACAGGGACTGACAGCGAAAAGCGACTTTGTTTTATAATATGTAGTGTTTGATCATTGTTTAAAATCTACAGAATGAATTAGGTACTGTGTACCATGGACATATGAGTGTCAACATACAAAGACATAATGACTTAGTTTAGGCAATGAATTAGGAGTTGCTGATAGCAACAAAGGTCATAAAAAATAGGCTACACTAGGCAACATAATGCATTGTGCAGACTGAAAGATCATGATCATACTGAGATGACATTACAGTATATTAATTTCCTACAAAGCTGTTTTATACTGTATTGTTAAACAATAAAAAAATTTAACATGTATTTGAGATGGTTGGCTACAAGTCTAGAAACAAAATACTATATGTATAATTGGGCAAGTCCAAGGACCTAGGGAAACCAGACCTTGTGTGCTTTATAAGGCACAATCTATGTGGAATGACTCCCTGTGTTGTACACAGGATGAATAACCTATTAAAATTAATGCACTTTGTCAATATTCTATTGATTTGATATCAGAAGTGACTTTCGTAACAATGTTACGAACATTATATAATTATATTCACATACTTAGCCTAGTAACTTAACCTAGATGATAGAAATATATCCCTGTACATTTTTTAAAAACCTCGCTATTAATACTCAGTAGCAGAAAGACCTTGTCACATTAAGTTTCATGTGCCATTGTGATAGGTACGTAGTAATAATCAACCAGTGCCATAAGCATAACTATACAAAAAGCACAATACACAAAATCACATCATTACTACAAGCTGATAATAAAGATATTATAATACTTACGCATAATCTTTCAATTGATCCTTATTCATTTTAAGTGGTAATGCTTTTCCATCAGAACCAATGGCTTGCTTTCTACGAGCCATGATATCTTTAAGGGATAATGCTTTAGGTCTATGGTATGGAAGAGAAACTGCCTTTTCCCTTAACATACGGTTGGACTCACTTTTAATTATTTGCATATTTTCTATGGCTTGTTTAGCTGTCATCTAAAAATAAGGTAAATTTTCTATAAATTTCATAATCAAGAATTAAAAAGAGACATCAGATATGCAATTCACAAATCTCGGATCCAAATCCGCTACGGCGCAAATGTTATCGATATTCATAGAACTCGAATATCAATGACATTTGCGCAGTAGCGGATTTGGATCCAAGATTTGTGAATTGCATAACATGTCTCTCTATTTGGTATGAAATCCTGGTTACACTATGGGTTGCAGTATCAATTATGATATATAAGATTAGTGGCCTAACATAGCTATACGCACCATAGCTTGGACCAGCCCCAGAAAACAAGTTGAAAGTGAGGTTTTTAGAGTAGTTTTAAATTTATATAAAACTTAACTTAACTATCTTCACGCTGTATCCCTGACGGGGTAGTCAGAGAGGACAGATCGCCAGGCATCGCGATCCATGCATACTTCTTTCGCTTCCTGTAGATTCATTAATCGCTTCATACATGCACGTCAGGGTATCCGAGTACTTTTGACTCTTCCGTTCTTGAGCAATCCGCTCACGTGGACTTCATATGTAAGTCTCGGTCTACCTTGACTCCTTCTGCCTTCTACTTTCTCACAATATATATTCTTCGTCAATCGTTCCTCACTCATTCGTTGAACGTGTCCAAACCAACGGAGCACGCCCTTTTCCAGCTTAACGCTGACACTTTCACTCAAACCTGTCATATTGCGTATCACTTCGTTGCGTTTTCGGCCGGCCAAGGTTACGCCGCACAATTTTCAAAGTGATCGTATCTCCACAGCATTCAGCTTACTTTTATGCATCTTCTGACATACCCAGGTTTCGCTGCTGTACAGCAAAGTTGACACTAGCACTGCGTTATGAATCGCGAGTCGTGCTTCTTTTACGATGCCTTGTCGCTTTACTAATTCGGACACAGCACCGTTAACTTTGTTTCCGGCAGTTACTCGCCGTTCTACATCCGAATCACATCTTACATTCGCGCTAAACATACTCCCTAAATACACAATTTCATTCAATTGCTCTAGACTGTAACGTTGTAAAACGTCACATTGGAATGTCATTGTTAGTCTTGAGATTTAGAGAGAGACGTGAGTAGATTGTTGACTCTTTCGCTCCGTGTGTCATCGATTTTAAACAAATTGCGATTTCTGTAAGGCTGTATGCCTGCCTTAGTTTCCATGCCATAGAGTAGACGTGGTAAGAAAAAAAAAAGAAATCAAATAGTTTTGTCAATGGGTCAATGTCTTGGCAGCCATGCCAACGAAATAGTATTTTAAAATTGGAACGTCATTCACCTAGCTGCATCGACGTCAAAAAGATGTCGATTGTAAATATATTTTTTAAACTTCGCTAAAAAAAGTAATCTTTTATAAATTGTATGTGGAAGTTCACGCCTGTGAATTCTTATAAATGGTTATACCAAAATAATTATGTATTTCGGTAAGAACTTTGGATTTTTGAAACCACGTTTCTAACCTTTGTGATCTTTAGTATTTTGACGAAAGATTATTCGCTTGTTTACAGCTTATTACGATGATTAGAGCGGCGTTAATGGAATATTTGCCTGCTCTTCCAGATTTATTGGTTTTTTCTTTAAAAAAGTGGTAAGTTCTCTTTATGTGTTCAAATCACGAACAAATCTCCAATTGTTTTTTCCAAATCTAATGGAACTAATTCTTTTCTTTGCAGCTGAAAAAGCACTTTTTTTATATTAACTTTATTCTTGGATATAATTTGCCATGGATGCTCACCATGTGGTTACGGGCTCGTCATTCTCGTGGAGACGACACCTGTCGCGGTCTGCAGCTGTGATTTCGAATCCCGTGGTAATGTAACCACGCTTCAGGTAATTTAAAATTGATTTTCTTTTGTGTAGATTAATCTAGTAATGATGCACGACTCAGCTCATGTTTTGAATCATGTTACGATATATTTTTTTTGACTCATAATCTGGCCTTATGCTGGATCTCACGATTCTAAATTTCACGCCTCAACCTTGTGAATAGTTAATCTTTAGCTAACTAAATCACTTGAATAGGTTATACCAATAGTGATAACGTATAAAATGTATATTCAATCAATTCGCCTATAAGAATATAGAAACTTTATTCTAGAGATGTATTCTATTATTTTTGGTTCCTGCTCTTATGATTAGAAGCTCAATCTCTATCGCCGATATCTGTGTGCATAAAGTTGGTAGGACTTATCCTCCTGGCGCCTGAACCGAGTTATAACTTTTGTTTGTTTGTTAGTTCATGTCTCCGTAATGAGACAATGTAAGATTTCCTTTCATGATTAGATGTACTGTTAAGGTAAATTAAACTACATTTGCTGTATATCAATTCATTTATTTTATATACAGGGACCTAGTAGTCATCATCGCTATCATTGACACATTATTATTATTACAAATTGGCGCGTGTGAACAGAGACTTGAAGGATTGATTTGAATATACATTTGCTTGTAGTGAGTGAGTCGTGCATCTTATAGTGGTATTCTTATTGTTACATTGTTTTGCTCTGAAATATATATTTGTAAATTTTGCTTAGAGTATATTAAACTATTTTGTTATTGAAACATTCTCAACAAATGAAAAAATACTGTTCTACTGGTATATATATATCTAAAACTGGAGTAATCTTAAACTAAAGTAATTATAATTTCGTGAAATAAAAGTAGAACTTGACTTTTTAATAATATGAAGTAATAAGTTTGTGTACTAATTGTATCTACATATTGATGTGACTTTCATAACTATTATTTGCTTTTTATGATATAAAAATATGAGTGAATTGTTATAATAGTAGTTTATGATACTGTTGCATAATAAGGGTTCTTATAACATTAGTGTGTTTTAAAAAAACGAGCCGTAGGCGAGTTGAGTTTTTTTATAGTATCACACGAGTGTTATAAGACCAAGTTATGTACAGTGTCATACACTACTTTATCTACTCTCACACTATAATACGTAAAACAATATTGCAAATAAAATAATGAATATAACAACAAATTTATTTTTTAAATAAATTTGTTGTTATATGGCGGCAAATGTTGGCGCCAAGGCGCAAACATTGATTGCGCATGCGCGCTTGCGTCGCGGACTCGTTTATTGAAACTATTTTTTTTAAAGTAGAGGTTCTACCTCCTTGGTCCAGCTGGAGGTTGTATAGGTGTATCGTTATGATTAAAAAGTTATATTATGATACAGGTGTCCATACAAGACCTGTATCGTAATTAAACTTTTTTTTTTGCCTGTACTTAATTTTTGTCATAAGAATTTTGTAATCAGTTTTATAATCTTTGTATTATAGTATCAGAGTAGATAAATAATATAACAATGTTTTGAATGATAACTTGTGTTTACATAATAATGCATTTTGTGACAAACTTAATTATAGCCTTACTATTTGTACGAGCCATGCATCATTAATGGTTTAACATTTTTACAGCATATTGCTTTACAGCCTATTAATAGGTTATATTTATATAAATAGAACATAACCACTTAAATTAAAATTATTCATCTGAGGTCTTTCCAATCACACTTGTGTAACTTTACAGCGGAGTGTTCGAAGCTTTTGAAACTTGTTTGAATGATAATATTTTGCTTTTTGACAATCATCATCTGAGCGTCAAGGCCTGGGGTTGTGCTTAACTATAGCAGTGATTGATTTAATTGAGTTTTCAGTGCTTTCTTTGAATTTGTTTTGGTTTTCTAATGTTAGTAGCTGACTGCTGACTATTACTATTATCTTACCATTCGGTCTCGGTTGCCTTTGGATATTTTTCCAATTAATTGTTTTAGCTTTTGAATTTCTTTGATCTTTTACTTGTCCACTATGGACAAGAGCGTGCAGTTTCCACCCTTGCTTGATGATAAGGAGTAATAATGATAACGTTTCAAAAAACTGATTAGGTCACATCGAGCACAGGTTTGTGTAAGAACTGATAGTGACTCGATGTTAAAGAAATTTGATTATGCTCCTGATGCTGCAACTAACCAAAGAGAACGCAGTCATTGGCTAAATTATTTAAAAGTTTATTTTAGAAACATAAATTCAGCTCCTATTTTGTTTGTTAAAAGTAAAGATACTAGACCTTACTTAGAATTTCTTATAAATAATAAAACATTTTCTGGATCATTGGACAGTGGTTCTACTGTTAGTGTCTTAGGTTCTAATAGCCACTTAATATTTTTGCAATTGGGTTTTCAAATGAAACCAATCTTTAGTTCTGCTAATACAGCCGATGGTACACCGCATGAGGTTATGGGATCTATGCTGTTACCTATTACTTGTGATAATGTTACTAAATATTTTGAGTTTTTAATAATACCTTCATTTAAATCTTCAATTATTTTGGTTAACTTTTGATCTTGCTGATGACTTATGGAAGAATATAACTTATAAATGTCAGGAGGAGCCACAGGTTGCTGCTGTCACTTCTGTTTCTGAACTTTCTCCTTCTGAGAAATCGGAACTTAATAAAATTATCACTCTTTTTGAAAATATTTCTTATGAAAAGATAGGCTTAGGTCTAACTAATTTAGTTCAACATAAAATTAATGTTACTGGTGAACCTTTTAAACAACGATATTGGTCTCTTAGTCCTGCTAAGCAGAAAGAACTTTATGATGAAGTAGATGTTTTATTGAAAGAAAATATTATAGAACCTTCTAAATCTCCTTGGTGCTCTCCAGTTTTGGCCGTTGATAAAAGGGATGGTGGTACTAGATTGTGTTTGGATTCTAGACGATTGAAATTAATTACTGTTAAGGACTCTTATCCTTTGCCTTACCCTTCTAGAATTTTGGATAATCTTAGAGATGCTAAATATATTATAACTATAGATCTCTCTAAAGCATTTTTACAAATACCCTTGGAAGAATCTTCTAAAGAGAAGACAGCTTTCGTAGTGCCTGGTAATGGATTATTTCACTTTATTCGAATGCCATATGGTTTAACTAACGCCCCTGCCGAGCTGCAACGTTTAGTGGATACATTATTTGGTCCGGAGTTTGATAATGTTGCGTTTTGTTACTTAGATGACCCAATTTTGGTAAATTCTGATTTTGACAGTCATATAAAGTATTTGCATAAGATTTATAAGATTCTTAACGACGCCGGTCTCACAGTTAATTTAAAAAAATGTAAGTTCTGTAAGGATAGATTACGCTATCTTGGTTATATAGTGGATAGAGGTGCTCTCCATACAGATCCAGTTAAATTAGAGTCTATAAAGAATTTCCCCCGTCCTGAATCAGTGAAAAAGCTTAGAAGTTTAAATAAATAAATAAATATTGTGGGACACTTTTCACACAGCGCCATCTAGCCCAAAGTAAGCTAATATTAGCTTGTGTTATGGGATCTAGATAACTGATAAACATACTTATATATTTCTAAATACATACATATTATAGATAAATAACACCCAGACACAGAATAAACCATCGTGCTCATCACACAAAGTTTTATCTTGGGTGGGAATCGAACCCACGACCTCTTGCGTAGCAGTCGGATGCACTTCCACCGCGCCACAGAGGCAGTCAAAAGTTCCTTGGATTGTGTTCTTATTACCGTAGATTTAATAATAATTTTGCTGATATTGCTTCACCTTTAACTAAATTGACAGGTGGAAGTAAAAATTCTAAGAAACCTCTTGATTGGAATGATTAGGCAGAAGAAGCTTTTGAAAAATTAAAACTAGTATTAGTCTCTGCTCCTGTTTTGCATTATCCTAATTTTGAGAAACCATTTTTTCTTCATTGTGATGCTAGTTCTGTTGGAATTGGTAGTGTGTTGAGTCAGGAAGATGAAAGTTCTGATCAACATCCTGTAGCTTATTATTCTAGATCTCTTAATAAATGTGAAAGAAATTATAGTACTACTGAAAGAGAGTTGTTATCTATTTTAGATTCAATTGAACATTTTAGACCTTATATTGAGGGTATGAAATTAACTGTTATTACCGATCACGCCAGTTTGACTAAATAAATATAAAAATTACAAAGTATAAATCTTATAATCTACTAAATATAAATCTTACCTTGTATAGATTTTGTAAGGATAAATTTGATCCCTTTAATCGTCTTAATTGGAAAATAGTTATTCCAAAAGAACATATTATGGATACAATTAAGTCAAATCATGATGATCTTAATTCTGCACATATTGTACTTAATACTGCACGGGTATTCATAAAACCATTAAAAAATTAAAACAACATTATTTTTGGAAAGGAATGTTTAATGATGTAGTTAAATATATCAATTCTTGTGATGTATGTAAAGCATACAAATCTTCTACAAACCCACCCCATGGAATTATGGTTAATCCTAACAGAGTTGATAAGCATATGCTTATGCTTTCTATTGATATTGTCGGACCTCTTCCTAAAACTTATGGTCATCGATATATACTTTCTGTTGTAGACGTTTTTACTAAATACTGTTGGTTATTCCCAATGATAAATGCTACTACTAATGTAATTTGTAAACTCCAACTCAACTCCAACTCCAAAAATATTTGTTTGTGATAATGCAACTCAATTTACTGCTAGACAGTTTGTTACGTTTCTTAAAAACTAACTAATTAACTATCTTCACGCTGTATCCCTGACGGGGTAGTCAGAGAGGACAGATCGCCAGGCTTCGCGATCCATGCATACTTCTTTCGCTTCTTCGAGATTCATCAATCGCTTCATACACGCACGTCTGGGTATCCGAGTACTTTTGACCTTTCCGTTTTTGAGCAATTTGCTCACGTGGTCTTCATATGTAAGTCTCGGCCTTCCCTGACTCCTTCTACCCTCTACTTTTGAACAATATATATTCTTCGTCAATCGTTCCTCACTCATTCGTTGGACGTGTCCAAACCAACGGAGCACGCCCTTTTCCAGCTTAACGCTGGCACTTTCATTTAAACCTGCCATATTGCGTATCACTTCGTTACGTATTCGGTCGGCCAAGGTAACGCCGCACAATTTTCGAAGTGATCGCATCTCCACAGCATTCAATTTACTTTCATGCATCTGCTGACATACCCAGGTTTCACTACCGTAAAGCAAAGTTGGCACTAGCACTGCGTTATGAATCGCCATTCGTGCTTCTTTTACGATGCTTTGTCGCTTTACTAACTGGGACAAAGCACCGTTAACTTTGTTTCCGGCAGCTACTCGCCGTTCTACATCCGAATCACATCTTCCATCCGCGCTAAACATACTTCCTAAATACACAATTTCATTCACTTGCTCTAGACGTTCCTGGTTTACTCTAATCTCGCATTTAGTTCTTACGTCACCTCTTTCAAATACTGGAACCTTAGTTTTACTTGCATTCAAGCGGAGACCCTTACTTTCACACCCCTCTTTAATATTAGTGACTAATGCCTGTAGGTCGGCTTCTGATGAGGCCATGAGCACCGCATCATCAGCGTACAGCAGACAGTTTACTGTAAAATCACCCAAATTCACACCCATATTAAAATCTTTCAACTTCTGTAGGCAGCTGTCCAGATACACTATGAACAGCCAGGCGGACATGACACATCCCTGTTTGACGCCTGTACAGACATCAAAAAGAGGTGACACCCCCCCCCTACTCGCACGCAAGCCTTACAGTCCCTATTTTCCGCGATCATGCGGAGAGAAAACACTTGATCCATGCAACCTCTTCCACGTCGGAATCCGCATTGAGCCTCCCATAAATACCTTTCAGACTTTTCTTGCATTCGTGCCGTTATAACCTTTGCATACACCTTACTAGCTAAGCTGACCAAGCTGATCGCCCTGTAGCTGGAGCAGTTTAGGCGCGAGCCTTTCCCTTTGTAAATAGGTACTACAACTGCTACTCGCCAGTCATCTGGGACCTCACCCGTCCGCCAGCACAAGTTGCATAACAGACATAGTGTGTCCCAGACACGCGACCCACCGTACTTGATCATCTCAGCAGTAACTCTGTTACGTTTGTTTGTTACGTTTCTTAAGGGTTATAATATAAATAAAATATTGTATAATTCCTTGTCCATCATCATCATCCGAGCGTCTGTCCCAGTTGCGTCTCGCGACGCCCGGGGTCCACTTTCCTACATTTTCTCCTCCACTTCGCACGGTCGTCGGCATCCCCTGTAGTGAGACCATTGGCACGCATGTCATCCCTTACGACGTCAAGCCAGCACTTCTTGGGTCTTCCCCTCTTACCGGGACCCGGCGGGCTGACATGGCCAGACATTTGTTACCTACGTAGCCCGGCGGTTGCCGCAAGACGTGACCATACCAACGAAGGCGACACTCTTGCAACTTGTCTGCAATGTCACGGACGTGAAGGCTGCCGCGGATACGGGAGTTCCTCACGCGGTCCATCCGCGTGACTCCACACATCCACCGCAGCATCTTCATTTCCGTGACACAGCTCCTGCTTGTGTCGCTCCAATATCGGCCACGTCTCACTGCCATGTAAAAGGACAGGTCTAATAATGGTTTTGTAGACCTGTCCCTTCAACCGGATCGGCATTTTAGGATCACAAATGACACCGGTCATCTCCCGCCATTTGGCCCACGAGGCAGCAATGCGTGACTTGACATCGCAATCGATGTCACTGGACGTGTGAAAAACAGATCCCAGGTATTTAACCTGGTCCGTGCGCTCGACCAAATCACCGCCTATGCGGACGGATGTGGGATCTGTCGAGTTTAGTGCCAAGTACTCGGTCTTCGCCACATTTAGTTTCAGACCGCCGTTCTCAAGCGTCTCCTTCCACGCCTTTACACGTCGCACCAATCTGCCCCTGTCCGCGTCTGCCAGCGCAATATCGTCAGCATACATGAGCAACCATGGAGGCTGCTCATGCGGGTTTCTGATGCTGTCCGACAATTCGTCTAATATTACACTGAACAGAAGCGGACTAAGGACAGAACCCTGGTGTACCCCGACGGTGATGGGGAAGGGATTCGTGTCGCCAACAGCAGTCCGAACCATTGAATCGGAGTCACAGTACATGTCCCGGATAGTGTCAATATAGACCTCTGGAACCCCTTTGGACCGCAGTGCCCACCAGATCATCGCACGAGGAACACAGTCGAAGGCCTTCTGCATGTCTAGAAACAAACAGTGCAGAGGCGTGTTCTTCGACCTGTATTTCTCTGCGACAACCCTCAGGGCAAAAACAGGGTCCGTGGACCCATGACCAGGGCGAAACCCATATTGACACTCCGAGAGAGTACACTCCTGCCGGATCCGAGAGTCTATAATCCTCTCGAAGATCTTCACGGTGTGGGACATCACCTTTATACCGCGGTAGCTCCCGCACTCCTGCACTGACCCCTTACCTTTGAAGATTGGAGTAATAATACTCAAACTAAATACCTGAAGGCGTGGTTAAATTACCACGGGATTTGAAATCACATCTGCAGACCGCGACAGGTGCCGTCTCCACTAGAATAATTAGCCCGTAACCACAGGATGCACAGGATGCAAAGGATTCACCAGATGGTCAGCACCCACGGCAAATTTTATCCAACAATAGAATTAATATATAAAAAAAAGTGCCATTTCAGCTGCAAAGAAAGAATTAGTTCAATTAGATTTGGACAAACAATTGGATATTGGTTCGTGATTCGAATACATAAAGAGAACTTACCACTTTTTTAAAGAAAATCCAATAAATCTTGAAGAGCAGGCAAATTTAAAAAAAAAAAAATATACAATTTATAAAAGATTACTTCTTTTTAGCGAAGTTTAAAAAATATATTTACGACGACATATTTTTCCGTCGATTGTAGCTAGGCGAATGACGTTCCAATTTCTAAAATACTTTTTCGTTGGCATGGTTGCCAAGACATTGGCCAGTGGACAAGAACATTCTATTTCATTCGTTCTAAGAACAGGCTAAACATTCAAAGCATTCTGCCTACTCAAAACGCAAATTATATAAATTCGATGACAAGTAGGGAGAAAGAGTCAACAATCTACTCTCCTCTCTCTCTAAATCTCAAGACTAACAAAGACATTTCAATGTGACGTTTTACAACGTTACACACTTTAGAGTAGTATTTATAAGGCAAAAACTAGCCTCAAGCATTGATTAAGTATTATAACTTTTATATTATTCGTTAATGTTCAAAATTCTATTACATTATTACATAGATATATGTGTTACTCACCCTCATCGGTTTAGCTTCTATAATTTTTGTTGATTTCTGTATCTTTTTCTTTCCTATCTTTAATTGAACCTGTTTAGTCATATTACTTTCATCATCAGAGGTATCAGGGTCACAAATGGATTGCATAGTTGACATACTTTTTTTGATTTTCTGTAATATAATGATATCATTCACTAATGAAGTCAAAGAAAAAGTTTTTAATACAACAATATTATTGGGTTCATAATTTGTCAATTTAGATTCTTTCATAGGCAATTTTGTAAATAGCTGCCATTTGACTTAGCCTAAGGGCTTGAGAGGCCGAATGACAATCTGGCAAGATGGGTTTTTTTTTTTTTTACACCTGAATATTGTCTGTTACGAGTAAGAAAGTGTTTAAAATAGGTCTGAGCATTACTATGATATAAAGTTCTAAACTGCAAGAAGAATAGCTTTTACATGTATACTGTACAAGTGATGTAGGGCAATTAATCATCTTGGTTGTGGCAAAATTTATAGAGATCTTAATATTCTCAACTAGCAGGTATTGTTTGAATTATTGTGATGGTATTCTTTACAATGTACAATTTTTGTGTGATACTGGCAGCACTTCTTCAATCTTAGGTCTTCTCTTCCAGAATAACCCTGTCTCCGACATGTTTATTTGTGGTAGCTTAAATATATCTACGAGTATGTTAATTTCTATAATTGCATTCTATAAAGTGAGAAATATGTTTGTAACTTTAATGAATAAAGTTGTGATCATATTTGCATATGTTATTTGGGTAATTGATGTGCTACACCACCTTGCTGCTGCCTGCTGGTATCTATAATAGGTATTAGTCTATCTCATCAGAGTTTATAACAATGAAGGAATTAAATGAGAATAGTTGTGTTACGCCGGCGGACTAGTGAACAACTTTAAACGTCATTTTCTGGGCCTTGGGAACATTTTCAGCAGGCTAAAAAGCAGTTTCAGGCCGTTTCCGAGGAGGCTCTATCACATACCAAATTATCCGAATTTCACCCCAGTTGCCATTGTTTTCAGGCGCCTGAAACATGTTTTCAGTTCGTTTCAGGCCACCCCCTATAACATGACATCATAACCTGAAAACCCTTTATCAGGCGTTTTCAGGACCCCTTATGGGCCTTTGAAGCCCACTTCAGTATATAACGTAATTTCATGAAAGAGTGACAAGGATAGCAGTATTAGAAAGAGAGAGCTACATTCAGAATATTCCAGAGCTATTAGACAGGGATAGCACTATTAAAAAGAGATAGCTACACTAAGAACATTCTAGAACTATGTGATAGAGATAACACCAGAAGGGACAGCAATAGGTCGAGAACCTTCCGGCACATACTGAAGCAGCAACTAGTATCCTGTGGAACATTCTAGAGATGTACCCGATTGTAGGTACCGAACGAATTCTCCCGAATATTCCAGAACATTACTAGGCACATATAAAGGGCCAAGCTCGCGGCTACAGGAAAGTCTCCTTTGAGGAAGCGAACAGTGCGAATCGAAGTGATCGAAGAAGCTAAATAGTGCGATACTGTTACAGTGCAATTATCTTCACGCTGTATCCCTGACGGGGTAGTCAGAGAGGACAGATCGCAATTATCTAAGCGAAGAATTTGTGTTTAGTGTGTTCAGTGGCGATTATTAGTAGTGGTTTTACTGTTTTTATTTAAAGTTATTAAAGTGTTTCTTTTAAATTTGTGGTATTAGTGCAATTCCTATTAGTACCCACCCTACGAACGTAACAGTTGTTTTAATACAATGTTTCTGTTCACAAAATATTAATTTACTATACAAACCTGTTTGATATTGGCAATGGAAGACAAATCAGTATCAGATGTTTCATCAGACATCTCACTCTTCCCTTCTTCTGAAGGTGGTGCATCACTCAATTTTTTTGAGTCTGTATGTTTAGATCTTGCAATAAGTAAACTATCAAACTTTTGTTTCAGTTTATTTTTCTTGTTTTTCATTCTCATTTGCTGTTCCTCATTTTTAAACGAGTTGTTGATAGGGGCGTCATCTTCAGAATCTGAGCTACTACTGCCCATAACAATTCTAGATTTAGTTAACTGACTTTTGAAATGAATAGGCTTGTCATTCGTTTCAGTCTCACTGTCGCTTTTGCCCTGTTTTGATTCATTATCATCATTGGTTCGAGTCTGGATATTCTCTTTTTCACCATCACTATCAGAGAAGTTATGTATGCGCTTTCTATGTCGCTGCGCCGGGGCAGCATCGCTATCACTGGAGTCTTCTTTATTAGCCATTTCACTAAGCTTTACAAAAGTTTTGGTGGACGTAAGCTCCGATTCTGATAAAGCATTTAAGTTTTCAAGATTACATAGTCCATCAGAAATTGTACAAACGATTGTGGTATTATTCACCTTCGCCTGCACATACCGCCCCGTTCAGTTATTGTTAAAAATTAAACGTAATGTAAATTTATTTAGATGGATTTTATTAAATTATTTAATGAAACGAAAGATAATGGCGTAAACTATTAATATTTTTGATTTTAAAACTATTCTATTTTTTTGAGGAAATTTCGCGCCAGTAAGATTGACTGTCACTGTCATTGTTGTTGTTAATTAACTACGCCAATCTTGGGCAAGCAAAGGAAACTTAGTCCATACAACCTTGTCTTCAGTATTATTATTTTTTTATTATTTAGTTTTAGTCATATCTAGTCCTTTGTCGATGTCAAATTGTCAGTCCTAGAGCCTGGTCCATGCCCTAGTAAAGCAATGGTATCTTTAATAGTTACTTTTTACGTCTATGAAGATTTGGCACTAACACATTTAATTTGGATGACAATTGCATAGTTAGATATGTGACATCCTTTTAAATCTAACAAGGTTTTACCTTGTTAGATTTCACTGCAACATTTCACTTTCCAAATCACATCCACATTTTCGAACACTGTGTATCATAATCAACTATTATTAAATACCAAATCACGAATTCTAAACTAGTTTTAAAAATAAAATACGGCAACCGTTCGTCATGTTCAAGAATTGGCGCCAAACTACCTGTCACTGTTAATTGCTATCAAATAAGAAATACTTTTAAAATTTTCTTTAGGAATTCTTGTCTATATCGGCTGGCAGTTCTGCCACGTGCAGTGGAGAGTAAGTTGTGGGTTTATAGAAAAAAGGATATTTCAAAAAAAAAAATACATATAATTTAAAAATTAATATTTCACGGGCGATTTTTCGAGTAGAATTATAAACAACGAGAGCTTAAGAAAATTGAAGTCTTATTGTTGTTGTAGTATCGGAGTAATTAACTTGCGATAATAATGTCTGGTGAAAGGTGCTCTTACTTCCGAGTCCATGTCCCTAGTTCCCACTTCTCTCTTTATTCACCAGGCTTTCATCACTACTGTATTGCCATTATTCCATATCATCATTAACACGTATTAACACGGTAATAACGTACAGCCAGGTTGTTAACTAGAAGCATTCATGGCCCGGCTAACTCAGTGTTCTGTTAACAATCACTGTTAAGCAATTTTGGCGTGACTCTTTTGTGGTATTTCAATTTACAGGCGTTTCCGTGCTTCAGAAGGCACGTTAAGCCATTGGTCCCGGTTACCAGTAACATGGTGGTTCTTAAGCTATGTTGAAGGTCTTGTGAGCAGCTTGAAAATTATTAAGAGCAGGTAGCCATAATCTGCAACTGTCTATTTTCTTCACCGTACCTATTACCTGAAACTGCACAAGGTGAAATATGGGCGTCTGCAATAAATGTGTGATTGATGAAATAAAAAACAAAATGAGTCTTTAGCAATCTTGTGAATGGGTGTTTGAAAATGAGAACAGGCCAACAAAAGTGAGGCAGGCGAGAAACGTTGGTAAAATAATGATCGCGTTTTTTTTCTCGGGTACGGGTCACATCTGTACCATTCCACTTGAAGATCAAAAGAGTGTTAATGCCGAGTGGTATTATACCATTTATTTACCCAGGGTGTTAAAAAAATTAAAAAGCCGCGTTCTCCTACATCATGACAACGCTTCTTCACACACGGCCAACAAGACAAAGTCATTTTTAGCTTCCGAAAAAGTACAACTCGTCACCCATCCTGTGCATAGCCCCGACCTAGGACCCTGTAATTTCTGTATTTTCCCCAAAATCAAAGATTTGATGAGAGGTTTCACTTTTACCAACTCCGAATAGGCAGTGATAGCGTTCAATCAGCACGTAGAAAACATGCCTTCAGATCTGTGGTCCCACTGTTTAAAAAAATGTTTTGATTCTTGTTCGATTGCATGAAAAAATGTTCAAAATGTATGTGTATATATAAATATTTTGAAAAGCAATAAACATAATATTTTGGTTGTAACATGTTGTTTTTTTAAGTTACGAAAAACTTATAGTGTAAGTTTTTTAAGTACCGATTTAAAAAGTTGTAATCGTCATAATATGTACACGTTTCCACACCACCTATGAGGTAGTGTACTTAGCACGTGGTTTCCCCAGTAGGCCTATTCCACGGGTCAGTTGTGATCCTGTGTAATTTGAAACAAAATAATGGATATTAGCAGAAATTGTAAAGATAAAAGCAATTTAAGTTAAACAACGTAGTAGTGAACTTGGTAATATATCCGAAAAAGATGTTGATGAGCAGCTACTGAGATTGGCTCACTATTATGATAACTTGGATGCTACAGTCTACAGACTGTTGTTACATGCAATCTTGAAATTGGCAAATAATGTCACTCTCACTATTATGATAACTTGGATGCTACAGTATACATACTGTTGTTACATGCAATCTTGAAATTGGCTATTAAAGTGGCCATCATGAAAGGGTCATTTAGTCGTCATAAACGTCCACTTCCCAAAAGGACCACCTTTTGGGAAGAAAGGATCACGGTTAAATGAAATTTTCCGTCGCCCATCAATGGTGCATCCAATGGGACCACGGAATGGAAGCGGAAGTGGACGTTTCTAGACTTCTAGAACGACCACTTGGTCATTTTGGTACGTTCTGATTACGTAGCTGAATACCAATTTGCAGCTACGTTGATGGATTAAAGGTCCATAACGTGACCTCGTCGTCGGTTCCAGCACGACTATATGTTCATTACCTATTATGTATGATCAAATTTTAATGTGTTTAGTAAAGTATGGGCGTATAGTATTCCTCTCTGCCTACCTTCGGGAAAAACGGCGTGGTATTATATATGCCTTCTTAAGGTTTTTGTGAGAGCAAGATTCTAAACGATCATCATACGAGTGTATGTACCAGGTGCATTTCGCAACGCCCGGGGTCCACTCCCTACTTCTTTTCCCCCACTTGCCAAACTTTTATTCTCTACGTAGCCCGGTGCTTGCCGCAAGACATTATCATACCGGTGAAGGCGACACTCTTGAGACTTATCTGCAAAAGTTTCTAAACGATCATCGTTAAACTAAAAACAAAGCTTTTAAGATTAATAAAAACTAACCAAATAACTTTCAAGATTAAAATAAACTTAAACCACTCAAATTTAATGAAATCAAATACTATTACAAAAAATACATTAGGTACTTAATAATCGGTATAATAGTCAATGTTATTAAGATCGCGCAGTGAATCTTTTCTTGGGTTGACGACAGCGTCACAAATGACGGCCTCTGCTGTTGTTAGAAGTGATGCTACACCACTGGCATCAGTCAAAGCCCTTCTCACGACTTTGGTGGGATCAATGATACCCCTTTCAATCATATTGACATATTCATTGTTTAAAGCATCATATCCGTAATCTGGACCCAATTCTTCGACTTTTGACACGACAACCGAACCATCATATCCAGCATTAGTAGCAATCGTTATGCAAGGTGTTCGAAGAGCATTCTTAACAATGTAAATACCAGTTGCTTGGTCACTGTTGATTGGTTTCAATTGGTTTAAGGCTGGTATGCATCGAAGAAGCGCAGCACCTCCTCCAGGTACAATACCTTCTTCAATTGCAGCTCTTGTAGCATTCAGTGCGTCATTAACTCGATCTTTCTTTTCATTAACTTCAACTTCATTACTGCCACCAATTCGTAAAACAGCTACACCATTTTGTAATCTACCCAATCTATCAATCAATCGTTCTCTATCAAAATTACTGGTAGCTGATTCCAGCTCTTCTTTTATTTGATCGATGCGTTGTCTTACCTCAGTTATATCGCCCTTTCCTTTCAGTAAAAGAGTTGAATCTTTTGTGATTACTACCTCTCCAACTTGGCCAAAACTTTCAAGTCTACAATCTTCAAGTCTTATCAAATTTGTATCATCTTCAAACACCACGCCTCCCGTAGCAGCAGCCATATCGGCTAGAGAGTTTTTTCTATGGTCTCCAAATCCAGGAGATTTCACTGCACAAACTGGTAATCCAACTTTCAATTTGTTTACTACTAACACGGATAACGGTTCACCATCAAAATCTTCCGCAATTATAATAAGAGGCTTTTTATGAGCACTTGCAATCTCTAAAGCTGGAACTATCTGTTGTGCACTGAATATTTTCTTCTCAGAGTAAAGAATCAAAGCATCGTTGTACTCAACTTTTGGCCCTTTAGATGAATTTATGAAATACGGTGAAATGTAACCACGGTCAAACTTCATACCTTCAATAATTTCCAGTTCATCTTCAAGGGTTTTGCCATCTTTAACAGTGATTACACCTGATTTACCGACTCGATTCATAGCTCCTGCAATTAGTCTTCCAATGGTTGCATCACCATTGGCGGATATTGTAGCCACTTGCACTATTTCTTCTGTCGAGTTTACTGGTTTAGATATTTCCTTCAATCTCTTTTTTACCGTTTCTACTGCCAACATGACTCCTTTTCTTATTTCAATTGGATTAGCTCCTTTTGATATATTTTCAAAGCCTTCCTTAGCGATAGCTCTTGCCAATACCGTTGCAGTGGTTGTCCCATCACCAGCCTCTTCGTTCGTTTTGTGAGCTACATTTTGAACAAGCTTCGCACCAACGTTTTGAAATTTATCTCTCAATTCTATCCCCTTAGCTACGGTCACACCATCTTTGGTAATTTTAGGAGGCCCCAATGTTTGTTCCAGAATAACGTTACGGCCTTTTGGCCCCATAGTAACTGCAACTGCATCTGCTAGGATATCCACGCCTTGCAGCATGAGTGATCTTACATCAGGACCAAATTTCACATCTTTAGCGTAGTTACGAGATCTTATATTAAAAACTTTATAATCAAATCGTAAAATGTGTGGTAAACGGTACATTTTTGTTAATTATTCGCCCTATATTTTTGATATTGACATTACACATGTAAAATGAAATACGAAACACAATGCGCGTAATGTTGTTTGAATTTAGAATATATTGAAATGTGCTATTAACTAAATAGGTTACCCTTAAAACAACCATACTTATTTAATAATAAGGTAGATAGAATCTAGTTACATCAGACCATATAACCAACGAACTTGCCTTACCTGATCCATCGATCCATCGCATACAAAAATTTTCTGCTGGTAGTGAAAGGGTTCGGAGCATGGCTGAAATCCATCGTAGAACGATAAATAGGAAGGAGAGGGGAAGGGAGAGAAACCCACTACACACCCTCGATTCAACTAAAAAAAACCGTAATAGTTAAGTATTACCTGTTACTTAAGATAAATAACTTAAAAATCTCAAGGAAAAGCAAAGATATGTACGAAAGGTAATGGGCAAAAGGTAACCTTACCCTCCAGATTGTTAACAAGTTGCTTTGTTACTTGACAAACTCTCAGAAGTCAAAGTATGAAACGCTCTGTTGCCACTTCCTTCCACTGCCTTCCGAGGCAGGATTGACTTTAATCTCAGATTGTACCAATGACTGTTTGACCAAGATACATCATCGTATAAAGGCGTATTTACATCCGATAAGCGAATGCTCATTCTATCCTCTCTCTGTCAAATTCTATTAGTGTAAATAGAAATAGAGCATTCTTTCGGTGTTCTATCTTCGCTTACATAGATTCTATGGAATATGCTAAGAATGCTCGCTCGCTTGATGTAAATGGCCCTAGAGCGCGCAAACATGTGTTCGGATCGGAGGTGCTCTCTTCGTCTCTTCAAGGTGTTCTTGTGTTCAAATCATTATTTGATAAGAAATCAAAAATGTCTATTAATGATAAAAACCTATCAAAATGCCAGATGTCTGTGGGATCAGACCTTTGAAAACTATAAAAATACAACTTACAAACCAGACGACTGGTAGGAATGAGATGAGGACGACCAAACGAACAAAGAGCTAGAACTAGTACAAGAGCATTCTTTATTAATCTTTTAATGTAACACCCAGGCGGACATGACGCAACCCTGTTTGACGGAATACTCGGTTTCTGTTTACACTAATAGAATTTAACGGAGAGGGGATAAAATGAGCATTCGCTTGTCTGATGTAAATCCTTAAGATTTATATTACTACTTGTTGACCCCCGCGGCTTTGCCCATGTCATACATCGAACCCCCGTCACACCCATTTAATCCCGTCATCTATTACTTTAGGTAACCAAAATGTTGGCAAATTTTCCCAATTTGCTGACATTTATGATTACTGCTCGCTCTCCTGGGTAGTAGCGTAATGATATATAGCCTATAGCCTAAATGGGCTATCTAACAAAGAAATAATTTTAGTAAAAAGTAGTTCCATTCGCACTCAACCAAACAAACAAACAAACTCTTGAGTTCTATATATAGGTATAGATAAGTGGAATAATACTATATGCCCAATGCTTACCCCCTCATTTACACTCGCGCTCACGAGACGAGCTGCGAGACAAGCCGCGAGTGGAAGGTACATTTTTTAGTACACAGTACTAAGGTGAATTTTTTTGTGGCTCGTGCGCGAGTGTTATTGTGATATTATAAAAGCCCTAACACACGACCGGATTTGATCCGACCAGACAGCGGATTTGATTGGCCGCCCGACCAAATCTTACCGTCTGTAGAGCAGTCCGGCGGACATAATTATTATTAATTGAGTCCGCCTCGATCCGCATCGGATATGATCAATGTTGTCGTTCTAGCTACTTTGTCGTAAATTTCCCCAGATTTAATTTAATTTTTCTCCAAATAGACACTTTTTCATAATTTTTTTCCCAATGTTGCGATCTTAGTTACTTTGTCAAAAATGTCCCCAGTACCGAATTTACCTTTCCCCAAAAAAATACTTTTTCATATATTTTTTGCCAGAAAGAAAAAAGAGCTACGTTAATACATAACGTAGTGTTTATTTACTCTATGTAGAGGAATACTGCATACCAGTTATCTACATAGATAAGTGAAATTGAAATGTGTGTGTGTGTAATTTCAAATTTGCAGCTTTTCACTAAATGCATATAAAATAATATACTTTATTAGAAACTTATCATTTCCACAAAAGTTCCTTAAAAAAAATAATTTTACCCTAGAATAGGGAAAAGCCCCTAATCTGAACACCCTGTCTGGGGTAAAATTTTTTTTTAAGGAAGTTTTTTGGAAATGAAAGGTTTCTAAAAAAGTATTTTATTTTATATGCTTTTAGTGAAAAGCTGCAAATTAGAATTACACACACACACTTTTCAATTTTACTTATCTATGTAGATAACTGGTATGCATAGTATTCCTCTACATAGAGTAAATAAACACTACGTTATGTATTAACGTAGCTCTTTTTTCTTTCTGGCAAAAAAAATATGAAAAAGCAATTTTTGGGGAAAGGTAAAATCGGTACTGGGGACATTTTTGACAAAGTAACTAAGATGGCAACATTGGGAAAAAAATTATGAAAAAGTGTCTATTTGGAGAAAAATTAAATTAAATCTGGGGAAATTTACGACAAAGTAGCTAGAACGACAACATTGATCATATCCGATGCGGATCGAGGCGGACTCAATTAATAATAATTATGTCCGCCGGACAGCTGTACACACGGTAAGATTTGGTCGGGTGGCAAATCAAATCCGCGGTCTGGCCGGATCAAATCCGGTCGTGTGTTAGGGCTTAAAGCCATTAAGTAACCATAGGTATGCCACTGTCAATGTCAATAAGTGTTTGACGTCTTTGTTTTTAGAGTACTTGACTACTTGTTAAATTTAAATTTGGCAGCGGGATTGATATGGGGAGATGGTTGACGTTGGTTTGCTGTCACTCGTAATTTTGTAAAAAAAATTCAGTTTAATTGATTTTTTTTCCATTTCGACTGATTGTTATTATTGTACAGTGAGTGGTAGTAGATATTAATTTGTATATAGTATAGATTGTAGATTCAGTAAGATAAATATTAATGTAAAAGGTTCCACAATGAACCCCCCTTCCCCTATTCCCCCGGATCCCCCGGATCCCCCAGATCCTGGTATTGTAAGCCCTAGACATGGAAAGCGAAGACTTGTTTTTGAAGACGCAATTTGTGACATAGTCCCAAAAAGAAATATTAATGAAAAGAATAGGTCCATTCCATCTATCCAAAATGTTTATGTTCACCCAAGTATTGTTGTGGGATATAAAGCTTATAAGGCTTCAGATAAAGGCCCTTACATTATACATGTAGGAAAATCGGAACCAGACCCTTCCTCTGGCAGTTCAATCCGAATTCTTAAGTTTGGCCAATTTTTATATATCAATAAGATCGCTAATATATGTACGGACGGTATTAAAAAAGTAGGGAGAAACAAAGTCTCCATTGAATTTGTCAGTGCTAAGGATGCCAACGAATTTTTAATAAACCCTATCTTATCTAGTAATAATTATGTAGCGAGTATTCCAACTTATAATATAACTAAAATGGGTGTGGTCCGACAAGTGCCAACTGACTGGTCGATGGATGAATTCGTTGAGTCGTTGAACCTTCCTTTTGGATGTGGAGAGGTCCTCAAAGCGAGGAGACTTAATAGAAAAACTGTAGATGATGGTAAGACGGTTTGGGTCCCCACTCAATCTGTGGTCTTAACGTTCCATGGTCAAACCCTCCCTAATAAAGTTTTTAGCTATCATAGCTCTCTTCCTGTAGAAACCTACAAGTTTCCCACCATCCAGTGCCGTTTTTGCTGTCGATTTGGGCACATTAAAGCCCAATGTCGCTCCAAACCCCGATGCTATCGATGTGCTCAACCACATTCGGGAGATACTTGCGATGTGAACGACGAAAATGCTTCTTGTCTCCTCTGCTTGGGCAATCATTTTGCCACTAGTAGAAATTGCCCAGAGCTGAGTCGACAGAAAAATATTAAAACACTTATGTCTCAAGAAAATATATCTTACGCGGATGCTTCAAAACAATGTGCCCACGTTTCAAAGTTATATTCAAAAATCGCCGCGGAAGTTCCATTATCACAATCCTCATCTGTATGTCATCAATCCTCTTCTAGTCAGCTAAGTAACACGCCTCACACTAATTCTTATAAAAAGACAGTGATATCGTCCCCTCGCCCAAGAGCTCCCTTAGGCAAATCTTATGACAAGGTTGCTCATCAAGCTATTATCGGCACCGAGCCATCTGCCTTACCAAATGGGTTTGCCCTTCTTTCCTCTCAATTGTCCTCAACGCCTTCTCAAAATAACAGTTTATTAGATATGTTATTATCTTTGATCATTAATTTAATATCTGAAAATAAATATAATTTACCGTCCAACGTTGCCCAAAAACTTTACGAGATTGCTTCTCTTACACCTAACCATGGCCTCAGTCATTCAATGGAATGCGCAGAGTATTCGTCGTAAAAAACATGAACTTATCAGTTTAATTAATTCTTTTCAGCCATCAGTTCTTGCCATCTCCGAGACATGGTTAGTTCCTGGTTCTCGATTTTGGATTCCAGGATTTTCGTGCCTCCGAGACGATAGAATAGATGGATATGCAGGAAGTGCTTTATTTATTAGACGCTCCCTTTCATTTTCACAAATTCATCTTCCTCCCGTCTCCGCAGATATCAACATTGTTGCAGTCAGGTCCCTTGGCGTTACTTTCCTCTCCCTGTATATACCTCACCCAGATTCTTGCTTAATACCGGATATCATGCTAATCATATCATCGGTACCTCCACCAATTATTTTGTTAGGAGACTTCAATGCCCACCATTCGTCTTGGGGCTCAAGTGGTAATGACTCCTTTGGTCTTAGTCTTTTAGAAATTTTAGATGATTCGAACCTCTGCATATTAAATGACGGCTGCCCCACTAGGAGAGCTTATCCCTCTCAAGATCCTCGATCCGCGGTGGACCTATCAATATGTTCAGCCTCTTTGGCTTCTACGCTTTCCTGGCAAATTCTATCCCACTCCTATGGGAGTGATCATTTTCCGATTTTAATTTCCTTGACTGATAGGGTTACTTCAGTGCGTAATTTCAACCCATCTTTTAAATATAGATTAACTGATTTTAATTGGCCTTCATTCTCTTCGACCCTTGAGTCTGCGGTAAATAAACTTCCCTCTCCTAATTCTACTAATCAAGTAGATTGTTATTCTAAATATGTTGACTGCATTATTTCCAGTGCAGACGCAAATTTCGCTCTTAAGAAACCTTTCAATGGTAAACTTTCGACTCCTTGGTGGGATGCAGAATGCACTAGAGTTATCAAGGAGCGAAAACGTGCTGAAAATACTTATAAAGCCGTTATGTCACCTCAAAATTTTATGGATTATAAACAGAAAAACGCTCGTGCAAGAAAAATATTTTCCCAGAAAAAGAAACAAAGCTGGTTTAGCTTTTGTGAAAGTCTTTCCCCGAAGACACCGTCTGCCATAGTATGGAAGCAGATTAAGCGATTTAGAGGATCTTTTAGTAATGTCAATATTACATCTAATGATCCTGCCTCTTGGATCGAGACTTTTAGTGACAAGCTGTCTCCTCCTTTTGTCCCGAAACTGAACTGTTTTCCTTCACTCGCCTTTCCCATCTCATCTCATGATTGCTTTGATCGTGAGTTTTCTTTGACTGATCTTCAACTGGCTCTCGAAGGTCTAGTGGATTCTTCCCCTGGCATGGATGGTATTACTTACTCCTTCTTACAGCATGCTTCTGAAAATTCCAAAATATATTTTTTGAATCTAATAAACAGTTTTTACGATTTAGGTACTGTCCCACAATCCTGGAAAAATCAAAAGGTGATCCCTATTCTCAAGCCAGGCAAGGATCCCTCTGATGCAAACAACTATAGACCAATAGCTTTGTCTTCCGTTCTTGCAAAAATTACAGAACATTTGATTAAACACCGCCTTGAATGGCTGGTGGAGAACCGAAATTTGTTGGCTAAATCTCAATATGGGTTTAGAAAAAGCAGAAGTACTATGGATAGTCTTAGTTTACTAACCTCAGATATACGTATTTCGTTTTTTAAGAAGGATTATTTAATAGGCGCTTTTCTTGACGTGTCATCAGCTTATGACAATGTTATAATTTCTTCGCTCAAGGATAAACTCTTATACAAGTTGAATATTCCAGAGAAATTGGTACGTTTCATTTGTAATATGCTATTAGAGAGATCCATTACGATTAAGTGTGGAGATCTCTCTTTACCACCTAGGATGATTTGGAAGGGTTTGCCTCAAGGCTCAGTGCTTAGTCCTCTACTATACAATTTATATACATATGATCTGGAACTCGTAATCCATCCATGTTGTCAAATTTTGCAGTACGCTGATGATATAGTTGTTTATTCAAGTAATAAATCTATTGAGGTAGCAACTGAGCATCTGTCAACATCTCTAGCTTCCTTGTCAGAATGGTTGTAATATCATGGCCTATCCTTATCAACTAGTAAAAGTTCTGTCGTTGTATTCACTAAAAAGCGATCAATCCCTCGAGTGGATATTGAAGTAGACTGTGAAAAGATTCAGCAGAGTAATGTGGTCAAATTCCTTGGTATCTGGCTAGATTCCCGTCTATCAGGTGTCAACCATATTGATTATTTAGTTGAGAAATGTGAAAGAAATATTAATGTTCTCCGTTCTCTTTCTGGAGTTTGGTGGGGTTCTCATCCTTTCTCACAGAAAATGCTTTATAATGCCATAATTCGTAGTCATATGGACTATGGATTATTTGTTTTGGATCCATGCAATAAATCCTGCCTTCAAAAACTAGAAAAAATCCAAGCCAAATGCCTTCGCATTATTCTGGGATCGATGAAGTCCTCCCCTATAAACGCGATGCAGGTAGAATGTGGTGATCCTCCTCTTTCGATTCGCAGACAATTTCTTGCAAATAGGTTCTTTTTTAAACTAGCTCAAAATTCTGAGCATCCTCTTATTAATAAACTTGGTCTCCTTTATAACTTATTTACCAATCTCTATCCTCATTCAAATAACACTCCATGCCTTCTACTTGCCTACCAACAATTTACTCTACTTCCAGATCCTCTATATCAATCTTCTATTTTGCCTCTTTTTAGTACTCCTTATGAAGCACTAGTATTTGAACCAAATGTTATTTTGGACTTTGATATTGACAAGTCTACATTGGAGGCAAATAAACATTTTCAAAATAAAATTTTCTCCAATTATAAGAATTGGCACGTTTTTTTCACAGACGCGTCTAAATCGTCCCCAAGTGGTCCAGTTGGTGCTGCTGTATGGATACCTTCTACAAGAATTATATTGAACTATAAATGTTCTGCTACTTCCTCAGTCTTTACGGGTGAATCCATTGCAATTCTAGAAGCTATCTCCTTCATTAAAGCACATAATTTAAACAATTCTATAATTTTTTCAGACTCAAAAAGTTGTCTTCAAGCTGTTTTGTCAAACCCTTTTAATTCAAAATTAACGTCTCCCATTATCCTTCAAATAAGGCTGTTTATGTTTCGTTGCCACGTTCAGAATATTAATGTTACTCTTGCCTGGATTCCTGGTCACTCAGGTATCTCAGGCAATGAAACTGCTGATTCATGTGCGAAAAACGCAGTAATATCGGGTTCTTCTGCTCATCCAGAAATATATTCCTACGATCTATGCTCATCCTTGAGAATAAATTTAATAAACTCATGGACTAGAATTTGGAATATATCAAAAACTATTAAAGGCAAATTTTATGGGGATATACAGCCAGAAATCCCTCACAAGCCCTGGTTTGCAAAATGTCCTAGATTAGATAAAAGTACTACTTCTATAATCAGTCGTCTACGGTTAAATCATTCATGTACACCTGTATTTTTGGCCAAACTTAGAATAAGGGACAATTCTATTTGCGAATGCGGGTTTGAAGATGGAGACGTGGACCATATATTTTTCAGTTGTAATAAATTAAGATATTCGCTTTATGATGTAATTCCTTCTAATATTCCTCGACCTACGTCACTTAAACTACTTTTGCCCCTTGTATATACCCGTTTTGTATATAAACTAGGTAATTATATTAGTATTAATAAAATTAGGCTGTAATTTTATATATTTTCTAGTTAAGTAATTTTATTTCACAGTTTTAAAATAACGATAATTGATAAAATAAACGTAGCGTATGTTAGTTTAAAGTTGTAAATATCTACTATATTGTTAGTCTTATATATATATGTACCTATACAGTTATGTAAGAAAATTTAGTTTTTAAACAATTGGTCGGAAAATATAAATTCCTTTTGGCTGTTCAGTTGACAAACCGTACAATGAGTTTGACAGTTTGTCCTTCCGAAACCTAATCCGAACCGAAACAGTCCGAAACATGACATTGGCGGACTAGTGGAAGCCTATCCACAAATGCCACAAGCTAAAAGTTGAAGTTGAAGTTGAAATTTAAATTTAACGGCTGTGTGGGAATTTTTGTTTATAAAGTCCAACTAAAGATTTGTTACAAGATCAACTATTCCAATTATTTCAATATGAACTCATTAAGTGAACCAATTGTTGTAAATTTAGAGATCGGTGACCAATTAACGTCGATCTCATGTGGTCACATCCTCGTGGAATTAATCAAATTCATCGCTTATCAAAGACTTCAAATTCCTTACACATATCAGTGGTTGAAGCAAGTTGTGAATAAAAAACGGGAGTGCGAAGATGATAATGTCAAAGAGAGCCTTCAATCAGAAAGACATTTTCGCGCTGCATCTACTGCGTTGGAAAAGCTCGATTTTATATTAAAGGTTGTACTTATTTCAACATTTCCATGTAGCTCAAAACATAGATTAAATTATTAACAGACGACCTGGAAAAGGTTCCAGAGAGCGACTGGTTTGATATCTCTTGCTTTATTGAATAAATCAACTCTGGTTACTAAAATATTGATTGTCTACTTTCATTCGCGAGTATCCGATATTTCGGCACTGTTGCAAACGCCATGATCACGGAGTGACTGTGAGTAAATATCCCGACAATTAATATTTTAGTAATGTTTATAACCATGACAGTTTTAAATTCATACAACTACTCTGGTTACCTAATTAACCAGTCATAGAGCAAAACACATCTTCAATAGACATGATCATGGAGGTTTTACACTCGCAGTATCTTCATATATTATTATGTTGTATCAACCAGGTTAAATTTACAGGTTTGCGTCACATATTGGTACTAATACTTTAATGGTCCTTTTCTTTCAGAGTCTACAACAAGAGATAAACAGCCCATCATTGCCAGATGAGGTGTGCATAGCTCTTGGAGCAACACCAGTCACTTGCAAGGAAGTGTACAGGGTACTTTTACCATTAGCATGCCATAAGCCACAGTGCCATTCTCCTCATATTGCTAGTGATCAAAAAATTCACAGAAATGTGTTCAGGTAAATACTTATATTTTAATAATTAACTTTTGAGGCTTCAGTTCTCTGAATTCTTACATGCTTCATGTTAATTAGTTAGCAGTTAGCAATCTCACATCAATATCACTCGGTGGCGCAGTGGTAGTGCATGCAACTGCCACGACTGAGGTACCAGGTTCGATTCCCGGGTTGGATCAAATATTTGTGTGACCCACAAATGGATTTGGTTCAGAGTTTGGGTGTTTCCTATGTATAGTATGTATGTATTTAGAAATATATAAGTATGTATATACATTACATTAGAAAATCCACAAAACCTGAAGACGTCATTCGAAAAAGTAGGTAACTCATATGGAAGTGGGCAGCCCACGTCATAAGAGATGGTACAGGGAAATGGATAAAGAAGACAACTGAATGGATACCCAGACTGAACACTTTACACAAACGGGTACGACAGCTAAAAAGATGGTCGGATGACATAAGAAATATAGCTGGTCCACTATGGCTAAGGTTAGCCAGAGATAGATCAGGGTGGAAAAAGCTGGAGGAGGCCTATGTGTCTGTAGGACACGCTGACCTATAACCAACAACGTTATTGATGTGTTTTTATTTTTCAACGTTATTGATGTGTATTTATCAACGTTATTGATGTGTTGTGTTTTTTGTTAAGTACTTGTCAGCAATAAAGGCTTTTGTATTTGCTTGTATTTGTATAAGTATGTATATCAGTTGACTAGATCCCATAACACAAGCTTATATGAGCTAAATTTGGGCTAGACGGCGCTGTGTAAAAAAAAAATGTCCCACAATATTTATTTATTTATTAATAGCATCTAAAATTTCCATTGGGTCTACTTGGATAGACTGCTAGTTCCAGCTGTTATTTTATATTTTGGAAACAACTAGATTGGGTCTACATTACTAGCAACAGATCCATATGGTAATGAAAAAAATTTTGTTTGATTATTTTTAATAAGGTATAGATGCGAACATCAGCTGAAAATATCACCATTCTTCTACATAAGGCGGATGTGGATTGTCAGCGTCCATCTGGGTCCCATTCCCTGTTTCATTACAATTCTCAAAGGGCCTCTGCGTGTTAGACCACTATGTCTCCATGTAAGCCTAACATAAGACCGGGTATCTTCATAAGAAAAAATTAGAAGCTACCCGAGAAGAAGAGGTCTATATCTGATCAAGAAACATGAGTAATCTCATTATTAATAAAATGTGACAAAATAACATAAGTTTTCTAGTTAACAATGATTTACTGATGTTTTTAAACTCACACCACTTATACTATGCATTTTATGTTATTCGGGTCTTTTTCGCGTAATATTTTAAACTTTTTCTCAGTCTACTCGTGACCACGGCTATTGCAATATAGCCGAAACGTCGAGAGGTGAGAAAATGTTTAAAATATTACGCGAAAAAGACCAAAAAACATAAAATGCAATGATTTACTGATTCATAACTTTCATAATCTTTACTATAGTAATTTGTATCTTTTAATTTTTTCAGAACATTGGTGACATCAGAAAAGTTAAGTCAAATGTTCTTTAACCAGATACCACCTACAAATTTATATGTGTTCATTAAGAAAAAAACTCTAAATAACCTGGATAATATGCTCAACAGTGACAATTTTGTGTACACCAGCGGGTACCGATTGCCTCGTAATACAAAAATTGTAGTAATAGACATAAGAGCAGGAATGTTTCCAAATATTGCTTGCTGTAATGAATTTAACATATTTGGAGATAGTATTAATTCTGAACTGCAAAATCTTAAATTAAGTAATGATGATGAAAACGATGTGTACCACGAGATAGAATCAAGTGATAATGTAAAGTGGTATCAGTCAAGTTATGTGATGAAAGGTTTTAAAGACTGCATTGTAAACGGAAGTTCTGTTACAAACTCGTGGCTCAATATTTAATGTTAAGTTTTAATGTCAATGTTACATAGATCAATGATTACAAGTTAGCAATTGCTATTTTGTAGTAATATTAGTGAACATATTATATAGATGTTAAAATTAGTAAATGTATGGTTGCACTGGAGTTAATTATGACCATTACGGTACCTAGAAAATGAAGTTTTTTTGTAAAATTTGTTATGGAGTTGTTGGGATTAACTGAAGTATTGCATTATGGATTTCGGGTTTTTCGCATATCAGTACTAATATAATATAGGCAAAAGTTTGTATGTTTGTTACTTATACACACTCAAACGACTGCAAAAATTTGCATAAAATTTGTTGTGGAGGTAGTTGACTCCCTGGATAGAAATTGTGGAAAGTTTGTTTCGAGTATTTAGTCGTAATAGAGCCTTAATATCGACATCGTTCATAATTACTTTTACCAATAAGAAAAAATAACTTTGACTATATAAATGTGGAAGTATTTTCTGTTAATATTTTCGAATTTAATGTTTAAGACTGATTGACTTAGACTTCATTAATGTGCCACAATTAATAAGCATAGAATTTAAGTAGACAAATTTTGAATTGCCAGAAGTTGCCGGGAAATTTAATTTATGGTTATGGCAAGTTGTGACCGAGACTGAAAAAAATAATTGATTTGATTAGTAATTATTGTCGATGTAAGGATATTTCTTATATTTAAGAGTATTCCTATAGTAATATTTTATATTTCAGTGTTATAGAAATCAATTTTTTATAGACAATCCCAGATATTAATTTGTTGTGCCATAGTCATTAAGTTTGTACTTGTCTAGTTGTAATTGTTTAATAAATTCTTATGTAATTATTTATTTGTTTATCTATTACGCCTTATCTCCGAAAGGGTGGCAGAGGCTTATTATATGCCCACCTTTCAACATGTGTATTCCTGTCCCACGTAATAGGTGGTGAGCCTATTGCCGTGTTGAAATAGACTGAGGCAGGTTTTGGCTACCTGCTGTTTAAAATTTTCAAGCCGCCCAAGGCCTTCAACTTGACTTAACGACTGCCATGTTACTGACAACCGGGACCAACGGCGTAACTTGCCTTCCGAAGCACGGAAACGCTCGTAAATGCAAGTCGTCTCTCGACATTTCCCTTGGTCAGTTTACCTGATTCTTCAGTTTCCGTATTTGCCAGTTTTCAAGATTTCGTTAACTGGTTAGTTTCACAAACTCGTCAAGTGTCCCTAATTCGTTATTTCCCTAACAAGTCAGTTTACAGAATTCTGAAAATTTCAAAGAAATGCCACAAAGTGGTCACTCACCATGACAAGCCCAATCGAAAGTTGCTTAACGCAGTGATCGTTTTCAGATCACTGTGTCCGTGGGACCACGAGCGCTTTATTAAATCTTAATTTATGTGATTGTTTAAATAATATATGTTCATAAAATAAAGAATGCAAGATAGATCCTAATAATACTAATATCTGAGGTTCGAACACGTCCAACGAATGAATTAGGAACAATTGACGAAGAATATATATTGTGCGAAAGTAGAGGGTAGAAGGAATCAGGGTAGGCCGAGACTTACATGAAGACCACGGGAGCAGATTGCTCAAAAACGGACATGTAATGAAACGTGCATGTATGAAGCAATTAATGAATCTACAGAAAGTGATCTGGCGATCTGTCCTCTCTGACTACCTCGTCAGGGATACAGCGTGGTGCTAGTTACTTAGATCCTATTAATATTATAAACGCGAAAGTTTGTACGGTTTGTTATTGTATGTAGGTTTGTTACTCTACGCAAAAACTACTGAATGGATTTTGATGAAACTACAATAAAATCTTATACATCAGAATAACACAGGCCACTTTTTATCTTGGGAACAAATTCCTGTGGGATACGGGAACAAGAAAACTTCCATGAGGTCGAAGCTGCAGGCGTCAACTAGTATCTTATATCCACGCATTTTCTCTGAAGGGGTAGAACTAGGCATACTACGAGTTTATGCCTGCTTACAGTTTACCAGTCTCATTTTGTTCTACTTAATGTCCCACCGAGATCTCCTGGGCCTAAGTTACCTGACCTGCATGCAGTGCACCTGCTAAATGCCGTCGAGGCAACTATGTAGGCAATCTTGAGGTTAGGAGTTCAGACGGCAGTCGCTTCCAAGATTGCCGAAAATCAAAAGTTTAAAGAGTTGCTCCTAGCATTCAAATACAATTGTACCACAGGCTCCAAATTCTTTTGGGATTGGAATCAACTTGAAATACACTAAGATAAAGAAGAGTGAAGAATATTTTGACTGCCTCGGTGGCGCAGTGGTAGTGTATGCGACTTCCGCGACTGAAGCCCCGGGTTCGATTCGGGAGAGATATTTTTGTGATCCACAAATGTTACTTTCGGAGTTTGGGTGTTTCCTATGTATAATATGCATGTATTTAGAATTATATAAGTATGCTTATCAGTCGTCTAGATCCCATAACACAAGCTTATATTAACTTACTTTGGGCTAGACGCCGCTGTGTAAAAAAAATGACGCACAATATAAGATCAAAGATCTTGCTGAAGGGATACCTATGGCTTTTTGGTAAGAAATGTTAGGAAACAATTGGAAGTTGGTACAAACAATAAAGAGAGGAGAGATTTTCTTTTTATCCTACGTAATAGGTGGTAACCATATTGCCGTGTTAAAACTTACAGGAGGCTGCGACTCTAGAATGGTAAATCACCTCATTCAACTTTTAACTTAGCTTAACGACTACCATGTGGCAGATCGCACCAATAGCTTAACGTGGAAACATGCATAAATGTCAATCGACCCCCACATTTCAGAGCTGATTGTAGCTTGACCTGACGTGACTATAAGTCACAGAGACAGTGCCACTAATAACGCCTGTAGATCCGGACTGTTCTTCGTCACATGAAGAAGCGAAAATATGTGGTAGACTAAGAAGTAGGTTTGGTCATTCGTGAACCTCTTCAGCAGTATTCACACCACTGGGAAAATTAAAAACCATCAGGTTACATGAAAAGGGGACTACCTAAGCTTAACAAAGCAGTTCGCACACAACTCACATTTCGGACCATCCCTATGTGAAAGTCTATTTTCTGTTCTGGTCCGATTTCCAGAACATTTATCAATACTCAATCAACGCTTGAGGCTAGTTTTTGCCTTATGAAATCTACTCTCAAGCGTCAATTGAGTATTGAGAAACGTTCTGGAATACGGCCTTTAGAGTCTATAGTTACAAACATGTTTCGTCGGACGGTGCGCGGCGTGTAATTTCTACAAGAGATTATTTGGTTTACAATTATTGTCATCTTAGAATCTAAATTAATTACTAGCTTTTGCCCGCGGCTACGCTCGCGTGGTTTTTTGTATGTGATTAAAAATAAAGTTCGATATTTGTTAAAAAAAATTACTAAATATAAGTATACTTATATACTTATTTCCTGTGGCAATATGAAGGATGCTTAGAGTTACGATCCACAACACGCGCATGGAACAGACAAGTTAGTAGGTACAGGGTTTTGTTTAGAGTTTGCCTTTTTTTAGCCATGTTAGGTACACTAGGTACTTACAGATAGGACCCCAATATTAATTTTCTTGTATCAGAGCTAACCTCGAATCGAGACCCATCACATGATCATCATGTATTATTTTGAATAAATATTAAATTTATTGTAACCAGGTCAAAATAATTCTGACGCTGCACATTTCTTTCGCTACATTGTTGGCTAATGTTTAGTGCAATAAATAAAGTGTTTGGTATTAATTTGACTTGAGCAACAATAACACTGTAGTGGCGAGTCCCTTCAGCCGGAGTAACCGGACCGCGCGTAGCTCACCCCCGGGCTCTTCGCGCATGCAAGTTGACGTCACTCCAGCCTCCGCTACAGCTCAGTTTACGATGGTTTCTACTCTTGAGACACAGAGTTGGATGAGTAGCATCAATAGCTCTCAATGAAATATGCTCCATTTCGACGGACGGAGGTAAGTTGAACAGCGAAAGTAAACTTAGGATATCTAATATATGCTGAACTGTGATACATGCAGTTTCTCAGATGTCAGTACAGTATCAGGCAGTAAAGCAGAGGCTCGTATCAGCCCATGTCGAAATTGAGACCTTAGGAAAGGATAACGACATATGTTTGCAACTCGAAGTGTTAAAAGAGGATATCCAAAATACTGCTAAATTGGCACCTCCTCCTGCGCCTTGTGTATCCTATGCCGACATAATAAGGAAAGGTAAATAAAATTTTGTTGTGTGTTTGCTCGCCAAAAACTGCTAGTTTAACAATATACCCAGCTGATAAATAAAAATCCAGCGAGGAGACCAAAAAGATGCAAAATATCATTAAACCTGAGAAATTAAAACTACATATACAAGGCCTAAGGAAAATCATGAATGGTGGTATAATTATAAGCACAGCAGGGAAGGATGACCTAGAAAAGCTGAAAACATCGCAGCACCTAAATCATTGGGCCTAAAAATCGAAGAGACTGCAAAAAAGAAGCCTAGATTGATAATACTAGGTGTGTCTTCTGATATTTCAGATCAACACTTGTTCGACTGCCAATTCGAAAAAAAAATCACTGATAAGCATCCAAGCCTTATACGGGACGACTTTCTAAGTTCTATCAGATTAAGCTACGAGTCTGGTAAAAAAGACAGCCCTTACTGTTAGGAATATCATAATCAAACAGGAACGCATTTTTATAGATTGAACTTCATGCCCAGTTCGAGACTACACACTAGTAACCAGGTGTTACAAATGCCAATAATTTGGACACTCAGCTAAATACTGCCGGGATTGGACCCAACATGTGATCATTGCGGATGTGTTGGCCACACCCTCAAAGAGTGCTCTGCTCGCGATCAGTCGGCAAAGTGTGCATCCTCCATCTAATCATCCTATTGGAGATCCACAATGCCCAGCCCGAAAGAGTGCAGAAGAACGACTACTAAGATCAATAGACTATGAGGGCGCCTAGAGCTCCACATCAGACATTTAATGTCTACATTTTTTCCTTTAGTAGTTGTAAACTTTGATCAAAATGATGGTGATATATGAAAAAAGTAGCACACAGTATTAAGTCTTAGTGTTCAAAATTAAAAGTGACCTTATAGCTGTTGTGAAATTTACCGGTTGTCATCATTTTATAGCATAGATATATTTACAAATACTTAGTATGAAGTTTTATGTACTTAATTTAGCATCATTTAAAACTGTGTCAATTCTTGACGATGATGATAACGGTCCATAGCGTATTTATTTTCCTTTATTAAATTAGTTATAATAAACTTATTGTTACTTACATTTCTTAATATTTTGATTATTCTAGTATTCTGCTGGTTGCGAGGATACTGGTGACCTATAAATACGGATACAAACTGTTGTATCTGGGTTTAGGCACCAGTCTCACAATTAGGTATATTATACATTAGGATGTTTTGTATATCTACTTAGACAAGCTAAGAAGTAAGATCTATTTGTTTTAATTTGTACATAATTGTTTGAGAGAATAAAATATATTTTATATAACAAAAATCCTATTGCTCTTGGTCCAAGTTATGCGTTTTCTATCATTCGCATCTCTCTACATCACTCCATCAATTTCATACGGTTCCTTTTAGAGTCGTTTATTAAATATTTTGAGAGTAGAGCTTCGTTGTTCGCTGACTGGTCTCAGATCTTCTCAAAGATGATGGACATTGATGGTCATTTTCAGATATTAAATTTAATGCTCTCTGATCACTGATCAAAATGTCTCTTAAAAGGGATTAATGATCTCTTTGAGAATTGAGTGTTTCTGCACTGTGACCTTTAGCCCAACATGTCTCAAAAATGGTTTAAGATCTTTCTAAGATGCAGGCCGTTCTTCTCCTTGTAACAGGATTGTTCATTTCTATTGTTTATTTACTTTCTTAGTAATAATAAAAAACTGTTTCTACCCCGCATATCTTATTCAGTAAAAAGAAGAAACAGAAAATTAAAAATATTGGGTAACCTCCACGTTTCTAACCCCTTACGGGTCAGCGGAAGCAGGATGCACCCTGGAGCGATGGCTAACAGGTGTAGAGCTAAAAGATGTCCATATATGTCGTCGTACGAATTCCCGGCAGCTGAACCCATTGCATGAGACATTTATTGCACGAGACACAGAGACAAAACCATAGACACATTTCTTAAAAAAAGTGATATACATAATGTAAACACTAGGCATAAAGATAATCTTGTATTACATTCTACTCGTCTCGAAATAATCAGCAATTCTTTTATGGGGCAATGTATACGATTCTAGAACAAACTTCCCGATGAAATTAGAATATTGTCAATAAATATGTTTAAGACAACAGTCAAGGCCAAATTGTGTAACAAGGCATATTATAAAATTTCAGACTATATAAATGATAAAAATGCATGGGAGTAAGTCGCTCTAAGTCAATACACATATATATACAAATATAATTAATAATAATAATAAAGAAACATTATAAATATAATGTACATTTGTTCAACATAAGAACTTTTAAAAAACAAATGAAGCTTGTATTTACAACAAATTATTAAATAACCTTAAAATATGATAATTTAAAATATATTAATATAAGGAGTCCCTTTAGGCAAGGTTCCGAAGATACTGGCAGCGTTCCCCCTTTGAATAGCTAAACTAATTCTTTGGCCGAGGTAGCTGCCAGCTCTTCGGTCTCCTGTGATGTCGACTAACCTTTTTGCTATTTCTTTAAAAAGCCTAGTAGCCCTAGGACCCCACGGACCAAGGGTCTCGACACCGAATGGGACAAAATCATATTCGGAGCCTAGACCCCTGTATTTGCATGCTTTAGCTTTTTCAGCCGCTTCACAAGCCGCACCAGCTCTGTTGTTGGTTCCATGTAGATGGGAAGGGGCCAGCGTGTCTGAACAGGTTGCATCCCATACCAGCACCCGACCCATCTTCCATGGAATCAAACTCATACCGTCCGGTCTCTTGCCATCGTCTCTTGCAATACCAGTCGGCTCAAGTAGAATTGGCACGTTGACAGTGGCAAGAGACCGGCGAATGATATCGTTTAGTGCGGCATGTCTCGAGAAGCGGCCTGCATTTTTTTGGCATGACAGTCCGTGATGTCCAAGCTTGTCGACATCACTGCCACAGGGACATTTATGAGGAACGCAGACCGGAACCCCAAGCCATAGACAGGTTGCGATTCGAAGCGTGTCAGGCTCAAGAAATGTTCCTGTATTTGACGAAGGGTACGCGTGAAGCCAGTAGCCGGCCTCATGCGCACCCACAGCCAAAAGCCTAGCACGCGCCGAACCTGTACTACAGCTCAAAAGATTGTTATAAATCAATTTACAATGTATGTCGTCCCAGCTCCTCTGTAAATTTGGAGAATCTGGAAAATTTTGACCTGGGCATGCTATTAAGAAAGCGTTTCTAGCTTCTTCCAAGCCAGCAATCTCAAAGTTTGAAGGGGATGCCCTTAAAATTTTACTTATGAGATTTGCTGAACTATGGACAGAAGATAGGAAGGCTGGTAAAGCGACACTGGAAATTTTGCGAATCCCTAAACCACCATATCGGATAGGTAGGGATGCTTGGGTCCAAGAATGCTTGTTTAGCTGCATATTGAGAATCGATTCTAAGCTAATTTTGATTATGTCGTCTACTTGTGTCAAAAGATCTGGGTGATTCCAAAAAGAGCAGCAACGGAGCACATATGTAAATTTTGGGACGAAAAGACAGAATTTTAAGATACAGAGTGCATAATGTGGACTAATTTCAAGGAGACGGTCAGCAATATTTTGAAATTCAGTTATTGAATTATTAATATATTCAGAAATAGATCCATCAAAAATGGGAGAACCTAAAAGGTAAAGGGAATTACTATTAACTATTTTAATATATGGAGCCAAAATATTAAATTTTTGTTCAACGTCATTAAAATTTAAGTCGCAGTTATTTATAAAAAGTTCGCATTTGCTAAAATTAAGCTCCAAACCAATGGCTTCAAATTTATTTTTGATTAAAAAAAGGTCCGAAAAAACAGTATCCACATCACCTCCTAGGGTTCCGTCATCCAGATACCAAACGTTGAATTTAGAATTAAAATTTTTGATTATCGGATTTATAGCCAAACTATAAATTGCAGGCCCAAGGGGATCACCTTGTTGACAACCTACTTCCGAAGACAGTTCATTAGAACGATATAACAATTTAGTTGGGTCAGCGTAACTGAGAAGAAGATAATTGTAAATTTCCGGTATATGTTGTTTTATTTCCGTTAGCAGGGTATCCCTATTTACCGAATTGAATGCATTTTTGACATCAATTTTGAGCAAAACGTCAGGCTGTCCGTAAGTTAGGAACGAGCGTAAGGCATGGACGGCTGCCTCGCACCCTCCTTTTACACCGAAGCCTAACTGTACGGGTTCAAATTCCGAAATTAATTTTGGTAAAATATGTCGAACAGCAATTTTGGAGGCCAGACGTCGTAGTGTTGATCCAACAGCAATTGGTCTCACCCCTCCGTCCTTTTTGGTTAGGGCAATGAGGTTCGCGCCAAAAAGAATGGGAACAATTTCTGGATTGACATTACCGGAATACATAAAGTTTATTAATTTAGTGATCGAATTTACAAGTTGCTCGCCTGCATCACCCACAGAATGCGATGTTAAGTCTTTCAAATGTTGGGGTGAGATTCCATCCAAACCTGCAGCCGAACCTGGTTTAAAAGATAAAATGGCATTCGTTACATCTTTGTTTTGAATTTGAAGGCATGCATGCCCTGCTGTTGGTGGGTCGAGAAAATATGGGTTTACTGGAGCTGGAGGATGTTTTGTCCGTAAGGCCTGAAGGGTGACAAGAGTATCTGGTGATAGCACGTCGTTGGAGAACAAAAGGCGAGCGGCACCTTTGAGATCTCCGTCACAGATTTTGTTTTCAATGAGTTTGTTGCGATTATGAGGGGTATCATGTTTCATTTGAGGGGCAGGAGAAGGCGAGGAGCTTACAGTACAGTTATTCTTAATCATAACATAAGTGATCTGAAACATCAGGTTAACTAATATAATTATATGTAATTTGAGTTTGTTATTGTGTGAGCACCGTCCACATAGCTTTTTATAAATTTTGAAATTGACATGATGGTTGCTGTGCAGTTTGAGTATGTCATGCTCGCCTAAGTGTCCTGGCAGTGGTGGTGCATGTATCGGGTCGCCTTATTCCCTATAATACGGTTGAGTAGGGCGATGGCTGATATATGCGTCATACCCGTGATCGGGTGCCGTCTGTTGGGACTGGTCAGCTCATAGCTGTTTTAGCAATTATTACAAATAAAACTATTTATATTTAAGGCTAATTAAGTTTAGTCGACTGTTCTCACGTAACTCCAAAGGAGCAATGTAAGTTTAATATTGTAAGCCATACCTGCATTTTAAAATAGCAGCCATTTAGTTTCTTGCCGGAGTCTTTCTCATAAGGGTGGGCTACCTTTAAAACTGGCAACTAGAAACGCTCTCATTTTGATTTGATTTGGTTTCTTTTGTAAAGACTCATTACTATATAATTTGTTCAAATATCATGTAAATAAAATTAATGTAATTACTGGCAGTTAGAAAAGAGTGGCCATGAGTTTTATTGCCAGGTTCTTCCTCAGGCTCTACCTATTGCGTTGCGAATCTGGCAGTAAATGTAAATGTAGAAGCAATAATCTTGACGTTTATAAGTGTTACTTTGTGACCTACATGAATAAAGATTTTTCACTTTTCACTTTTCATTGTGGGTCGGCGGACCTGCAAGGCTTGCGGCAGTGTGGTGCTCCTAGGCTGACTGGTAAAAGCGAAGTACCGAAAGTGTGTTTGCAACATCGTTGGTTTGAATGTATCGCATCCGATGAGTTAATTTGGTCGCCATGTCTTGTTTAAGAGCGCTGCCTCGAAACTGTCATGCGACTGGATAGGCCGATGGTACCCGTGTCCCCTTCCACCAATAGTCATATGGGACCCCGTATTACCGATTTCCACCTCATTGGAACTTAGCGACTTAACTCTTGCGTCTCGATGGTGGTGAGGCGGAACCACGTGGTGATTTAGTGGTTAGTCCGCTCTTCATTATTTGAAGATCCCCACAAAGCCTCTTTGCTGCTCCCTGCAGCTGGTTAGATAAGTGGCCTAATGCATTCCATCACGTACAAAAATGAATTATCAAATATCTGAACTTTTACCTAAGTTACTACTTCAATCGAAAATTAAACTTGAAGTGTTGAAATAGACACGCAGGTTGTCTCCTCCTGTTGAGAATTTTCAAAAGCTTTCATCCTGGGTAGTTAATACCACCATAATATGTTACTGGCAACCGGGCCCAACGGCTTAACATGCCTTTTAAAGCACGGTAACGCTCATAAATGGAAATACCACAAAGTAGTCACCCATCCGTATTAAAAAATCCGTTAACGATATTTTTACCAAACTCCAAAATTAATTTGAAACATTAGCGTTTCTCTGCAATCTATAGATACGCACTTATAATTCATACAATTACGACTGTTTATGTATAATTAAAATTATGATAGGGTATAAACTATAAGACAGATAATTATAATTTTGAATTTGTTGTTCAGGTAGAGCCCTATACTTATTTGCCATGTTAGTGGGACAAAAATTTGTGTGTATAATTTGGAATATAGAACATTATACATTAGTAGCAATTGCCTCAGGCCTATCGAGGTCTCCTGAGCTTTCCTAGGCACCTTTACCATTTAGCAGGTGTTGCTAAAACCGGCTTTAACTAAATGAATGTTCCTTATGTGTAAAAATATCACAGAAGTTGTTGTTTGAAACTGCAGATTTCGCAAAGTCGTCACCCTTCCAAAGGTTGACCGTGCTTAGATTACTTTACGTCACTGATCTTTTACCCATTAATGACAAAAACTTGTGCGTAACTAAAAGCAAAATGTATGCTGCAATGTGTTTCACTCTCTCTCAAAGTGCTCACGACTGCCTTAAAGTTAATAGTCTTTAACTCGATGTGCGTAACTGACCCATCTCAAAGTAGACCCCGCTAGGGTGTTTATCTTCTCTAATCCTTTACCCATTTGAGACTGTAACTAAAAGAAACGTATCTGTTGACGTGATGCACCTACTTTTAAAATGGTCACAAATTTTGGACATAATTGCTCTCTTCTGTGGAGGCTACGACAGGAAATTGTCCTTAGCAGTTTTTGTTTACCTCGATTTTAAGAAATTCGAAATCTCCCGCCTAAGTGGTTGAACTTGACGGGTGTTACTTCTGATATTACGGTTATAAAGTCGTACGTAGTACGTATTCTAATCTATGATAAAGTCTATCTTCTCATCTGACTGTGAGGTGTGATTATTTGGACGAAACTGTATGCGATATCGAAACCGACACAGATACTGAAAGTCTACAATGAGTCTCCACGTTAGAAGTTAAGAGTCTACAGCATTGGTTATACAATCAATTTTTCACAACGGGTTGTGTTGTGTGCTTAGTCAAGCACCAAGTGCTTAAGAGGTTACAGTATTTTGCCCTGCGATTACTCACGAAGTTGCACTTTCCTTATAATCCTTCAAGTGGAGATAAAAATTGTTATAGCATTGCCCACTAATGGTCCACATTTCTAATTACCCTAGAGGCTGCCATATAAAATTGTTTTGTTAAATAAGTAATTGTTGCAAATCACCCAAACTCAATAGTAACAATAGGGATCAACAAATTGCGATTACATTTTTTTATTTGTAATTGTTTGTAGTGATGGACAAAATTACCGTAAAAAAACGACCAATGACTTTGTATTGTATTTTTTGAAACAAAGATCTATCTTCCAAAAACATTAACTCGTTTGAGGCTTTTAGATTTTTTTTGGGTCTTGGCCATGGGCGTACCCAGGATCTTTGCTTTGTGATAAGTTTGACGTCGATTTCGGTGTGTGAGTGTGTTTGTCTGTGGCATCGTAGCTCTCAAACGGACGGACCGATTTCAATCCTACCCTGCAAATAGTCTTTAACAACGTAATAACCTTTTTGACAAAGCTTTTTTTAAAAGACAGAAGAAGAATTTTAAAGACAGAAGGTCGATAGTTTTGCATCTTATTCATTTTGTTTCATGCTGAACGCAGTCAAAAGTCTTGGATAGATCGCACAATACTCCTAATGTATCATGCAGATTTTGATAATATCAAATACGATACCTACGTAAAAAAACTATTTTAAAAATGTTTCACTGTCTGTATGTTTCGGCCAATCTCTGACACACACAACTGAACCGATTTTAATGGGACTTTCACTGGCACTATTATAATATCTATAAAAAGTAACTTCTGGCTACATTTAATCCAGTTATTTAAACCGCTGTGCGTCCACTAGTAAATAAGAAATACATATAAATTAAAACATAGTAAAATGTATTGATAATATAATTTCTACTATGTTTAAAGTACGCTGGATGACCCGCTGTTTTTACAGAAGCAGGCCCAAGACAACGGCTTGACCTTAAAATTTCACGCTCGCCTCTTCGCCTCAAAAAGCGGGATCCAAACTAAACTCCAAAGAAACTAGATAACGCCCAAACCATTAGGAGAACCCAGGGAGGATTTGCGAGGAGTTACTTTGGGGCGCCCAGTGTTAAACTGATAGGTAGAGATCGAAAAAAGTGATTAAAAGTCGTTTATCTTATTAGTGTTATATATCATTGTGAAGGTATTAAAATGGCCTAGCAGGTGATACATACATCTTTATTGGACTCTTGCTATATTGTGAGTAATAACCGAAAATATTTTGAATATTATTTGCAACAATATTTTGTCCCTGACCTAGGGCAACCCGCAGCTCTCACGCTTCTACGCACACATACGCAATCTGTACACGCATAATTATATAACAAATTATCGCTCTACTTTAACATACCTACTAGCGCTTTGCCGACGATCCGCTTGGTGTATATGTGCATGTGAACTACGCGTTGGTTGTCGTTGTGCACGATTTACAATAAACATTGAACTTAAAAATAAACAAGAATAAGACTAAAATAACTAATGACGATATGGAGGATAAGATTATTCAACTGGATAATTATCTTAGCGTTAAGCGAAGGAAAGACTGTCACAGCTGCCAATAAGCGAATTATAAAAGAAGCCGCTGAAGATATTATCATCACAGCCACCGCCCATAATACACTTGCCACTACTGTTACCGCACAGCCGAATCAACCAGCAGTGTTAGTCAAAGAAGTCATTAGCCAACTCAAAAAAGAACTAATACATGAGATACATACCACAATAAGGAATATTCTAAAGCATACTAACACCTCAGCTCAAACTGCCACTACCACCAACGCCAGCTATGCCTTTATCACAAAGAAGCCAGCACTCATAATTAACGCACCGACATCATCGTTCACCTCAACCTCTACGCCCAACAATCTGAGTACCATTGAGCAACTAAAGAACCAAATTACATTTGAAGACAAAACCTACGCTCCATCCAAGCTTCAACCAATAACCAAGGGAAGGGTGTACCTGGAATTCAAAACCACCGAGCAGCAGAAAGAAACTCAGCAACTCATTAATCAAACAAGCAATCTGAAAGCAGAGGAGGCTAAACGCCGACCGCCACTCGCCATTTTAAAGGTCATATACAAGAAAACTGACAAAGAAGAACTCACCAAAATAATCTGCCATCAAAACTCTATCCCTACTACTGCAATACGCTTGTGTTTTCTTACCAGCAATAGATCTGAAAAACTTTACAACGCAGTCGTAGAATTGACCCCAACGGTATATCATAAATTAATCCAACAAAACAGAGTGGCAGTCAACTTCCAAAAGTCCACATTCAAAGTCCACATTGGAGTCTTCTCGAGATTCACGCAGTGCAGAAAGTGCCTTCAGTTCGGACACTAACACAATTAATGTACAGTAACTATACACCCTTGCGCCATCTGCGCCGACGAGAACCACCAAGCAGCCGAGTGTCCCCACAAGACAAACAAACAATTCGTATGCTATAACTGTACAAAATATAACAGTAAGACAGGATCCAAGCTACCAACTAACCACGCTGCCAACAATCAAGCTGTCTGTCCTAGAATACTTCTCGCAAAGGAGAAAATAAAAGAAATTATTGACTACGGAACAGCTATATCGTCGTCGTCAACTTTTTCCAGTCGAATAATATTACCGTACTCAATACGGGTAAATCTTACACATACGAAAGCGTGGCCCTGGGTCAAATTAGGGGCTCAATTGTAGACCTAACCACCGTCAGTGACAATATTGCCTGTTACGTTGACGATTGGAAGATCGACCACTCCATCTGCCCCTCATCCGACCACCACGCCATAACTTTTACAGTAAATCGACCGGACAAGTTCAAACCTAACCCCAAAATAAGCACATTTAGATACTCGTATTACACTAAACTCTATAAAAACTTGGACGATCTAAAGGAACACTTTAAAGGACAAATACTACATTTAGGCTTACATACTACCTACTTCAAAACACTTAACACACAACAGGACATAGACAAGTACACTAAAAAACTTACAAAAATCATACAAAACTCTTGCAACTTGCATTTACCACCTACGGGTCGCCGCTCGCCACGATCGCCTTGGTGGAGCGACGAACTAGATATTATGAAGCAACAGGTGATAGCAAACCACCACAAATTACAACAACTCAAGCGTCGTAATATTCCACTCACTGAAGCTCTCGCCGAAAGGGATACCCTCAAAGCAGCATACGCCAAAGCAATTAAAACCGCATCAACTGAACACTTTCGGGATTTCTGTAATAGGCAGGGTAAAGAAAATGTGTGGTCAATCACCCGAATTATGAGGAAAGCGTCTCCCAGGAGGCCTCCGTCAACCATTGAACTGTCACCTGGCACGCATACCACATCTAGTCAAGAAACTGCAACAGCTTTCCTCAGTACATTTTACCCTAATGACACACCTGACACACCCACACAGAACTCTACACCGATTAAAACACACAACCCACCCGACACCGAAGATGATTGTTCATTCACACAGCATGAAATAATTACTCTCTTGAAAAACATGAACCCCTCCAAATCCCCCGGCGCAGACCACCTCACCTCCGATATCTGTTATCAGTTCGCTCTATGTTTTCCTGAAATCGTTACTGGGCTTATGAACCGCTGCCTGAAACTTTCTGTTTTTCCTAAAACCTGGAAGCATGCCATAGTCAAAATCATTCCGAAACCTAATAAATCTGTTTACTCTACTCTATCCTCATACCGTCCTATAGGACTTTTACCTATACTAGGTAAAACCCTTGAAAAATTAATCATACAACGCCTCACACATCACCTAAACACTACACATACATATAACACAAAACAATATGGATTCAAGCAACAAATCTCTACGGTACACGCTCTCACCAACATAGTGAACACCATCAAAACTCACAAAAAGAACGGATTACATGTCGCGATGATCTCCTTCGATATTAAAGCAGCATTCGATCACGCATGGTGGCCCGCCATACTCGCACGATTACACCATACTAAATGCCCAAAAAATATATACACCATCAATCAAAACTACCTATCAGACCGCACTGCCACCATATTATACTCGGACGCTACAGTAACTAAAGAACTAACTAGGGGATGCATCCATGGATCTGTATGTGGGCCGACCTTCTGGAATCTGATTTTGGAAGAACTACTGGACATGACTGATGGTGACTTACCCGGACGCAGACTTCCCGAGGGATGTCAGCTGCAGGCCTTTGCAGATGACATCACCCTAATAGCCGCACACAAAAACTCATCAGTCTCCAAAACAATATCAACCAAAGTTTACACATGATTCTAGAATGGGGCAACAATAATAAACTTACCTTTGGACCTAAAAAACCATTGCTTTCACCAATAAAACTAAACTCCTACACTTAACCATGAACAATACACACATCCCATTCAGTCGGACTGCCAGAGTATTGGGGGTGATCATCGATGACAACTTACACTTCACACAACATGTAAATTATATCACTAACAAAGCACGTATTCTACATAACACACTTACCAGATTCATCAGACCCACCTGGGGAATACACTCTCAAAATATACTCACTCTCTACAGAGGAGTAATCGAACCAATAATATGCTACGCTTCTAGCGTATGGCACACTGCTCTCAATTTCAAAACCAACTGCAATAAACTATTATCGCTACAAAGAGGGTTCGCACTCAAAATAATTAGAGGCTTCCGCACTGTTAACACCATTAACGCCATAGCCATATTCACACTTACACCTCTTGACCTCAAAGTCAAAGAAAGAGCACAAATAGAATCAACCAGAATTTCAGGGGTCACCGATTACCTTCCACTCGATCTTACACTTGATACACCTACACAACTATCCCATTTGCTTCACCCGGCAGACAGAAAACGACCCTCTTTTGACATTATCGGTACACAGACTGAATTAGACGACACTTTAATCAATCAACAACATGCACACCACATATACACTGACGGTAGCAAACACGACGACTTGGTGGGTACTGCCTTCGTGGCTTATACTCCACAAAACACCACTATCACTAAAACATACAAATTACATTCCTCGTGCACCATCTTTCAACCTGAACTGGTGGCCATCGACCAAGCTTGTAAGTGGTTAAACAATCAACAGGTAGCTACAGCTTTCATCACGTCGGACTCTAGGTCAGCCTTGGAAGACATTAGCAACACTAACAGCACACATCAAATCACCACTAACATACAAAATTTCTTACACACCACACAAACACAAATTAACTTTGTATGGGTTAAAGCCCATACGGGTATACATGGTAATGAGGCTGCAGACATAGCCGCTAAGTCTGCGGCCTCTGAATCCTGCTTACCCATTTTTATGCAGTTTCCGTTAAGTTACGTCACCAGAAAGGCCAAAACTCATAGCTCCAACTTAGCTTCAGACAGATACAGTAATAATGTTAAAGGAACAGCAATTAAAACCTGGTGCCCATCACTCACACATCTACACAAACTTGTCGACATAACAGGACACACATTTGCACTCACACAATTACTTACCAACCACGGTTACCACAAACAATACTTACATAGATTCCATATTACCGATGACGACACCTGCCCCTGCGACAACACCACCACGCAAACATTTACACACCTCATTACACAATGCCCACGATTTACTCGCACAAGACTTAACCACGAACAGTACTGTCACCATGATAATATAGACCCATACAATTTAACAGTACTCGTCTCAAACACCACCGCCATCAATACCTTCATGACCCACATCACTTACATAGTTAACACACTCAAAGAATTCAACAACACATAATTCACACTTTCTACAATAAACTAAATTCGACTTATTTACGCTTACCACCGCTTCACTCGCATCATCCACTATTGAGTTTAAATTTAAGAATCTTATTAACCAAATATATTGTTAACTTATTACAATGTAAATGCAGACAATAACATATAATTACCATATTATATTTCTGTATCAAATTGCAGAATGAGCTATACGAGAATAAACTCCCCCTCAAGGTGGTTTAACCATGAGGGGAAACAAAAAAAAAACGCTGCTAACAAACAGTTAAAAGGGCCGTGCCTCAATATTTTGATTTTTGAGATTGTATTACAAATGGCAAAAACTTATATTTCTACTTTTATCGACATAAGTAGGAGAAGTAACAAACTCCAGCTATCCCATCATTTATTGCACCTTAATAGTTAAATAAATATCTATCTGTCGCAATTCGCGATATAAAACCAGCCCCCGTAACCCATCCAACTGCAGAGAGGAGTAAGACAGAGAGAATAGTACCTAATTACATCAAGTTCAAGTAACAGAGTTCGAGAGAAAACTAAAAATTAAGCAAAAGGCCGATGCGGTTGACAGGTACTTGTGTGGCATTCGATTACTATAACTTTCTAGAGGTGTACTCTAGTTTACCTGTGTATTATCAGTTCTCAATCGACTGTGTATTCATTTGACGTCCACTTTAGGTACCCCCCTAAAATACACGATAAACGATAGCCGTTATTTATCCTACCTATCACTTAATAGGATTGTGATAAGCGGATGCTTCGAAGCGACGCTGAGACATTCCTCCTCGCTCTCAGTTTTATCAACACTAATGAGTTTTATCAAGAGCCCGCCTACAAGCGGACGAACGCAGGAAGCCCAGTCGGCTGCTTGTTGAACAGCGAACGTCGCGTGCGCAGCGCTCTGAGCATACCATAACCGCCCGGCCCGCGCAATTATAGCGGAATAAAAAAACATATTTTTCACTGACATGAATCTGACGGCTACAATGAGTTTAATGAGAGAAAATGAGGCTGTCACATCAGAAGATGCTCTCATGGCAAAAATTATTACAATGGTGTGTCTATTTGCCATATCAATGATAGTAGGCTGTCTGCCTATGCTCATAGCCTTAAAATTTGACTGGTTTAAAACTAGTGATTCGGATTTGCGGAACTCTAATAGAGTAGTGAAGGGTTTATTAGCATTCGGAGGGGGAGTGTTGTTCGCGACTACTTTTATGCATTTGTTACCAGAAGTCAATGACAATATTTTGGTGTTGCAAGGTCAGTAAATAACTATTTTTTTCTCTGTACTCGCAGGTACCTAGTTATACATATTTACTTATTTAAGTTTAATTTATTATGATGTTCAGAATTTTATGATGTGTAACTGAAAACTGTTGCAGTTTGTATACTTAATTAGTGTTTTTACTCATAATTACTAGCGTTTTATATTATTCGTAGGTAAGTTGAGCTTGGGTAAAAAAAAGAAAACAACTTTTCGACTTTTTTATTTATATGCTATACACCAACGATCGTTTAGTCACATATTTATAACTATGCAGTAGCATTGATAACATCTGTTTGTTTCTCAATCCCGCCTTATCCCCGAAGGGGTGGTGGAGGCATATTAGACGCCCACATTTCACCGTGTGCATTCCTGTGCCATGTAATCGGTGGTGAGCCCATTCCCGTGTTGAAATAGTCAGACTCAGGTCGTATTTACATTTAAGTGGCTGCTGTCGAATTTTTCAACAGCAGGTAGCCAACATAAAGCCTTCAACTTCGATGTAATATGGCAATCGTTATTGCCATGTTACTGGCAATCGGGACAGTGGAAGCTCATATAATTTGGAGGTCTAGCTTACTTGGCTTTTACCTCAAACAAGGTCCAAAATTATTCGGTACCCTCGGTGCACGAGATCGACTCGTGCTTGACCGGTTATTTTTTCTAAATCAATCACTCTTAAACACCTAAATAGATATTTTATCATAATATTTAAATGCGTGAAAGAGTAACAAACATCCATTCTTAAAAACTTTCGCGTTTATAATATTAGTAGAATAAGCGTGTCAGACGATTACACTAATAACTACAGAACAATAAGCAACTGACAGGTCGCGTAATCGGTTTTAGCATATAGGTATGTAGTTTTTCGTAAAAATGGTCATCATCATCATCCGAGCGTGTGTCCCAGTTGCATCTCGCGTCGCCCGGGGTCCGCTTTCCTACATTTTCTCGTCCACTTCGCACGGTCGTCGGCATCGCCTGTAGTTAGGTACCTACGTTACGTTTTGAATTTCGAGTGTCAAGATGAAGAATTATTTTGTGAACAGGACAGGAAATACACACAAGGGCAACAAGATATAGGTGGATAGTTCGGAAATCTAAAATAAGTGATTATTGTAATATACTTAAATATTTACAGCTATTTCAAGGTCTTTGTTTAAATACATACATACATACATACTTTCACGCCTTTATCCCCGAGTGGGTAGACAGAGGCGTACTATACGCCCACGTTTCACTGTATGCTTTGCTTTTTGTCCCACGTAACAGGTGGTGAGCCCATTGCCGTGTTGAAAATGGACAGACGCAGGTTGTGGCTACCTGCTGTTGAAATTTTTCAAGCCGCCCATAAAGCCTTTAACCAGGCTTAACGACTGCCATTTTACTGGCAACCGGGACCAACGGCTTAACGTGCCTTCCAAAGCACGGAAACGCTCGCAAATGTAAATGCCACAAAGTGGTCACCCATACGAGGACCAGCCATAGTCAAAGTTGCGTAACTCAGTGATCGTTTATTCCTATGATTATAATCGAATATTTATATTATTCCTCATAATGGGTTTGTTTACCCATTATGATTATAAGTATATATGCATAATAAGTAGGTATGCCGGAGAATGAGCAGAGATACAGCAACCTCTTCGAAGTGTGTCGTGTCGTTGCTGTTTTCAGGTTTGTGGGCGACATCACGGGTTATGGGAAATATAACACTATGAGGAATCAAACATGAAAAAACGTGTTCTTTTTAAGACATTAATTTTAGAGAGGGATTTTACACAATATTGTTTGGCCTAATTTAATTCAAATTAAATGAAGATTTAACAAGAAATTACTTGTGAATATTATGATATCTAAAACATACTATTAACTTTACTACCAATACAATTTCGATCAATCATATGACTCGCAACTAACCCTTCCTCCAACAAGTATAATTTAGCACATAACACTAAAACCATCTCGACTTTCGAAAAGTCTTTCTTTCATACGTGCAATCACGTTTCTCATCTCTTTGCAAAAACATTGCAAGGATCTGCATATGGATATGGATAAAAGGGGGGAAGTCAGCTGGTATTAACGTCACAGAATTAAGAGTAGCATTGCAGTAACTACGAAATGTTGGTCTATGAGTAGTGTGGGTAGTGGTTGGTTGGCATTCGTGGTGAGATTAATGCTATCCTGTACAGATGTTACTGAACCAACAGACCCCGAATATTTCTTAATCGGCTTCGGCAACTTGGAATTAAGGTAAAGCATTTTTAAATTTCTGGTCACATATTATTTCTCCAATTATTGATGTTAAACGTTTTTCTAATTGTAAATCAGTGACTCTGCTTCACTACCGTCTGTATTTTCGAAATGTCAAATAAATCTTGTATATAGAAGAGAGTTTTTGTGTTGACGCAGTGAATGCGTTGCATTTACCGTCAGAAGGCCATTGTGTGCTGGGCTCCCGACGGGCCGGGAGCGTGCGTCCTGCTCGCTCCCGCACCCGCAATACCTCTCTTTTGCCGCCATCACCTCGCTGGCGAAGGAGGCGACGGCCACCCCATGCTGCCATGCATAGCAGTGACAGATCCATCCCAACGCTGCCCGTGATTTCGGGGCCCGTCCCAAGCGCAGACACAGCGAGCGAATGCACAGCCGTGGCCACAACGTCGGTGACAGCTTACGGAGTCCGGCTCCACAGCCACTAGCTCACACAGGTATTTGGCAAACAGCCATGACCTGTGAGAAGCTGGGTGAGGTGGTTCGTTGGAGTACCGTGCGCCCTCACTACCCACTGCTGTAGGCCGGCCTAATGACCTTTACGACCCGCGTGCTCGCGGTGATATTTACAACTAATAGTTTCTTAGCTCATGATTGTAGTCAAAACATTAAAGTACATACATAAAAAGTCGTATTGGTTATTACCTATCGACACCATTTATAAATCGAGAATTAATGGACTGATTAAAGAAGACCGATTACTGATTTGAGAACGGTGGAATTCTCCTTGATTTGTTGGGTTTTATCTCTACAAATTCAATTTACTCATTTTGCTATTCGGGGTTGAGACCCCATATCGCAGAATCAGTATTTCCAATTGTAAATTAGTTTAGACTTATTTCTAGTTTTTTTAGACCTATTTCTAGTTTTGCGTAATTAAGTAAATTATCAACGCTGCTCTGTTTGTAATGAATGTCCTTTAATACTTCGGTGCTTAGTACTGTTAGTTATTCTGTGACATGACTCAGACTTATCGACGTTCAAATAATTACAACAACATCAGAAGGTCTCAAGCCAACCGCACCTGGAATCCGTGTGACTGGTGTAAGAGTATTCTTTACAAGATTCTGTAGAGGTACCTCAAGGCAGTGTTATTGGCCCCATCTTATCCTCTTCTATACCTTCGACTTACCAACCACAAACGATGTACTAGTGGGGACATTCGCTAATGATACTGCTCTCATTGCACGAAAATCCAGTGACGGCCTCAGCTATGTTATAGAAAAGTCTTGACGGGATGCCAATCTGGGTCAAAGATTGGAGAATAAAAGCAAATTTATCTTAGTAGGGGCATTTTATTTTATTGGGACTAATCCCACCCACATTCCCATTACTGTGACTCCTGTAAACCAGGATCTACAGCAATGACCAAAACCCCATAAAAGTTACACCAAGCTCGATCTCGGTGATGTCCCAGGAGAAGTTAGCATGTCTTGGAACCCGCAACGAAATTAATCAGAAGATAATGTGAGGAAGTAAGAAAAGAACGTAATGCCTCTTCCCTCCTTTGCAAAGCGGGAGACCAGCTAGGCAATTCACAAATCTCGGATCCAAATCCGCTACGGCGCAAATGTCATTGATATTAGAGTTCTACGAATATCGATGACATTTGCGCAGTAGCGCATTTGGATCCGAGATTTGTGAATTGCATAGCTGGAAAGCAACTAGGTGTAAATCCTATAGAAATAGGGAAGCACCACGGTAATAGTATATTACGGGTCCTATGTATGGCAGAAACGTTTAAAAGCACGAAAATTCACCCTCACCAATATCAATGCAAGGCGTTAACTTTGCAGTAACTTTAAACGTGCAGTACCAATAGTAGCCTTATCTGCCCATACCGGCGCCCCGTAACACATACAGCCTAGATAAGTGGCCCCGTAAACGACCTTCAGTGTTTTGAACCAAAGTCCCCATGTAGCAGTAGATATTCTCGACAACGCATAAAAGCTATTTTTAGCCTTTTCACCTACAGTTTTTATGTGCTCAACGAATGCAAAATTTCTCTCTAAAATCAATCCTAAATAGCAAACCGAAGTTTTATTTTTAATTTGAACGTTATAGAATTTAATGCGCGGTGATACTTTCAAACTTCCTTTAAAAAGCAACTGAAATGTTTTGTTGGGTGCAAAAAATAACCTGTTTCGTACGCCCCACTCCACAACGAAGCGCAAAGACGTGTGGGCCATGCTCGCGAGTCCCGCACGAGTATTCGACTGAACTAGCAACATACCGTCATCGGCGTATCCTGTCATTGAACAGCCCTCTGGTAATGGTAAACTGAAAACGTCATCAAATCCTAAGTTCCACAAGTGTGGGCCTAGCACAGACCCCTGAGGACAGCCTATTGTTAACGTTTTGGTAGCAGAATAATGACCTAATTTTAAAGTTGTTGTACCTTGTGAAAAATATGAATAAATAAAAGAGTAAAAATAAATAAATAAATATCCATCACGCCTTATCCCCGAAGGGGTGGCAGAGGCATATTATATGCCCACTTTTCACCATGTGGATTCCTGTCCCACGTAATAGGTGGTGAGCCTATTACCGTGTTGAAATAGACAGACGCAGGTTGTGGCTACCTGCTGTTGAAATTTTTTAAGCCGCCCATAAGGCCTTCAACCAGGCTTAACGACTGCCATTTTACTGGCAACCGGGACCAACGGCTTAACGTGCCTTCCGAAGCACGGAAACGCTCGCAAATGTAAATGCCACAAAGTAGTCACCCATCCCTCGACCAGCCATAGTGAAAGTTGCATATGTCAGTGATCGTTTACCGAACACTGAGACCGCGGGGCCACGAGCGCTTTAATTCACTTTCACACTTCACGATAATAAGAGAGTAAATATTTCTATAGCAACCGCGAGACTTTAATTTCATTAATAGCATTGGCCATCAAGCGTTATCGAAAGCCAAGGAAATATCTAGGAAGATGGCCAGCACATTTCTAGAAACCGATGAAGTGACAGTCTTTCGCACTGATATCGCTGCGTCAATAGTAGATTTTCCTACCGTAAATCCAAATTGATTTTCGAGAATTTATTACCGCCCGGCAGGAGCCGGGGTACTATGAGACGCTCTAAAAGCTTTCCCAAGGAGGGCAACAATGTGATCGGCCGGTACGACTTAGGGTCATCTGGCGGCTTGTCGCCTTTTTTAGGAATAATCCGAATATAGCCACATCGCAAAATACGGAGGAACACTCCCTCGTAAATACATCGGTTAAAAACATTTAATATTACTTCACCCGACAGCTTGCAAGCCTCCTTTATCATTTTGTTTGATATTTTATGGTCACCCGACGCCTTACCTATGGTATTTAGATATTAGTAGGGGCATGTCCGTAGACAGAGAATACTAATGTCACATTCACGTTTAGACATGACGCATGCCCCTCAGTTGACTTAAACGGAGTCACAATTTCCCAGTCAGAAGACGAGCGGTAGGTACTTGGGAATATTAGTAATTGGACAGTAGACGCCTTTTATAAAGAAGCAGAAGCAGTATTCACAAAGAGAAAAAACCTAAGTGCACAGCTCGGCAAGCTCTACTGACTATTGATACAGAAATCTAACCTCTTTCTGTACAACAAACTTTTCTTGTATAGGTCTATTTTCAAACCATTGGTTCTTATTGGCATGGAACTTTATGGGACGGCAGCAGGACAACAATCTCAAATCTAGACAGTATTCAGCGTTTTCAATAAAAAACGCTGCGCATGATGATTGAATGAACTGTTTGTTTGAAACGCACAAAAACAAATATAGATATAATATATGTAAGTTTAAACAATATCTGCTACAATGTGCGTGCCCGCAAAAGCGTCATCTCAGCTCAAGCAGCACTAAAAAAATGTTACATACTAAAACAAAAATCCTTAAGTTAAAAACTTGGCCTATTAAGTAGCCTTATGATGGTTTATATCCACCCCCCAGCTGCATCGAGATGTAAAAATGCTCATGGTGAAAAAGAAAATGCTAAAGTCCTACACAAGTCGTATAGAAGGACTCCTCAATCTCAATAAGTTTGTACATGATACAATGAAGAACAAGAGTATCTTTAAACTCATAAAAAGGAGCTTCCCAGGACCTTCTTTAATTCCAGAACATGATATTCCATACATTTACATAAATGGATACGCCGCTGGGCTTACACCATGCACGTCACAAAGCAAATTCTTGACCACTAGCTAAATGCACAGACGGGGCAGATTGCAAGAACGAAGGATGTTTAAAAAAATTGCTAAGTAACATATGACTGAGAAGCAAGAACCACTGTGTCAGGGTCAAGCACCAAACTAACCCCGATACGAAAATATCGCGACATGTAAAATTTGCATTACATAAGTTGGGTGACAGAAATAATAATTCGGTTACTTACTTCAAATCTCTTTAAGGCCCAAAGGTCACCCAACAAGTTAGTATATTTGTGTTTGATACAGATAAATAAAATTGAAGTGCTTCTTTGTAATTCCAAATTAATACCGTTTACATACTGTTGATTGATGGCTCTTGGTATAACTTGCTAAACATCTTGAATGAAAACAGTGCTTCGTTTTACGGCATTTCCAAAGGGTTAGTACATAGGTAGTTTATGCATCTCGGATATCATTGTGTGATTTGTTATATTGTACATATTGAGCTTTTCTCTATTGCATCTAAAGGTATATACGAGTATTTTTCACTATCTTTTTAATTAAGACATTGGGCTAGACGGTAGACGTGTGTCGCTCTTTATTGAAACGACTCAGGCAGTCTTTTCTTTAAAGTGTTACACTGATAAGAAACTTTTACACCGCTTCAAATGAATCAGTGACTCAATTGCATCTCAGTTTCAATTGGATCAATCGGTACGCGGCGCTCGCTGACACGATTGAGTAAAGATAGACTGTTCTGATTCGAAGCGCTTCGAGTCGCAGTTGCGTCGGAGAGCGCAGTGACTCAATTGCATCTCGATTTCAATTGGTTCAATTGGCACGCGGCGCTCGCTGACACGATTGAGTGAGATAGACTGATGTTAGTGAACTTAGCAGAACATGGTCCAGCAGATCAAAAAAGAACTCAATTTATTAATAATTTATTTATCTAGACGCGTTGGTACATGCATATATGCACACACTATAGCTGCGTATCGTAACGGGGTGTAGCGAGTCCAGAGATTTATCTCATCTAAAAAATTGCGTACCGCGCTAAAAGAAGTTTTTCCTTCAAAAATTGACCGGGATCGACGTTAATGATGATGATGATGAAAAATAAATCTACACTGAAAGACTCCTAATTGATTACACAGCATTATTTAATAAGACCTGTAGATGACCGGAATCAACGTTAGATGATGATGATGATAATGGTCGCGAGTCCAGAGATTTTATCTCATCTAAAAATAAGCGTACCGCGCTAAAAGAATATTCACTTCAAAAATTGACCGGGATGGACGTTAATGATGATGATGAAAAAAAAATTCTACTCTGAAAGAGTCTTAATTGATTACACAATATTATTTAATAAGACCTGTAGATGACCGGGTTCAACATTAGATGATGATGATGATTATAGTCGCAAATCCAGAGATTTTATCTCCTCTAAAAATATGTGTACCACGCTAAGAGGCGTTTTCACTTAAAAAACTCAATTTATTAATAATTTATTTATCTAGTCGCGTTGGTACATGCATATATGCACACACTATAGCTGCGTATCGTAACGGGGAGTAGCGAGTCCAAATTTATCTCATCTAAAAAATTGTGTACCGCGCTAAAAGAAGTTTTTCCTTCAAAAATTGACCGGGATCGACGTAAAGATGATGATGATGAAAAATAAATCTACACTGAAAGAGTCCTAATTGATTACACAGCATTATTTAATAAGACCTGTAGATGACCGGAATCAACGTTAGATGATGATGATGATTATGGTAGCGAGTCCAGAGATTTTATCTCATCTAAAAATATGCGTACCGCGCTAAAAGAAGTTTTTCCTTCAAAAATTGACCGGGATCGACGTAAAGATGATGATGATAAAAAATAATTCTACACTGAAAGAGTCCTAATTGATTACACAGCATTATTTAATAAGACCTGTAGATGACCGGAATCAACGTTTGATGATGATGATGATTATGGTCGCGAGTCCAGAGATTTTATCTCATCTAAAAATATGCGTACCGCGCTAAAAGAAGTTTTTCCTTCAAAAATTGACCGGGATCGACGTAAAGCTGATGATGATAAAAAATAATTCTACACTGAAAGAGTCCTAATTGATTACACAGCATTATTTAATAAGACCTGTAGATGACCGGAATCAACGTTAGATGATGATGATGATTATGGTCGCGAATCCAGAGATTTTATCTTATCTAAAAATATGCGTACCGCGCTAAAAGAAGTTTTTCCTTCAAAAATTGACCGGGATCGACGTAAAGATGATGATGATAAAAAATAATTCTACACTGAAAGAGTCCTAATTGATTACACAGCATTATTTAATAAGACCTGTAGATGACCGGAATCAACGTTTGATGATGATGATGATTATGGTCGCGAGTCCAGAGATTTTATCTCATCTAAAAATATGCGTACCGCGCTAAAAGAAGTTTTTCCTTCAAAAATTGACCGGGATCGACGTAAAGATGATGATGATAAAAAATAATTCTACACTGAAAGAGTCCTAATTGATTACACAGCATTATTTAATAAGACCTGTAGATGACCGGAATCAACGTTAGATGATGATGATGATTATGGTCGCGAGTCCAGAGATTTTATCTCATCTAAAAATATGCGTACCGCGCTAAAATAAGTTTGTCCTTCAAAAATTGACCGGGATCGACGTAAAGATGATGATGATAAAATCTTACGCTTTTTCGATCAGGACACGTGTCCTGACGCGAGTTTAAGATTTTATACCCAACGCCGCTAAAGAAGTTTTCACTTCAAAAATGAGAGTTCTGCTCGCATGCAGTAGAGTTCTATAGTTCCTGATACTTTTTAAAAATAGTTATAGTGTTTTTACAAAAAAAAAGACAGTTGAAAAAATGCTCTGCCAACTTCCGTAACAGATCACTTAGCAGATCATTGTCCAGCAGATCAAAAATAAATGCGAGTTCTTATCGCATGCAGCTGAGTTCTACAGTTCCTGATACATTTTAGAAGTAGTTCTAGCGTTTTTACCAAAAAAAAAAGGCAATTGACAAAATGATCTCCCTGTAGCAAATCATATTGCAGGAAATCAAAAATTCGAGTGAGTTCTTCTCACATGCGAATGAAATCTCCAGTTCCAGATACTTCAAAGGAATAGTTTAATAGTTTTCAAGTTCAGAAGACAGCAGATTCTTCGTTTCAAATTTTAATAAACGGTCAGAACTCCTATCTTTTGGAACGAGGAAATTGGTAATTATAAATTTTTAGTCAGTTCCACATGCTCTGCTGGCATTTTACAAAGAGTTCTGGGCTTGAATTAGGTCTTTGGATACTGTTCGTATATGGATCTGTAAAATACGAAAGAGTTCTGGCATTTCATATTAATTCGAAACGAAAAAATTGGTAATTTTCTACTTTTTGTCCGTTTTAACGTGCTCTGCTGGTATTTTCGAAAGAGTTCTGGACTTGAATTGTATCCTAGATTAAAGTAACTATACGGATCTATAAAATACCAAAGAGTTCTGGCTACTCCTATATTTTTGAAACGAGGAAATTGGTAATTATAAATTTTTAGTCAGTTCCAACATGCTCTGCTGGCATTTTACGAAGAGTTCTGGACTTGAATTAGGTCTTTGGATACTGTTCGTGTTTGGATCTGTAAAATACGAAAGAGTTCTGGCATTTCATATTAATTCAAAACGATAAAATTGGTAATTTTCTACTTTTTGTCCGTTCTAACGTGCTCTGCTGGTATTTTCAAAAGAGTTCTGGATTTGAATTGTATCTTAGATTAAAGTTTCTATACGGATCTATAAAATACCAAAGAGTTCTGGCTACTCCTATATTTTTGAAACGAGGAAATTGGTAATTATCAATTTTTAGTCAGTTCCAACATGATCCGCTGGCATTTTACAAAGAGTTCTGGACTTGAATTAGGTCTTTGGATACTGTTTGTATATGGATCTGTAAAATACGAAAGAGTTCTGGCATTTCATATTAATTCAAAACTAAAAAATTGGTAATTTTCTACTTTTAGTCCGTTCTAACGTGCTCTGCTGATATTTTCAAAAGAGTTCTGGATTTGAATTGTATCTTAGATTAAAGTTTCTATACGGATCTATAAAATACCAAAAAGTTCTGGCTACTCCTATCTTTTGGAACGAGGAAATTGGTAATTATAAATTTTTAGTCAGTTCCACATGCTCTGCTGGCATTTTACAAAGAGTTCTGGACTTGAATTAGGTCTTTGGATACTGTTCATATATGGATCTGTAAAATACGAAAGAGTTCTGGCATTTCATATTAATTCAAAACGAAAAAATTGGTAATTTTCTACTTTTTGTCCGTTCTAACGTGCTCTGCTGGTATTTTCGAAAGAGTTCTGGACTTGAATTGTATCCTAGATTAAAGTAACTATACGGATCTATAAAATACCAAAGAGTTCTGGCTACTCCTATATTTTTGAAACGAGGAAATTGGTAATTATCAATTTTTAGTCAGTTCCAACATGCTCTGCTGGCATTTTACAAAGAGTTCTGGACTTGAATTAGGTCTTTGGATACTGTTCGTATATGGATCTGTAAAATACGAAAGAGTTCTGGCAATTCATATTAATTCAAAACGAGGAAAATTGTAATTTTCTACTATTCGGCCGTTCCAACGTGCTCTGCTGATATTTTCAAAAGAGTTCTGGACTTAATTGGTATCCTAGATTAATGTTTTTATATGGGTCTATAAAACACTAAAGAGTTCTGGCTTCTCCTATAATTTAGTAATGACGAAAATGGTAATTTCCTGCATTTCGGCTGTTTTAACATGCTCTGCTGGCATTTCAAAAAGAGTTCTGGACTTGAATTGAGTCCTTTGATATAGTTTCAATACGGATCTGTAAAATACGAAAGTGTTCTGGCTTCTCCTATAATTTTGAAATGACGAAACTGGTAATTTCCTGCTTTTCGGCCGTTTTAACATGCTATGCTGGCATTTTAAAAAGAGTTCTGGACTTGAATTGAGTCCTGGGGTTTAGTTCCAATACGGTTCTGTGAAATACCGAAGAGTTCTAGCATTCAAGTTTAGTGTTATTCAAACAGTGAGAGTGGTAAGTTTTTGACTTTTTACACTTTCGCATATGATCTGCTGCCACTTGAACATGAGTTCTGGACTCGAATCGAGCCTTAGGTTAAAGTTTCGATACGGATCTGTGAAATAAGAAAGAGTTCTGACCGTTTATTAAAATTTGAAACGAAGAATCTGCTGTCTTCTGAACTTGAAAACTATTAAATATATTCCTTTGAAGTATCTGGAACTGGAGATTTCATTCGCATGTGAGAAGAACTCACTCGAATTTTTGATTTGCTGCAATATGATTTGCTACAGAAAGTTGGGAGATCATTTTGTCAATTGCCTTTTTTTTTGGTAAAAACGCTAGAACTACTTCTAAAATGTATCAGGAACTGTAGAACTCAGCTGGATGCGATAAGAACTCGCATTAATTTTGATCTGCTGGACAATGATCTGCTAAGTTCACTAACATGATAGACTGTTCGGAGCGCTTCGAGTCGAGGTCGCGTCGGAGAGCGCTGACCGCCGCCGGTACGGTTGTAAATAATTATTGAAATCACTATTCATAAAATCTATCAGTCCTAAGAAAGTATGAAGGAAAATCTTATAGGCAACTGAAATTAAATTAAACAAAATACTAAGCGAAGCGAGCCGACGAAAGTCTCCGTTTTAACTCAACTGGTACGGGAAATATGCTATGTCATTCGGTGTCATTTGTGACCCAAAAATGCCGATCCGGTTGAAGGGACAGGTCTACAAAACCATCATTAGACCTGTCCTTTTGCATGGCAGTGAGACGTAGCTAATATTGGAGCGAAACAAGCAGGAGCTGCGTGTCACGGAAATGAAGATGCTGCGGTGGATGTGTGGAGTCACGCGGATGGACCGCGTGAGGAACTCTCGCATCCGAGGCAGCCTTCATGTCCGTGACATTGCGGACAAGTTGGAGGAGTGTCGCCTTCGTTAGTATGGTCACGTCTTGCGGCAACCGCCGGGCTACGTGGGAAACAAATTTCTGGCCATGTCAGCCCCGCCGGGTCCCGGTAAGAGGGGAAGACCCAAGAAGTGTGGTTTGACGTCGTAAGGGATGACATGCGTGCCAATGGTCTCACTACAGGGGATGCTGACGACAACTGGAGGAGAAAAAGTAGGAAAGCGGACCCCAGGCGTCGCGAGACCCAACTGGGATAGCCGCTCGGTTGATGATAAGGCTCAGAAACTACTAAAATTCTTTCACCACTAGAAAGCTTTTTAAAAATGCTTCGTGAGTATGTTACTCCTCACTAAGCATTTTTCAAAAGCTATATTGGATTTTCAACAATTTTACGGTTCCGTACGAAATCTCGATCAGTAAAATAACCCAGGCAAAACTGCGTGCATCAGCTAGTGCACATATAAACAATAATTTTGGAATTTTTGTATTATGAAGTAAAGTTTCGTTTATATTTGATGTTAATCTATAACTTGTTATAATTCGCTACGTAATTTGTTTGGCTAGTGCAAAATTTAATCTTATACCAAATTTACAACACTATTTGGTTTAAAAGGCCCGATAAAGTCAATTGATAAGGGCGATTAGCTACTTCCTGATATGTGCCACCAATATAAGATTATAAATAGTTTATTAATCTGTCATGTTATGTAATAATTTGTCGCATGCCACCAGAAGAATTAGATTTATAACACTATATTAATGGACTACCCAGTTATGGACCAAGTGTAATGTAATCGATATATTATAGAATAGAAATAGAACGACTATTTACTGTAAAAAATTACTCTTATCATTATTCCCTAACGCGCCAAAAGAAGTATGACTTCTGAAATGGAATTTGAAATAATTATACAGAAAAGTTGGTTACCTAATATTTTCTCTTGAATACTAACACAAGAATCTAAGTAGTTCAACAAAATCTCCATTCCGCACACCAACAAATACATTCACTTTGTGAGGTCATTATACCAGTTTAGCCATTCATAGATAGGGCTTTTGCGTTCTGCCTTGCTTATACATCGAAATTTTTATTAAGTACGAATAATTTGATTAGGTTTGAGATCAAGATGATTTTTGGAAAAAAATGTTTAAATTTTGTAAGAAAATTTAAAAAAGTCGAGTTAAGATGTTGATTTATAAAAGACAAAGTACTTAAAAATATATACTTGGAAAATATACATGTTTGATAATGCAATTAGGCAACACTTTGCCCAAATTTCTACTCAATTTCAACAGCAATGGAACACCTTGTATTTCTAAAATTGAAATGTTAGTTGTATCAAAATAAATTATAAATAAATATTTTAAATAAATATTGTGGGACACTTCACACAGCGCCATCTAGCCCAAAGTAAGCTAATATTAACTTGTCTAAATTAAATATAATATAATCTAGTTAGCTGATAAACATACTCATATATTTCTAAATACATACATATTATAGATACATAACACCCAGACACAGAATAAACCATCGTGCTCATCACACAAAGTTTAATCCTGGGTGGGAATCGAACCCACAACCTCTTGCGTAGCAGTCGGATGCACTCCCACTGCGCCACATAGGCAGTCTAATAAATTAGCGTAGATAATGTGATGTGGTATCGACTTCTTTGTCACGGAGTTCCTTTCATGACGTAGGTATAGATATATATTATCATATCAAAACCATTCAGGAGATAAAATACGTGAATGCATACCTACAGAAATGATTGATTTCATTTATAACACAACATAAAACAAATTATAACATCATTAAATTCACAAGCAAATAAATATGATTTAACTGTCAAAAGACTGCCGTTTTTGAATTTATTTCGCCAAAATGTAATCCAGTATTAAAAGAAAGTTATCTTAGCATGTAACATAATAATAAAAGCACTCGTGGCCCCGCGGTCAACGTATTCTGTAAACGATCACTGAGTTACGCAACTTTCACTATGGCTGGTACTCGGATGGCTGACCACTTTGTGGCATTTACATTTGCGAGCGTTTCCGTGCTTTGGAAGGCCGTTGGTCCCGGTTGCCAGTAAAATGGCAGTTGTTAAGCCTGGTTGAAGGCCTTATGGGAGGGTTGAAAAAATTCAACGGCAGGTAGCCACAACCTGCGTCTGTCTATTTCAACACGGCAACGGGCTCACCACCTATTACGTGGGACAGGAATCCACACGGTGAAAAGTGGGCATATATACTTGCGTCTGCCACCCCTTCGGGGATAAGGCGTGATGGATATTTATTTTATATTTATAATAATAAAAGCTTTATTAATTCTATACATCGTTATCATAAATTTTAAGAAAATATTGAAATTGACATGCTATTAAAATAATATATATTGAGAAAAACATAAAAATATTTTTAAAAATTATTAATAATATAGATCCCTTCCGGGTTAAAACCTCCTCCAAAAAATGCGATTTTTGTCTGTCCCTTTCAATATTGATCCATTTTCCCCCGACTGTCGCAACTATTTCGTCTTGCCATCTGTTGTTCGGTCTGCCTCTGCCTCTGGAGCCGCAAGACCCTGACTAAGTCGTGTGTGTTTCGTCCAGCGGTCATGTAACATAATCTACACAAATACCTACATATTTTTTCAATCTCCTCTGCTCTCAGAGGGACATTCGAGGGCAACTCGAAACGGACATAGCTTAATCTTCTTCGCGATATGGAGGCCAGCACATCTGCCCCTCGAGGTGAGACTCATCTCGGAGCATTCTCTTAGCCCTCAGGCCTATCTTGCGACCCGATTGAGGCAAGGCGGAACACCGGGGTGGTTTAGTGGGACCCAACCCACATAAAGCCTAGTCATAAAAGGTAGTGAAGTAGCTACATGCATTCCACCACGTACAAACAAAACTTGAGAGGTGTCAAGGGACACCCAGATGGAACGAAGTTGCTTTCGATTACGACGCCCGCACGGCCCGGTCGAATTATGGTTACACTAAATTAATTTTTATGCACATTTTTTTGATTTTGCCATTTATCTTCTAAGATATTTATTTAATTTGCAAGGTGTAAAGGGACAAAATAATCTTTATGAAATGCTGAAGCCAACTAACATATTAAAAATGATAAGGATTAATAACGTATTAGTGTAAATAGCCTTCAAATTATCGCTTAATTATTGGGGGTTTTTTTAATATTAAAATGGTTATAGTATGTTATCCTTAAGATATAGACATATACCGTCGCGGAGTTTTTTGTAGACCTATATTAGATACACAATTCCACCATACATTATTTTGTTACATCTCAAAGGGTTTAGGCAGCGTTTTCGTTGAAAGCTCCCAGACGGTTTATATTTTTCCGACACCCCCCACAAATATCGTTATAATTTAGACAATGTATACAAAAACTTAACAAATTATAGATAAAAACCTTCCTTATGAATCACTCTAACTATTAAAAAAAACCACATCGTAATTCATTGCGTAGTTTTAAAGATCTAAGTATGAATAGGGACAGACGCCGCCCGCTCAGCTTACAGCTGTAGCAAAAAGTGTCGTGACAACTTTTCGTATGATTTTTTTCCGTCTAGCCCCCTTTCACAACGCGCGATAAGGAACTTCGTTCCAAAAATATATTCTTTCTTGTCGCTAGGAAGCAATGGATTGCCGTGACGTATTGTTCTTATAAATACATCCTAATTTACCTTAGCACTCGTGTTTGAAAACAATTTCAAAAGACAACTTTTTTTTCACATACGTCTGCGTACTGTCTATATTTGATAAATTTCACTCGTACGATTAGCGTGACTGCTTTTTTGACAAATCTTATCATCAATCTATCGAGCAGTACTTACTTTTGATCTTATCGAGAAACGGGACTAGTGGCACGTTTTATTTTTTAATACTAATAACATAGATGAACTGTCAAGAGTATTTTTATCAAACCCATTGTTGAGCATAACCGGTTTGATAAAAAAAACTCCTGACAGCTTATCTAAGCGTTATTATTTAAAGAAGTGTCATTTCTCCAGTTTCTACATACATACATACATTGTCACGCCTTTATCCCCGAAGGGGTAGGCAGAGGCATACTATACGCCCACATCACCGTATGCATTTATGACGCACGTAACAGGTGGTGAGCCCATTGCCGTGTTTCTGTTTCTATGCGAAAATACGACATTAAATGGTGTATTCCTTTCCATTTGACTTATATCTCCTTTTCGACCAGTTAACTATTTGTAAACTTTCCAACTAACGTACAGCAACTCATTTGAACGTCAATTGTATTCTAAAAGGTAATCCACAGATCGTACACGATCTTTGAATAGTATTTTCGAATATACAAAATTGCAATTAGTTGTGAAATACGCTTTAGATAGAAAACTCACACTTTAAGATGACTTTTTTTAACAATGCTACAGAATCTTTTACTAAATAATCACAGATATAGACTTAAGATGGCGGGCGGAGTGATGTATCGCCGTGCTCTTCTCCCTGGGCAAACGAGGTAAACGCTAATAAAAGGGCAGTCATCACCAGTGTTTTTTTTAATTGCGTGTTAGTAGGGTGTGGTAAAGATATTCTGAGATAAGTCAGGCTAATGGATGCTCTCGGACTTTTTTCAATCTTAGTCTACGGTGGTGGTGTTGGAGGATGTGGTAAGAGTGAGGTGTAATACGAGTGGGATGGTGGAGATTAGGAAGAGTGTAGTCGTAAGGTGTGTGACATGAAAGTGTGTGTGTGGGGTTTGTCTTGTTTGTTGTCGTCACCACTGTTGGTGGCTAAGGTTGATCAAGGTCCCTGGAATTCCCTATCAAGGATAATACCAAGTTTCCTGACCACATATTGCCATGAGTCGATCACGAATGACGATCTCGATGTTATATCCGATGGTGAGAAGACTGTGGAGGGACCCAAAATGAGCTTTTTTGGTCTTTACTTCAGTAGAATTCTTTTTTGTTAATGTATTTCCTAAATACATGCAACATAGGATACATAATATAAGTTTTGCACTACGAAGACCTCACAGGGTCTATCTGAGTGCAAATGAGTCATTTACATATAGTTTGTATTATAATAAACGTTAACCAACTAAATGACATGTGAACTATTACATTATGTCTTATATTATAATTTCTTTTTATGCAGATCTGGCAAGTAGTACTTTTTCAATCAAATTTTAATTTGTTTTGAATTGTTTTCGTACAAAATTTGTATATCTTCAGGTAGATCATTTAAGATATTTGCAACTAAATACAAGTCAACTCTTTCTCCGTAAAAATGTTTACTTTTTGGAACATAATTTTTTTACATTACATACATTACTTTTTGTAAGATACATGCAACAAGTAGTACCTAAGAGGATAGAAAAACTAGATAATAATACGTACCTGCTGTGTACATTGTAGTACCTAGCTACTTGTTATTTTAAACATTTATACTTAGGTAAATACAGTATACTTAAGTATATTCATACTTTAACAATCTTAGAGCAAATTTGTACAATAAACATAAACAGTGACACTTGTGCACACAACAGAATGGAGGCATCTACAATGGTATTTTTATTTAGAATTACCTTTGTAGGTACACAATTTTCTTTTTTTTTAAATTGTTTGTGTATTTTTATTTAACTGTACATTTCAACACGGCAATGGCCTCACCACTTGTTACGTGGGACAAAAATGCATACGGTGAAATGTGGGCGTATAGTATGCCTCTGCCTACCCCTTTGGGGATAAAGACGTGACTGATAAGTAAATAAGAATCCGGATAATTACGAGATTGTTCAAAAGAGATCTGACAGTTGAAGTTGAGAAGTTGTTGAGTCTTTTATCTACATTACGAGTCTACCTCAGAGTATTCGATACTTACAAATTTAAAAAGCTTGTTGTCATTTTCAGAAAGCGGAGAATTTCCTCAAGGCCATATATTCTTCGCGGGTATCATCATGTGCGGTGGATTCTACATGATGTATTTAATAGAAGAACTAGTGCACTTGTACATTAATAACAGAGCAAACAAAAAGACTGACGCCGAGTTCATAAAACCGTTTCAACTGAGAAGAGACTCTACAACGATTGCAGAAGTTGAAAGTAATGGAAAGGAAGGTGAAATTGAGAATCATACGCATAAAGGGCATAGTCACCTTGTTTCGGATGAGGATACTGTAGAATCAGCCTTGAGGGGGCTTCTCATTGTGCTGGCACTGTCAATTCACGAGTTATTCGAAGGACTTGCTGTTGGTTTAGAATCTTCTGTAGCTAATGTTTGGTACGTATCATTTGGAATATTTATCAGTAGAAAGTTCGTTAAACAATAGGCATTGTTTTTAGTCGCTTTTGTAATAATATTTCAATGATAAATAAAAACAATACAAAACAACATTATTAATGAATAGTGTAAGTAGGTTTTGTTAAGTTTAATATGAATTACGTAGCAAAGAAAATATGAACGCAGAGGGTACAATACGTCAACACACTTTCAATACTTTCTATAGGAGTGGATACTCGTATAATTCAATGTGACTTAAACCTTGTTCAACAACTTTATATTAGTATTACGTTAGTTGATTATAAACAAAATAAAAAATAAATAAATATCCATCACGCCTTATCCCCGAAGGGGTGGCAGAGGCATATTATATGCCCACTTTTCACCGTGTGGATTCCTGTCCCACGTAATAGGTGGTGAGCCCATTGCCGTGTTGAAATAGACAGACGCAGGTTGTGGCTACCTGCTGTTGAAATTTTTTAAGCCGCCTATAAGGCCTTCAACCAGGCTTAACGACTGCCATTTTACTGGCAAGCGGGACCAACGGCTTAACGTGCCTTCCGAAGCACGGAAACGCTCGCAAATGTAAATGCCACAAAGTGGTCACCCATCCGACGACCAGCCATAGTGAAAGTTGCGTACCTCTGTGATCGTTTACCGAACACTGAGACCGCGGGGCCACGAGCGCTTCAAATTATAAACAACATTGGAAAGATCTAAGATAAAGAATATGGAAAGATAGACTAGGTACAAATAAGTTTTCTACTTTTTTTTTCAAACGTCCTTATTACCGCGCAATAGACTAAAATAATATTTAAAAAAAGAATATTAAAAAAATCTTACTATTAAAAAGTCCAATCGTAGGTAAAATCCTAAAACCGAAAAGGCTGATAAATTATAAAAAGATTTCGTAGTAAATAATAAAGTTTTAATACGCAATTCGAAATAGATGCAACGACATTCCATTATCACAGACAGGTATTGTTAATATCCAGATAGTGCTGAGAATATAGAACAGTTGTGTATTTTGTTTTATGCGATGTATGTTTTATGATAAAATACAATGAGTATAGAATATTTACCTACTTACCTAGTTACCTGTCGACTAATTAATGAAGATATGTGTGTGCTCGGAGTCTGACCTTATGATCAATACCGTGATGCGCAAATTAGATAGAGGAACAGGGTAAATAGTATAGCCGTAAGGATCGCCCAGCTTAAGTGACAATGGCTGAAATAGGTCACATTACTTGTAGAAATGCCGGTTGATGAGGCTGAAAGGTTCTCGAGTGATCTATGCTTTAGTTTAGATAGTAAATTAAACGTAGAAAGACATCTCTAAAGTTGGAGAGATCACCGTATAAAATCGCAAGATCCTGCTGAATGTGGCCGGCACAATACCGTACGTACTCATATACTTAAGTTGTGCGCAGCCCTCGATGTCCACACAGAGAAGGCATGTTGCTCGCTCCCTCTCGCTCGCGCTAAAGTACTAGAGAAGAAAGTTAAAATAAAACCCAGTGCCAAGTTTACATCAAACTGGATGCGATAATCGAATACGGGACCTGTCAGTTGACTACAATTCGTGTTTAGTAATTAGTGTAATAGTAAGTATGAAAAAAAAGTTATGCTTGGTTGTATGTAGTACTAGTTCACGCCCGCGGCTTTGCCCGCGTAGAGAAGTTTGCCCGTTCCCGTTTCTCACAGGAACTTGTTCCCGGGATAAAAAGTAGCCTATGTGTTATTCTGATGTGTAAGCTTATTATGCTAACGTTTCATCAAAATCCATTCAGTAGATTATGCGGGAAAGAGTAACAAACATCCATACTTACAAACCTTCGCATTATAATATTAGTAGGATATAGACTACGCGTCTCTATTACTTTTCACGTCGACATTAATTCCTTGCTGTGATGTGACAATCTGTGTCTGGGTGTTATTTATCTATAAAATGTATGTATTTAGAAATATGTAAGTATAGATAAAAATTTGTGATCTGGTTACCATAGTACAAGTTCTGCTTAGTTTGGAATCAGATGGCGTTCTGTGAGTTGTCTCGGCGATATTTATTTATTTATCTTACTGTATTCCCAGTTGCTTTTAAACCTTACCTGGAGCTTAGGCGAGCGAGCGAGCTCTACTTCTGCTTATCTGATAGGAACACTATCGTTTAAGTTTCGATTTTTGGCATAGTTTCACCCAGCCCTGTAATGGCTCTTGCATCTTTGTCTTGGTCTTAGTCAGCAGGTGCACCACTAGCAGGTGAGATCGCTGGGTCCCGGGGCCCCCTTAACCCTATAAAGTCACAGACACATCTGTAGAATCCATTTTTAAAGCTATTAGTGTACTAAATTTTTCGTATATTCGGACCAGAACCGTATCGAAACAAGCTGAAATTCTTTACTGCATTTTAATCGTGATTTAAAGCACGATTTAGGACACGAGCTTGACCCGTGACCCTTGACTTTATGACTAACTGGTTAGTCAACATGTCCAAGGTTTAAGGTTCAAGTGCAGTCCCGAACCAAGTTTTCAAGATCGTAGAATATATGAGTTATAGAGATGTTTTATAAACGAAAATGTGTTAAAATAATTGTAGAGGTGATAATATAATTTATAACAGTCAAAGACAAAACAAAACAAAAAAAAAACAATTAAAACAAAGCTAAATAAAAACTACCTAACTTATTAACCAAAATTTAGACTGTGTCCCCTCGGTAGGGTACCCATGATGCAGGCAGCATTCCCACGCTGAATAGCTATGGAAAGCTTTTGCGCGAGAAAGCTACCTGAACGAGGATCGCCAGTTTCTTCCTTCAGACGCTTACTCAATGCCGTGAAAAGACCATGTGCGCCGCTATATATATTACTGTAGAGATTGATGTCGAAGCGAAGTAATGGCCTCAATCTCGATAAAAATAATAGCCAATGAGTATACAGTGTAGGTATAGATAGAGGGAACCTATCAACTGACATTGTTTTGATGGATTAATAGAAAGACTCTCGCGGATTCTGATACTATCAGTGTTACGTGATTGATATTTGATTCCATTAATAGATAGATTTTTTTGATGTGTTGCAATTTCCCCGTCGCCTCTCGGTTTCTTTTTCTGAAAAAGGGAGGGAAATGTGTTACAGGAAATCCTGCAATTCCCCTTTAAGAAGGTTGTGAGATGGTGCCAACTCATTTTGAATATATAATCACATATATATTTTCATTTTAGGATATATTCGACTTATGAGCCGGTGGTCTCCGGTTACTAGTAACTAGGTCTTACGGGAGGCTTGAAAAATTGCAACAGCAAGTCGCCACAACCTGCTTTTGTCTATTTCACGGTAATGGACTCACCAACCACCTGTTAGTAGGCGTATAATAGGCCTTCGCTACCTCTTCTGGGGTAAAGGCGTGAATGATACATAATATCCTACTAATATTGTAAATGCGAAAATTTGTAAGTATGAATGTTTGTTACTCTTTCACGCAAAATATACTGAATGGATTTTGATGAAACTTTACCATAATATAGCGTACAGAATAACACACAGCTTACTTTTTACCCCAGGAACAAGTTCCTGTGGGAAACGGGAAAACTTCACCATGCGTGCGGAGCCGCGGGCGTCTAATAGTGAGGAATAAATTGACTTCACATAAATTACATACATAGATGCCAGACGTTACACATCATATCAACACTGTAAGGTTCGCACGTTGTCAGGGATCTGTACCTCAACAGGAAAAAAATACCATTAGGTATAGGATTTTTTATTCGTTTGTAAATCCTCATGGATGCTATACCGGACTCCTACCGACTAAAACCACACGTTACCCTTCTATCTCTCTATGGCCAGGAGTCCCAGGGCTCCCGACAGACCTAGTCCGTTACCGCAGGCTCGTTCAGGCGGGGTTCGGGTGTGTATTCTGCCTCTTTGGGGGGCTTTGAGTGTTATCTCGCTTCCTTGGTGGGTTCGGGTGATATACCACTTCCTTGAGGGAGTGAACTACGTAACCCTCACGCTACGCCACCTTCCGTGGCCTACTTCTGTAAGCACGGCGAGCAGCCCGCCCACCGTACTCAGGCCCCGGGATTAGGTATAGTATGGTGAAACTATTGCTTCGCCAATAACACAGTATGGATTTGGAAATGTTTAGCAAGGTGGTCCTCTAACGAGTTGATAGGATACAAGATTTGTGAGTGTACAAAGTATAACTGAGAATGTAAATAGCCGAGGCCGAAATGTCCAAGAGTAATTTTGTGTTGAGCTCTCAGAACAAATAATAATAGGGATTTATTATTATTTGTTCTGATGGTAAACTACTTGTAACAAGGAAAACCGATAACTTAAAAGCACACGGCTTATCAGAGATATTTAGAGTAAACACACCAATAGATAGATAAATAATACATTTGGAATAATATATATATGATTCTTTTAACTTATTTTTAACGTCTTTATCCCCTAATGGGTGGACCTCGTAGGTTTGGTGTATGTCTATAGAAGACCTCGGTCTACTATAGACATACACCAAATTTCACCGTATGCATTTATGACCCACGTAACAGTGGTGAGCCAGTTTCCATGTTAAAAATGGATAGGTGTAGGGTTGTGGCGACCTACAAATGAAATTTTTAAGCCATCCATAACGACTTCAACTGGACGTTACTGGCAACCAGTTTCAAAGGCTTAGCGTGCCTTTCTAAGCACGAAAACGCTCATAAATAGATCACCCATCCGAATCAGTGATAGCGAAAGATGCTTAACGCAATGATCGTTTACAGAACACTGAGTTAGCCAGGCTACAAGCGCTTTAAGACGTCGCAAAAAAAATCAAGCCGTGAAGGCTTTAATCGAAAACGCTGCCAAGTCCTAAGAGATATTACTAATATATTATAGATATCCAACGATATTATTCCAATTGTATAGTTCTACGAAAATCCGCGACGGTTTACACTTGGGAATCGTGTACGGGAAACTTCACCATTGGTTAGTTTAATAAACTTTTCTGGATATACTCGCGATTTTAATTACCTACTCACTTATTTCGAATCGCTATAAAATGCGTTCATCTCTGAACATTCAGCTCCTGTCTGTGTAGTTTAAGCTCCGTCACGTTTAACATCCGCCAAAGAAGGACAGTTCTAATGATGGTTTTATAGATCTGCCTCTCCAACCCAACCGGAATTTCGTGATTACATGTCACAGAAACCACTCTCTCACTCTAGGCCATCCTATAAAGATACATCCAATTTCACTGTCACATGCATACATACATACATGCATACATACATACATGCATACATACATACATGCATACATACATACATGCATACATACAATACATACACTTTTTTTAATGTTTGAAAACCCAGCGGAGTTTGTAACGACCAAATAAAACCACTCGATCCCTACCTATTCGTTGTCTCTCCCGCCGGTGCCCCGGGTAACTCCTTGGAAGGATGAGGGCTCGCTTAAAGGTTTTAGTCTTATCCCGCTTCTTGGTATTCATGACCTGCTCCCAGGAAGATGGCGGCGACGATTTGGGTCTAGCTACTTTAATTTATTCTCTCAGATAGCGTCTGCTTTTGGGAACACTAGTATATTTATTATTATTATATATTTATTTATACCTTTTAAGTAGTCACCGATGTAGTAGAATCGGTGACTTCAGTTTATGACAACTATATAGGTAGTGTATCTAATATGACTGATCGGCAAGATAAGGGGTGTAATGATCTTTTATCAATTATTAATTTACAGCGAACCGTTTAGTATTTAAATTGTATGAAAATAAGAGGCAATAAAATTTTATCATTAACATTGTTGGATTTGATTGGCCAATTGAATATTTATCGGATAATGTGCGAATAGACGAAGTGTTTATGATAATTTTAGAATGCGGCTTGAATGAGTAGGTGGCGGTAGGAAAATTACGAAGCGGAAGCATGAGTTTGTCTGCCGAATCTTATTCTAGACTAAATTGCATAAAAAGCATTGAAGCGCTCGTGGCCTCGCGGTCTCAGTGTTCAGATCACTGAGTTACGCAACTTTCACTATGGCTGGTCCTCGGATGGGTGACCACTTTGTGGCATTTACATTTGCGAGCGTTTCCGTGCTTCGGAAGGCACGTTAAGCCGTTGGTCCCGGTTGCCAGTAAAATGGCAGTCGTTAAGCCTGGTTGAAGGCCTTATGGGCGGCTTGAAAATTTCAACAGCAGGTAGCCACAACCTGCGTCTGTCTATTTCAACACGGCAATGGGCTCACCACCTATTACGTGGGACAGGAATCCACACGGTGAAAAGTGGGCATATAATATGCCTCTGCCACCCCTTCGGGGATAAGGCGTGATGGAAATTTATTTTATTTATTTAATTGCATAAAACCGTGTCAAATTATAAGTCTAAACATTCCTCTTGATTCACTCTACCTATATTTAAATTAAATAGTTAGCTAATTGCTTTTCAAAATTGTTTAGCTCTACCTATGTTGAAAACTCGCATAACAACGCGAACAGACAGAAGGAACAACAACTTTGTTTTTTTATAATATGCAAGGAAAAGTACCAAAAAGGTTTAAAAATAACAAATATTGAACTACGTTTTTATCACAAAATTGATCAAAATACAATTATCAATTATGTGAACTGAACTAACATGTTGTATAAGCAGAGTACAGTTTGATCTGTGTTTACTAAACAAAAGTGTCTCTCGTCTGGGAAAGTACGTAAAAATTGTCTATGACTTAAGGGGATATTTACCATGTACACTTTCACACTCCCTGATCATGGCGCTTGCAACAGTGCCGAAATATCGGATGCTCACGCGTGAAAGTGTACAGTAAATATCCCGATAATCAATATTTTACTTATGTCTACGACTTGTCTTATAAATGGATCTGATTCTCCGTATTTTACACTAAATATGGCTTACTTTTATTCAATTACCAGAGTAGTATCTATGACTTCAGGATATCGTAATGCACTCCTGAACGTAAGCCTTTCCCACCATCATTTTGGGCAGTACTTACCCGTGGTTCTACCGGTGGTTTTACTGGTAGAACCAATGGTTTTTTTTTGCCCGTGGTAGGTACTACCAGACAGCATAGTAGTACCACGGGCAAAAAATGGTACTACTATGCTATCTGGTAGTACCACGGGCAAAATGGCAGTTGCTTCTAAACCCTACTTGGATTAGAAGAATTATGGGGGCCCTATCTGTGTATTATGGTTTCCACAAAATAATTACATTTCCCGTAGGTGAATACTTATCGGTCTAGTGCCAGGCGCGTCGGGAAAATGTCCCAGGGTAAAGTAACTTATCATCTTAAAAAGCTGAAGAGTTTGTTTGTTAGTTTGGTTAAATGCGCTAATCTCAGGAACTACTGGTTCGAACTGAAGAAATATTTGTTTGTTGCGTAGCCCATTTGTTGAGGAAGGCTATTATAGAATATGTATCAATACGCCATTACCAAGGAGGGCGGAGCAATAATAATAAATCAGGCAAATTTTCATAAAAACATTAAAAAGTAGGTGCCACGGAGTTCAAATTAAATATGTCACGGGTAAGGCAACGGGTGTCAGGTAGTGTAATATGTTATCAAAAACCATAATGCAATTTATTGATGGAAGCTGTTCAATGACTTGCCTTTTCAATAAGATAAGTAGATATTATTACTATCATCTCGTGAAGATTATCTGTGGAAATAATTAGATAAATATGATAAAACTAAACCGTAGCAAAACCTGGGGCACAACACGTAGTAGATTAAATGATTAGATACTTGACGGAGATTTCAATATATCTCCCAGAATGAGTCAGTTCAAGATGATCTGTTGATAGGTGACAATATTTATGTAGAAATCCTATTAATTCTAACAGTTGCCACTGTATTACTTCAGAAAGGTTTCTTTGTACCTAGTCGAATGCATTTGGGCTCACACTACCCTTTTTTTATTTAAAGCGGAGTATTCTTTTACGCACCGTACCCCTATTTCAAAAACAGAGAGTGTGTGTGGGACTTCCGATCATCTGGTATACCCACTTTAACCTTGCGGCCTAGCACAGCAGAAAGGAGGAACACCAGGAACGCATCAGCAGCTTCTGGACCTCCCTGCCATGCCCATTACGGGGTGACTATACCCCGGGCGGGACGCAACTCCGCCTCACACTATCTCATAATCTGTAAGGCGAAAACTGCACCCCTCCTATACTACATCACCGATTAGAGCGGGATTTCACCTGATTCAGGTCACTTGTAGCGACCCCAGAATGGCGGCTGGGAAGTTAGCGGGCGCCGCCCCCTCCTCTACGCCGCCCTCTCCTTAAGCGGGATCGCCTCTCCCTCTACCCCGCTCGGCAACCTTCTTCTGAAGCAAAACAGTCTCACAGAAGGAATCCACAGTCCTGCACCCCCTGTCACTTACCAGCATTGCCGCGATAAATGCTATAAACGCGATAAAAAGACAATCACCCCCGATTTGTCCAACCAGGACCCGACGTTCGGTCTCCCATGCGGGGCAGTTGTCCAGCGTGTGCTGGGCCAAGTCCTCATAAGTACCACAGTGGTGACAAGTTTAAAATATTGTGATTTAAGCTGCATACAGAAATAGCGTGAATAGCTCAATCTTATTTTTGATCAGGTATGATCTACTATACCACTACCATAACTTTTGAAGTTATCGGCCAACGAAGTTTGCCAAAAAAATGCCTTTTTTAACGTGTGGAAATCCTCATGGATGCTATGCCGGACTCTTACCGACTAAAACCACACGGTGCCCTTCCATATGTCTATGGCCAGGAGTCCCGGGTGAGCCCTCGGGAAGAATGAAGAATTCCTGATTCGTTTCCTTTTATAAACTCCATTTTGTTCACATTGATGCCGATCCACATTCAATGAAAAATTATCATAAAATACCCGATAAGATGACTTTAATATTGAGTGTTTGTTTAAATTTATACCATATTTATATGACAAACTGAGGCGTAAAAGGCGGTCAGCAATTAAAGTAGCTTCGAAACAATGGGAGGCTATTATTATTTCATTACTTATTATACTTAAGTACAAAATATGAATCTTGAACACAGTATATCTATTCTGATACTTATAATTTACTAAAGGACGTCCCGCGATTTTACCCGTGTTGTTCTCGTTCACGTGGGAATACGAGGATAAAATGTACCCTAACTTACCTTAAACATCTGTTAGTCACACTGTCAGTTAAAGTCCCGTTAAAATCGGTAGAACCAGTTCAGAGATAAGCCGGAACAATCAGAAATAAATTACAATTGATTTTTTTTATGCGAATATCTATATCTATCCATTGCATTTAGTGAAAAGCTGTTAATTCGAAGTAATGAACAGACACTTTAATTTTATATCTCTGTATAGATTTGAAACAGGTAGCTAATGTATGTAATGTTAAATTATAGTACCTTATTAGTTTACATTATCAATTCGTATAAAATCCGACTTTATAGTTGGGCAAATTTCTCTTGGGGAAGATCTCCGTTGGTTTGGACTCAGCAACCCCTTCAGGGATAAGGCGTGATAGATAGATAAATAAATAAATAAAATACTATTGACAAAAACGGAACTATCCGTAAAAACACGTGTTGTCGATGTCGATTGACAATTGTTACGGCTTCATTCGGAGATGAATCCGATTAATGAATTAGTATTATAGAATTTGTCCTTGACCGTTGTGGGTTCGTGTTAACTAATCGAGGGTGTGTTAGGATCGTGGAGTCACCCTTCCTATATAATTGTTCTACGATGGATTTCCGCCATGTAACGCCCAATTCAATTATTTTCTATAAACTTATAATACCTATGCCCGTGTTACAGGTACATGTTTGGCGCCGTGTCAGCTCACAAGTACATAATCGCCTTCTGCATCGGTGTAGAGCTTCTAGCCTCAAGTACAAGGCGATGGCTTTCTATCGTATACATCTTCACTTTCTCCTTCATGTCTGCCTTGGGTATTGCCATCGGGATACTCATGGTTGGAGGCGCTGGAGCAGCTGATGCTGGTATCTACTCTGTTGTGTTACAGGTGAATTACTTGCTAACTAACTTTAATAATTTTCACATGTTTTTACCTACATACATACATATTGTCACGCCTTTATCTCCAAAGGGGTAGGCAGAGGCAAACTATACGCCCACGCACACGTAACAGGTGGTGAGCCCCTTGCCGTGTTAAAATGGACAAGCGCATGTTGTGGTGACCTGCTGTTGAAATTTTTCAAGCCGCCCATAATGCCTTCAACTATAAGAATTATATTATATTATCTGTGCTTCAACCAAGCTTAACTAGGTATTGCCATTTTACTGCCAACCGGAACCAACGGCTTAACGTGCCTTCCGAAGCACGAATCGAAACGCTCGCAAATGTAAATGCCACAAAGTGGTCAGCCATCCAAAGACCACCTATAGCGAATGTTGCTCAACGCAGTGATCGTTTACGAACGTTTACGAACATGGCTTTTTACCTAATCACTACATATTACGAGTATAAAACAAAGTCGTTTTTCGCTGTCTGTCCCTATGTATGCTTAGATCTTTAAACTACGCAACGAATGCAGTTTTTTTTATAATTAGAGTGATTCATCGGGAAGGTTTTATGTATAATATGTTAAGTTTTTGTATACATTAACTTAATTATAACGATATAATGTTGGGGGCGTCGGAAAAATGAACCGTCTGGGAGCTTTTTACGAAAATGCTGCCTAAACCCTTTGAGATATAACAAAATAATGTATCGTGGAGTTGTGTAAATAATATAGTTTTATACAAAAGTCCGCTACGGTATATGTCTATCTCTTAAGGATAACATATTTAATACTTAAAAAAAACAGCAATTATAAAGCGGTAATTTGAAGGCTATTTACACATATACATTATAAATCCTTATCATTTTTAATATGTTAGTTGGCTTCAGCATTTTATGAAGATTATTTTGACCCTTTACACTTTGCAAATTAAATGGATATCTTGAGAAATATAGCAAAATAAAAAAAAGCGCATACAAATTCATTTCATGAAACCAAATTCAACCGGGCTGTGCGGGCGCAGGTAGGTACTTGAGAGCGGAGAAGTACTCGTAATCAAGTAATTTGGAAAATGTTTATACCATTATTGTGAACTTAGTAAACGACGGGATTAAATACTATAATGCCACAGGGTTCGAAGTATGTCAAGTGCGAAGTGTTTTATATTTCGAGTCTTATTTGCGACGTTTACTAAAAGGTACAAAACATATCTTTTATTTTTAGACGTTTTGACCGGATTACGCCAGTTAAGTCACGGGTTGACTGAATAATGCTAAGATTTATCGAACCGTCTTGTATAGTCGTCCCTGAAATATTTCATCATTTAGTCATTTATTTACTTAGAATTTAATTCATCAGCTAATGGGTTCAGGCGTTACCTACGTGTTAGAATTCCAACGCAGAAAGATAGTAAAGGAAATTTTACATTTATGTACATATTTAATTAATTAACATTTATTTAGTCCTAATTTCGTTTTGAAACTAACAAATGATAATTATTTAGAGATCGGTATGGTACTCTAGAGAATTACAGTTAAAGTTAACTCTAATCCTTTAAAGGTGTAAAGGATTCCACCAAGATATTCTGAGCCCAAACGCCTGATGGGCAACAAGTTATTTTCATCTACTTTTGATTTGCTTTTGAATACCTATTCACAAAAGACCCTACTCGAATAGGTTATTGGTACTTGAGGGATTTATTTCGGCCGCCGCTGTAGAGAATCGCCTTATACTCGTATATTGCGCTGCCATGTTGAGTTGACGATTTGATTTGATTTGACGCAGCAGTGAATGACAAAGCGTAGGTGCTAGTTTTGTCCAAGGAGGTGCACACATCCGGTCACCAACTGGCACGACGAACCACATCGGGATTATACACGACCTGGTAGGGCAGCCTTCCAGGATGGTTAGTCCCAGTAGGGCCCGTGTGCTATGCCGCGAGCGGCCAGCGGCACCACCGTTTTTACGGTGGTTTTTTTTCACCCACACTAGACGCCACTTAACACCCACTGGTCCCACACCTGCTGCATAAAACTCGCTCCAAGCCCGGCTTGCAGCCGCTGAACCCCGGACATAACCCAAGAGTTATTTTCTCTTATTTTATTATTAGTCAATCATGACGCTAACCTTTTATACTCAGTGAGCTGGTCACCAGTAGGTACCACAGGGGTCTTATCAAGATCTAAGACAAACAAGCACGTGAATAATGATTTATTATTCTTCTCAGAATGCAAAGTTATGTATGGTACGAGTATGTCATTTGTAGCAAAAATGCATGAAATTAGCAATTATAATTAGGAAACGTCTTGAAGGATATTTCAACTGATTATGGTACCTAAACAGCACAGTTGTAGTATGTATGTATAGTATGCCCCTGCCCTTTCGGGGATAAGGCGTAATTGATACAAAAACAAAGGGAAGTAGGAGAAACCATTCTGCGAAGGGAGGAGTCGATTAACCAGGACCTTATTCATAACCGATTGGCCAAGGGCGCGTATTCAAATCTCGCTCGACCGCGTAAAGTTTTGGCTTCGTAGACTGGACTCTTCCGGTGGCTCCTTTGATGAAGACAAGGTGAATTCGCTTGTAGCTTTAGCTCTTCAAGATGAGGGAGACAAAGCACATTTAAATGATCCTAATTTTTGTAGTGTACTTGAGTCCCTGTTATGATGAAATACCCCTGGGGGTGCCATCGGAACATTTTTAATAACCCGTAGTACCCCCAGAAACATTGTGGCAGTACTATCAATAGTTAGTTAGTTATAATATATTGTGGGACACTTTTTACACGTTTTAGCGCCATCTAGCCCAAATTAAGCTATAAGCTTGTACTATGGGATCTAGACAAGTGATATACATACTTATATATTTCTAAACACATTCATACCTATTATACATAGGAAACTCACAAACTTCGAAACCAACATTTGTGGATCCACATAACTATTTGTTCTGAACCCGGAATCAAACCAGGGACCTCATGCGCGGCAGTCGCATACACTACCACTGCGCCACCGAGCCATTTAATTTAATACTAGATATATTCTTTTTAATAAATCATTAAAATGTATCTAATGAAAATCATACATCATTTAGTTAAGAAAGTATGAAGATTTCATAAGGGTAGCACTGTCACAATGTTCCTGGGGTACTGCGGGTTCTTATAAATGTTCCCATTATGGCACCCCTAGGGGTATATTATCATATTCGGGACGCAATTTAAGTACAAAAAATTAAGATAATTCAATGGTGCTTGGTCTTCCTCATCCTGGGGAGCCACTGGGGGAGTCAAGTCTACGAAGCCGAAATTTTTTCTATTTACGAGTATATTAACGACGGAAAATATTTTAACTCACAGACACATACTTACGTAACTGCTTGTAACTGTGGAAACGTAGGCAGTTAGGGACCAAAATCAACTTCTGTAAATTTTAGACTTTACATACATACATATTTTCACGCCTTGGTTCTCGAAGGGGCATGTCAGAGGCATGTACTATACACCCACTTTTTTATATCCAATGTAACAAGTGGTAGGTACGCCCATTCCCGTCCCGTTCGGTTAGATTTTTTTTAGTGTACAATGGACTTACGCCTACCTATCATCATCATCATCATCGAGCTGCACGCGGACCTTGTTTGCCATCTTAGTGTTATAATAATATAATATCCGTTTTTTACAGGGGCTGGCGTGTGGTACCTTAATGTACGTGGTCTTCTTTGAAGTTTGGAAGGACATTAGCGGCCTGTTACAGTTCACCTGCGGCTTTCTCGGATTTGTCGTTATGGTTCTCATCTCCTACGCTGTCGATACTATTTTTGGTAAGTATTTCAGTCAGATGCCTTTGTGACAACCCGTCAGATGGCCCTAGGTCATACTGGCTGGTCACCTTATTGCTCTTGCTAGGTAAACCTTTGGAGCGTCAAGTTAGTCATTTGACTTCTGCAGAGTGATATTCGATTTCACTTTTTGAAATGAATAACCAATGGGTAATTTTAGTTTTAATTTATTAGCATTTAATTTAGTAGCCCATTATCCATGGAATGGTGCGCTACTTTGTACTGCTCCGATTTTTGTGCACAACATTGCCTTGAATCGAGTCCCGATTAAAGTATAAAGAAAAGTCACTAAGGGTCATCCATTTTAGAACTGACCATAGCGTTAAATGACTAACGTAGTGATCGTCTTTAGAATAGAATTATAAAGCATAAGTAGATACTTAGTTATAACATGTGTTTTTTTGTTTCAGAGTTTTGAATTAACAGCTGGCAGTTTACGTTGTTTGGAACTATTTGGAAAAATCTATGTACCAACATGATGTGTTTCCTAGAAGAGAAAATCATGGAAATATGTCTATAGCTCAATGATTTGTTCACATATACCTTTAACTTATTTTACTACTACCTACTATCGCTAGCTAGTCTAGCTTTATGTGACCGTATAGTATTTTGTTATCAGTTTTTCGTTTATTTTCGTCACTATTTAATTTTATAGGTTTAAGACACCACAGATTAAGTAGCTAATTTTAGTACCGGCAACTGGCGATTTAGGAGATTTTTAGAAGCTAGATATATATGTAACTACTGTGGGACATTTTTCACACAGCGCTATCCAGCCCAAACTAAGCTTTATGCTTGTGCTATTGGATCTAGACAACTAACAATAAGCCTTTCTAATACATAGTTAACACCCAAACTCCGGAGCAAAAATTTGCGGATCACTCAAATATTTTAGGAATCGAACCCGTGACTTCAGCGCGGTAGACGCACTGTGGAGCGACCTACGGTATTCGACCACACGCAGTACGGCGCGAAATCGCGATGCAGTTTCGGAGCAGTTGCTCAAAATGTGCTGATCGGTCAGACCCACACTCGCCAAAACGCGATATAGTATCGATACCGATCCAGTCGCAAAGCCGCCGCCGTTTTATGCCCAATTTTCACCATGTGTATTTCTGGTCCACGTAATAACTGGTGAGCCCATTGCCGTGTTGAAATAGATAGACGCAGGATGTGGTAGCCACAACCTGCATGTGCTGTTGAAATTTTTCAAGTCGCCCATAAGGCCTTCAACTTGACTTAACCACTGCCATGTTCTGGCAACCAGGACCAACGGCTTAATGTGTCTTCCGAAGCACGGAAACGCTCGCAAATATAAATGTCACAAAGTGGTCACCCATCCGAGGACCAGCCATAGTGAAAGTTGCGTAACTCAGTGATCGTTTACAGAACACTGAGACCGCGGGGCCACGAGCGCATATTAGGTTAACTGGAATATTAGGAAATACAGTTGTAGATATCTTTAAAGAAAAAAAGACAATGGTCTCGGTGGCGTAGGTAGTGGAAAGTGTGCCTACGCGACTGCCGCCGTCTAGGCCAAACTAGGCTAATATTAAAAAAACTTCATTATATTCACACTGTAACCATGTCGGGATAGTCAGAGAGGAGAGATCACCAGACTGCGCGATTCATGCACACTTCTCTCGCCTCAAGCTAATATAAGCCTGTACTAAGGGGTTTGAACATGATTTAAGGTATAGAAATCCTAATGGATGGTAAGCTAAACTCCTACCTACCGACTAAAACCTCACAGTGCCCTTCCATCTGCCTATGGCCGGGAGTACCCAGTGAGCTTGCGGAAGATTAACCCCATGGCTCCCGACAGACACATAACTCCAAAGAATTCTGACATAACTCTAAAGATCAAATAGATTAATTATTGTAACCCATACCTATATTTTAAAAGAGCATCCATGGAGTTTCTTGCCAGACTCTTCTCCATGAAGGGTAGGCTGCCCTCGGGACTGGCAACTAGAATAGCTCTCTTTTTAATTAATGTCATGACTATTCATAAGTCCTAAAATACTTAGTCTACATGCGGTCTCGTCTCAATGGGAATCCCATGCTAAGCCGCTTCTTCGAGAGGTTTGTGTGTTATTCTACTTTCTGGGAGAAAGTTAAAGGCGTGCGTCTAGTTCTCGCGCCACGTCTAGGCTTAAAGCCCCTAGGTAATGGAGGCCGGTAGGTTTGTCCGAAGAGCGTCGCAGACTGCGGAACTTGGGAGTTAGAGTTTACTCCCGGTCCCTCACTGGCGGCTGCTGGAGACCATTGCTCTCACCATGGTTTCTAGGGTGAGAAAAGTTCACACCCAGACCTGCAATGAGGTCCCCGATCTGCAGCTCGTGCCGTATCAAAAAAAAAGATAATCAAATTTTATATAATTTCTAAATACAACATAGGTTATATGCATTTTAGGCACACGTAGAAAACCCCTAAACTCCGAAACAAACTTTTCGGATCCCACAAAAAATTGTCCGACCCGGGATTCGAATTCGAGACCCTTACCACTACACCACCGAAGCAGTCAAAAGAATACAACCTAAAAATAAATTCTGATATAATGATACCTACCTATACTTACTTTACGCTAATTAACGCTTTAGGCTAATCGTATTAACTGACATATTAGGAATGTCCAGTTTGTTCTATTATTATATTAATATTCGATGACGTTTGAAGAAGTGTAAATATTGTTTTGTAAATAAATGGTAGCTATTCATAAAATTTCAGTGTTTTAATTGTTTTGCAATATAACGATATGACTACTTAAGAGTGTACAACAATATCTGTATTTCTCAGTGCCTGTACCTAGGTTAAAGACATGGATCAAGGAAACACACCATATGCCTCTGAAAGTCCCCACGAAGCCTTCTACATCTTATTTCTACTACACTCATCAAACGTAGACTTTATTCTTGATGATTAGAACAATTCATTTGCTAATCCATCCTCAGTGGTTAACATACTGATTCATTATTAAAAGCGAGAGAAACCAAGATTTGTATGTGTATCGAATTATTGTCCCCTTGTTCCAACCCCTGGCCCTGGGTGTGTATTATAAGTGTATTTTCTGCCTTTCTTTTTACCCAAGTGTTATTTCTGGGTGAAGTTTAAGCGAAATAGACTGTCGGAAGCGACTATTTCGCCTGAATTTCGAACATCAAATGCGCCTGCGTCCTTGTATATCAGAGAGCAAATGCATCACGGGCAGAGGAAGTTGGCTTAAGCTTCAAGTCCCCTATACGGTGAGTATTCTTCATTTTAGTATATTCCCGATTGCTTCTAAACCCTACTCGTATTTAGAGCCTGCTTTCGACTTGTTTGACTGCTCTTAGGACCTACCGTTAGACTTTTAATTTTCGGTATTAATAGGATCTATTGCCGATACTAGTAGTCGTTGTCTCATACTCATCCGTAAGTCAGCAAGTGCTCCCTTTTCTGTAGTAAGTGTCCATCAAATCTGTCTTTTTTCTAGTCCACTGTTGTACGTAGGCAGTAATAAGGTAATATAATTTTAAGTTCGATTAACTTTACTTTTAACTTACTGACAGGATTGGTTGCTACAGGTTTTGTATTGAGTTTTTTTGCAGTTTTTGATAGGCACCCACTTGCAGGTAAGGCTGGCTTGGACCTCAGATATCGGTTGCGCACGGAAGTGAAGGAGAAAAAAAAGTAAACAAGTTATAATTTAACAAATAATAATTTAATTAGAAATTAACATTTTAATTTCTATTATTTATCTAGTCTTAAAGAAAATAGATAAGATTTTATATTAGGCTGATTGAAAATCATTAGATATCTATGCAGGCGGCAAATTTACACATCTAATGATTAATTTGAAAAGATGTTTTATAAAAGAATTCTACGTCTGTGGACATTTCACTATCTCGAATCATAGACAATTCTAACATTTTTGAAGTTATGGTAGGTAATTCTTTTGGCGCCAATAACCACTTGAACCTCCCAATTTTTTTATGACGTAATTTTTCGCAATTAACCTATGACCTAATTAACTAAAATCGAGATATCTTGGAAACTATAACAGCTAGAAAAAAAAACTACTTGATAATAGTAATTTTTTTTACAGATTCTACATAAAGCTATAATAATTTTGAATTTTAATCCCAATTAATTAATATATTTAAATAAAATCGTCTAAGTAGGTCGAAAATTTAATAAATGTTATTTTGCAGAAATTTGCTACTTACATGAAAAACTATATAAAAAAATATATTTTTGTTTTCACATACTTATTCATATTCCCGGAATAATCCTGGAAGCTAACTGATAACAGTTTCCATGACAACTATAACTACATTCAAAGTAGTTTTTATTAATTTTTGATTCTTTTTTTATTATTCCATAGACAAACGAAGAAGTATAACATCTTGCATGCACACATAAGTACCCACATACTCTTTTTTATAATATGTCATTATAAAAAAGAGAGATAACTAGATGTCAGAAGTGTCTATGATACAAAACGCGGGAAACTATGCCACAGAATAAACATTACAAGACAACATTTTTTAAATATTTTCTTTATTAAAATATGATGTACTTAGATAAATTACCATTCGGTACATACACGAGTATCCTTAACTAATATGATTGAGAGAAAAAGACATAGAGAAATTTTGGAAAATCCTTAACATTAAATGGTACACGAGTACAATTTCTTCAAGCCTGCTTCATACCTACTCATTACTTCTAAGGCCGGTACATTTTATTCGTCATACTTACAACAATGCACTTTAAGTAATAAAGTTTTAAATATCAACTATATGATATAGCTTTTTATAGATTATTGCATTATATCTGTAATTTTATTACATTACATAATATATTATTTTTATATAGGACTCCCTTATCCAAAAGACTCGATCCCATATTCAACTTTTTTTTCACTACCAATCATTTGAATCATTCATTCAAGATCCAATACCATGGAATGAGCCCTTATCTGTTAATTCTCTTTAATAATTATCGAACAAATCTACGGTCTCAATTAATAAGATTGGAAGCGTCAAATATAAACAATGGCTAGTAAATATTAAATGCAACTAAGTAGTGATTATAATAAGTACTGAATTATAACGATAAAATAAAAATTCAGGCACCTTTTTCTTATTCTAATCAAAGAATAATAATAGTATTTATGCATAGATTATTTTTCATAAAAAAGACCACATCGTGTTCAATAATTAACTAAAAAAGCAGTAGAAGTATTATTAATATTTTTTTTGTATAGATTGTTTCAAATCTTTCTTCCGTTTTCTTTTCTCTCCTATTGTATAACAGGATGCAACTCTTAAACACTCGATGACTAGTTTTTTTGTCGTTTAGGTATAACAGGCGCAATAACAATGTTCTAGATTATTCTAAGTATAACTATCTAATACGAAGTATTTGCATCGCACCAATATGTACCTTTACCAAGACTCGATAGAATAGATCACGCTTCATCATATTACATTATTCTAGCCTGGTCGTATCATAACTGGAATTATAAAATACTAAATCCAGTATATCTATTATATTTTTAAAGGGATGCATTATGAGCTTTATTTGGTAGCGTTTTTCAGTGGTTGCCACGTCAAGCACTCGCGTGTTATTACGATTTTAAACAAATTTTATATTTCAACGGAACAATGAGGTTTTGATTGAACGAGATCAACAACCTCCTAGAATTACCTAGAATTTTATAACATTGATTATATTAATAATACCAACTTCAATCATTAATAATCCCAATTTCAACATGCAAGTATTTTTTATATGATATAATGGATTATTACTAATATTCGTAATGAAATATTTTAACATGGTTTGAAGTGTATAAAACTTTTTAAAACGGCGATTTTCGAATAATTGAATAATTTCCAATGGCAAATTTAACTACAAAACGAGGTTGAAAAAAACAAAATGTTTATAAATTTCAACCTAATTCTACAAAAGCTACTAAATATTAATTCTCAAATCTTATGAGGTCCCGTTTCATACCTAAAATAAATATACTTATAGTGCTGCATGAAACTGATCGAAACGGATTGAAAAACTACGGTTGCAATATCGATTGAAGACAACAGACAAGCTTCAAGGGGTATTTTGAAGCGTATGAACTTACGCAGATATGAACAGTGGGTCTAGTGAAAATAATTTTGGCACATGGCTTAAATAATTGTAAGCAAATTTTATATTATAATTACCAAGAATAATGTAATTCCAAAACAATGAAAAATCTTCTAAATTTAGTATTCATATAATTATTGCTTTATGTACTAATTTATCACTTGAATTGCAATATAAGAAGAATATAAACAATATATTATTAAGTCTTAGAGTGGAAATAATCAGGTAAGTACAGTTTAGGAAACATATTTAAGTAAAACTAGACTAGATTAGGAACATAATTTCAGACAGTTCTCTGAATTTAACAAATATTAGAATGGATAATTTTTGAAAGCAACTAGTATCATAGCTTAATCAAATATTTTTTTATTAAAGTGAAAAAAGACATCTCAGTTTAGAACTGAATTGACCATTTTCATTTAAATAAAAACATATTGTTTTTTTGGACAGACTGCACTTACCACAGTGTATTCGTAAAATTAAATAAACTACGCGTAATCCTTGCCAAAATATTGAACAATTTGAAAACAGCATAGTTTTAAAACTCTATGGTTTTGAAATACAATTAAAACACCGCAGATTTAAAAAATCTAGGAAATCAAATCGGAGTCCTTTCATACACAGCTTAGTTATTTCATTATATTTCGGCGGTGTAAGTAAATAAAATTGTTCTGTTACACTTATTTAATGCATTCTTTATTATAATGTGTTGTACCAATCGTGAACTTTTAAAAAAGCAACTCAACGAACTAAAATGACAGCCACAAAAAATCTGTGCTAGTGGGCGGGGCTTTAAAAGTCTGTGTGACTCACGAATCACGAACAGTCACTCAGATTACGTGACTATATTTTTTCATTGTTGAATAAACGTGCATCCGATTTATACCGATGACGGTGTTTTAATTGCATGCATGTAAATTTTTTGTGTTTTAAATCAATGCCTACGGTGTCATTGAGGCTCTAAGGCATTTCTACGAGAAGCTTTCTGCATTGTAACATGAGGCAAGAGTCACGTATAATAAAACAAGTGCAGGGTGCTTAAGATTTCAGAAGTTTGTTCGCGCGCTGATTCGCCACCGCAATGCGCGTTTCGTTGCTCTCTCCCTATAAATATAAAACATGTTTTAATAACAATAAATAATTAAAGAGATGTTGCTGCTGATAAACATACACTTTAGTGTTATTTTAGCTGGTTAAAGGGATAGCTTAATAATAAAGTACACAAATAAAATTAGCATTTTCAAAACGAACGTAAGAATGAAGAAACAAAGTACTATGATCAAGATCATGAAAAAAAGACACAAAAATCCAAACTGAAGTAAATGTTTTGAAAATATTAGAATACTCAAAAATGAAACAGACTCAAAAAAAAAAGATAGAAAAAGATTAAAAAAAAAGACAGAAAAAAAGACTGAAAAAAAGTCACAAATCTTTCCGAACAAAAAGAGGCAATCAAAAAGAGTAAAACAGATTTAATGAGGGTTTCACAAGCCTTACACAATTACAGCATTTAATAGTACAGATACAATATTTATTTTATTTACTGTATCGATTTTAAATATTCCCAAAAATGGATTTCAAATCATAATTTTGAGTTTATTCTGTACTATTACATGACGTTATTTCAATTTGTAAGTATAAGACCTTTTAGCTTCAGCGTTAGCACCATGTTGCTTATGAAATTCAAACAAACCAAAGTCTAACGGCGTACCACAGAGTAGGATATAGCATAATATTTCATTGCTAAGAGGAGATGTGTGTTCCAGAGAGATAATTGTAAAATTGCAATTCACTGGCATCATTTTTGTCAAATTACCAAGAGTTCATCATTTGACTTGGAGTTGTGTCCTGATTTTATCCCTAATAGTTTATTTTGATTCATTCACCTATGATAAAAAGTCAACAAATTAATAATAAAAGAATAATATTTTTATACAAACTATCTGTAATTTTGAAAAAAAAAACAAAGTCTGCCAAAGTAAGAAATTAATTTCGTATATATTTATTTATCTTTGCATCACTTATAGTTGAGTGGTAGAAAATGTCTATGACATTATGTATGTGCAATAAGTATAAATAAATAAAATAAAATGGCCACTAGAACGTTATTGTATGTAATACTAAAGTAAAAATGTTATATAGTATTGTTCTGAAAGTAATATGTAAGCTTTATCCTTTATATTTCATTCAAATTTTTTTTAGTACAGAAATTACTAAATATTTCACAGTAAAAGGAATCTTCATCTCCTCTTAATATATGCCTATTCCAGGTTGCAGAACAAAAATGAATATAAACACTTGTGTATGTTTACTAAGAACAATAGCTTGCGTTAAGCCCCTGTAGTACGTGGTAATACTCTGCTTTAAATGTAGAAGCAGTGCTCAATTCAAAGAGTACTTTAAAAAAAAAATACTCACGGTTGACGACGACGTAGTAAGTGTTTTGGTAGTTGTATGTGTGTTAGTCTCGTGGAATAGGTGGTTTGTTAACTTGATAAGTTATGGTTTCAATTATATTTGATTAAAGTGTTTAGGGACATATGAGCATATATATTTTGGTTCGTAGTGATGTTGTCATCTGAAGAGTAGGGTAGTACCTATAGTATACAATTCTACAAAGTTTATTACTTAAAGTATACCGAGGAAACTTGTACCCGTTAATCCTTATAATAAGATATTCTGAATGATTTCGGAAAAATGTGTATGAATAAGATGTATGTAATTTTAATTTTCAGATCTGTCTTATAATATAATGGGTCAAAGAAGAATTAAATAAAAAATAAACAACTTAAAATCATTTTGCTAATTAAATGTTTTATTTTCTCATAAAATTAAAATTACTTATGATTTTTTTATGAATATTTATATTTAATATACAATTAAATAGCTGTCATAATACTAAGTTATATTTAAGTAGTTACGTTTCATTTATATATTTCATAGAAGCAGATATGTATTTTATTACCAGATATGTAAAGCTATATATTGCATATAATATAGTTTCAGATAATATATCACTTAGTAAATACGAAAAATATGAAATAATTAATATTAATGTATGTACTATATTCATTCATATATAAATAATACTCTAAATTATTGAGATACTTTTATTAAGATCAGTTAATTTATGTCAATTTCATGTTGAAATAAGACACATAAATGCTCCTATGAAAAGTACAAGAAATCCATCGACAGATCTGCAGTAAGTGAGTACAATTATCTCGAAGACATGTGACTGATTTAACTCTAATACTTAATTTCAAACTATTATCACATATCAACCCATCTCTATCGCACCTATTATTATATACCACCTATGCATCTCTTCTTAGATGTCTATATTTACCTTATTAATGGTATATTATTTGATATTAATAATACATTATAAACCAAAAAGGTTTTTATAACAAGATAATAAATTATAAAGATAGATTAAACTAAAAAAAAGACGGTGTAATGAAAAAAAGACCGAAATAAAAAGCCAGAGAAAAAAAGACAATTGAATGACTTAAATTGAAATTATTCATAACGGTTTGTCCAATAATATATCTTTTATATAGTTCTTATTATATTACAAGATATATATATGCGATTATTATTTTACGCCAAGCAATATTTTTATTTTCCTAGCAATAACAATAACACTACAATTAACAAGGGGTAAATGCATTTTCTCAAAATAACATATTTATAATTCAACTTTCATTATTGTAACTGTAGTGGGGAATCGTAGATTTACTTTTATATGAGAAAACATGAATAATACTCTTTTTAACATGAACTACTGCATAAAATAAATACCTACTGATTAACCTTAGTAGTTTATGAGTTATACCTAAATTATTATTTGTGACATACATAGGGCTAAACTAACTAATGGTTATTTTAATCGATAGAGACTCCTTTCCCAGGGCGATTACTTGTACATATTATCATTTACTCGTAAATATGCTAGTTCAGAATATTAGTTATATGTAGAGATTTAACCATAATTATACTTATTCTTCCGCAATCACAAAACTTTATGATTTTATGTGTCTCGTATGACGGCAGATTAATTTGTAAGTAGTTTTGATTTATATGATAGATATAATAACTCATGTCCGCATTCTAGGGCATGACATGTATAATACTTGAGCGTCGAGAATGAGCAAAGAAATACTTCAATTTTTTAGACAATAGAGATATCAACACCATTCTCACCCTCATATCTAAAGGATGACATATGAAGAAAAAGTGAAAGAAAGATGAAATTGAAAAAAAAAAGAACTTGGCGTGGAGTAGGTACATTTTTTTACATTATTTTCTTTATGCAGTAGCATGTTTGAAGGATTTCAAGTTAAATCTCAAAACATCTTGTAAGAGCAGGAACACTAAGCAAAATATTAGATTATATTAAAGATAGGGGTCTACTGGCGGTTGCAGATTAGTTAGAAATGAGATAAACATAATTTATAATGCCTAATTTTTACTATATTGATCATAAAATATTTATTTGAAATACATTCATATTAAATATTTTACTTTTTTAGTTACTTATTAAAGAATAATGAATATAATAGTATATAGGATATATATCTGCAACCGGTTTGCAACAGCATGCGCCCGCGCAATTGACCACGAGACCATGTACGTGTGTGTATCGTGTTTTGTGTGAATTCCGCTGCCGTTTACTTGAGGAGCTCGTGCGCACGCTGGTTCGCCAGAGTTATCCTCGTTTCGTTCGATTCGCCCTAAGATAGAACACGGGTTTCGTTTTTTGTTCAATTCACAGCGACTTTTATTATATAAATAAATTATAAGGCACGTGTAATTAATCGCATGTGATAATTAAATAAAATTTGTGTGATGCCTTTTAGTCGCTGTCCTTTGAAACAAATTGTATCGTTAGCAGTTGATGTGAATGGCAGTGTTAGTCTAGAGATATGTTAGTCAATCAGATGGATGTGAGGGCTAGTCAACATTTGATACACAATGATGGTGTGGACAGATGTGTTCTGGAGTTGTCAGTAACATGTCATGTCACTCGTTGGATATTTAAAAAAAATTACAACAACCAATTTCTTATTAAATACTCTACAGTATGAAAGACACATGCATCGAGTGAAAGGGACAGGAGGTTTTTTATTAAATTGCCAGGTAAGCGAGTGTTTTAAATTTTTGATGCCAATAAGCCAGAAGACAAGTCAGAAGACACAAAGAAGAAACTAATAAAACTTCCACTGCTAAGTGACAGGCATACACGTTAAGACGGTGAACATGTTGATGAAGAATTCAACACAACAAAATTTATTACTGAAAAAACTTTGTTGTGCCTTACAATGTAAAATTTAACCCGTTTCACAATACATTGTAAGTAATAACTAATAGTCCATGCATGTAATTTATGTTTGACATAAGGTGATAATTTTAGGGTTAAATTATACATTGTGTACGTTTAAGCTTAAGTCACAACATCGACATTTTATTAAAAATATTTAAAAAATTAGATTTTCTGAAACACATCAATGTAGAAAATAAGTTAGAGAAAATATTAAGAAGTTTCAGTTGCAGTGTATACGAATTCGTATTAAAAAATGTATATTTGTACTCCGGAGCTGGTTCTTAGTGTGGCAACTTCGACCCTTTGCATCTTCAGTGCCTATTTTTGTATTTGGTAGTTTTCTTATCTTGATAAAACTATTGAAAATCACAGATTTTTTTAAATAGCAAATGCTATCAAGCATCGTACCCCGATCCTTCCTTCCTTCCTTTCCTCCTTTCCTTTTCCTTTCTCTAAATGCTACACTCCCAAAGTACGTGATGGGCAGTCTGATCATATTTGGCATCAGCTGTTGAACACAGACAGTACGAGACTCAACCAGCTTAAACAAATATAATTGAAAGACTGGTACTCTTAAAGAAAACGGAAAGAAAGTGTCCCTGATTTACTGGTACGCCTACTGAACCAATCGGGGAAACTTTTTGAAAGGTCTTTCCAGTTTTACAGTCAGCACGCAGACAAGGAGTCATCTCGTGGTATACCAATATTGTTGCCTTTTTTGGGTTTAGTGGGTAAACCGAGAAATCCGGGAGTCCCACACGCTCTCTATATCTCTTAACATACCGATCTCTACACGATCGGATCGGATCTCGTTGCATCAAGAGTGAGTGAAAAAATTTCGTGCTGTTAAACGTTTCTGCCATACATATTACCGGAATCAAACATAGCTCACATAGGACTCGTAATATACTACGGTGGTGCTTTTCTTTTTCTATAGGATTTACACCTAGTTGCTTTCCCGCATTGCAAAGGAGGCGTTACGTTCTTTTTCCAACTTCCTCAAATTGCCTTCTGATTAATTTCGTTGCGGGTTCCAAGATATTCTAACTTCTCCTGGGAATTCACTGAGCTCTAGCTCGGTGTAACTTTGGTGGTCATGGTCATTGCTGTAGGTCCTGGTTTACAGGAGTAATGGGAATGTGGGTGGGATTAGTCCCAATTAATAAAAAAAGGAGTACTAATCTGTTCCTTTTTTGGTCAAATCCACTCTCTCACTCTTCCAGACCCCACAAAGAATAAAAAACATTATTAAGATGGAAGCGATTTACTTTTCCTATATTGGAATTTAACGAATTCGTATACATATTTTTTTTTACAATTGATTTCATTATTGAAAATAAACATGTATTTACCTTGCGGTTGACGCGGTCGATCTGGCGATTTTGGTTCTCGAGCTCAGAGCCCATGTCGAGCGCCATATTGCGAAGGTTACCAATCATAGTGTTGACCTGACCCATGTTTTCTTCCATCTCATCTTCGCGTGCGTCGTTTGTTATTCTATGTAAAAAAAATGTAGTTCTGAATAAACTATCGTTTGTTGTATAGAGAATGAGCTTGCTGTAATCTTGCTATATTTAGAGGTATATATTTTCTACAGATTTTACGAATTAAATAAGACCGCAATGACTTTTGACTTTTCCAAACGGTCAAAAGTACTCAGATACCCAAACGTACATGTATTAAGCGATTAATGAATCTGCAGGAAGCGAAAAATATGCATGGATCGCAATGCCTGGCGATCTGACCTCTTTGACTACCCCGTCAGGGATACAGTGTGAAGATAGTTAAGTTTTTTTCAACATAAGTGCTTGAGTATCATACCAGAATTTTGGTGGATTTTCTAACGATTGTGAGGTGCTTAATACGATTTTAATCACATTCGAGCTTTTGTCCCAGTTGCGTCTCAGGACACCCGTTTCCGCTTTTTTAAGATTCGTTTTTATATCACCAAAATTTGTTAATGACGTTGTTGAACAATCTCTTTGTAAAAAAAAACATTTTTCAACTCATTTCATATTGGAGAAAAAGGCAACATTCAATATGAAATAAGTTGCAGAAGTATACAGAAAAATTGAGAGTGTGTGCTTAAGACCGCACGGTAGAAGTGAAATCTTAATAGGCAATCGCAATCAATTATTACGTATGAATTAAATATACTAAACACAGCGACACAACGGCGAAGAGCAGCTTACTGTACCTTTCTCGCTCGGGTACACTCGACGTTCCCGAGTTCACCCGATCGAGCCTTTCACCTCAGAGCGTGACGGATCAGCCTAACTTACCACCTACGGAAAAATCTGAGTGCGGTGCGCCAAAAGTAGTTTTCACTTCAAATACTTTATAATTATTGTCTTTCAAATTGGTGTACTAACCTTCCTATGTATCCAGCTTGTGGACCTATACCGTTGCGTTCGTCCATCACCCTCTGCGGTTGGTTGTTGACCACTTTGCCATCATCGTTGCCCTTCCACGTTCCATCGTCTTCTTTGAATGATGCACCCCTGGAATTCCAGTCATATAACATTTACATCTTATTTAGAACTGGCTTAATGTTCAGTTAGTCTGCATCGCAAGATAATAATTTTATGAAATATAATGTGCATGGTGCCTACTGCCTATATTTGTGAAGTCGAATTTTGTCGAGACCTATACAAAAGACTAAGTTCGAAAAACGGGCGTGGTCAGCTTTCAGCATCTATTAGATATGTTTCACAAAATTTTCTGGATATACATACATATAGTCACGATTTTTGTCTTTAAGGGGGTAGACAGAGTGACAGAGGTGGCAAGCCGTGACCGAGCCGTGTTAAAACAGACAGGATAATTTTTTCAAGGCTAAAATAGGCTTTTTATACTTGCCTTAACAACTGCCATGTTACAGGTACTCAGGGACTTAAGGTACGTTATTGGAAAGGCTACAAACGTGTAAAAGCTTTCGCAAATGCTGAACAAACTCATTTCTGAAAATAGGAATCTAGTGTTGGTTGAAGTCGTCAAAGTTTACGCTACGGCCACCCTCAATGCATGCCTGAAAGATTAAGCCGTCCCAAGGAGACATAGGGTCGTATTCCAGAAAGTTCCTCAATACTCAAGAAACACTTGAGAGTAGTATTTATAAGGCAAAACTAGCCTCAAACGTTTCTTGAGTATTGAGAAATATTCTGGAATACGGCCCATAAAAGAAGACACACTGGTCCGGCCTGTTGCAGTGAGGGCTGGAGACACCGGTACATGTTTGCCGTGGCCCTAAAAGTATAAAATCTTGCAAATCAATTATTTATATTAGAATTCACGACGAATGAATAAACCTAATAGTAAAATCGTTACCTAAATGAATTCATTGAAACAATTTGTATAGAAAAAAAAATGGTTTTCATTTCGAAAACCTACTAAATTTAGTTACTGCCTCGGTGGCGCAGTGGTAGTGTATGCGACTGCCGTGGCTGAGGTCCAAGGTTCGATTCCCGGGTCGGAAAACATATTTGTGTGATTCACAAAGGTTTGTTTCGGAGTTTGGGTGTTTCTTATATATGTATGTATGTTTACTATGTATGTATTTAGAAATATATAAGTATGTTTATCAGTCGTCTAGATCCCATAAGACAAGCTTATTTTAGTATACATTGGACTAGACGGCCCTGTGTTTAAAAAAAATGAGCCACAATATTTATTTATAATGAAATGATTATGAAAAACAATGTGTGTTATTAATTCCTGATTTTTGTACTTAATACAAATTTTTACCAACTTTAATAAAACTATCAAGGCAACATATGTTCAATATGACCTCCCTCTCGCTGAATACAGAAACGAGCACGTTTTAGTACACCTCTTGTTGCCATAGCCAAGGACATGTGATTAATGTTGTTTAAGTGGTAAAGGACTGCCTTTTCTAATACTTGTACAGTATTGTATCGAAATTCATAAACTCGACCCCTTAAGGTGCCCCATATAAAAAAGTACATGGGCATCATATTGGTTGAACGTGGTGAACATTTAATAGGACCATATGTACCCATCGAACAACCAGGAAAATGTTCATCTAAAAACCGTTAATTTGCTGTACTATTATGTGCAGGTGCACCGTCTTATTGGTAAATGAAAGTAACAATAATAACAACGTTCGTTCGAAATTTGTATTTGTTATTCATTTGAATAATAAGTCTTAAGGTCCAGTCTAAAGTCTACAGTGCAAGGTCAAGTCTACAGTGCAAATAAATAAAATCGCATTTTTTAATATGGAACGCTTTTTGTACGTGTAAGTATCAACTGTGATGCAGTAGATGGGAACTTTGAACTAACCTGTTGTATGAGATTTTTTTTTTAAATTTGACTAACTTCTGCTGCTCAGATTTTTTTTCTTCCAAAACAATGAAATATTCCCTAATAATTGAGTCGATTCGTATTCGTGTCAATTATTTTATCACAAAAAAAGAATAAATGGTTCCTAAGGACGTTTCCCTGTATCTTCTATGGTTTTGGATTTTCCTATACTATCCCAGTTAAAAAAAACACACTGTATAGCAGAATTACGGCAAAATACGGCCGAATACCTCCGTTGTATAACAAAAAATGCAGTGATGTACCCACTTGTTGCACGGCAGAGCACAGATGCCACAGCATTTCTCCATACCCGACAGATTCTTCTCGGCTTCGCGCATGTCCGCATTAATTTGGTCCATTCCCTCCTCGATTCTATCCAATTGCTCTGTTCACACACCATAACAACAGTTTTAGATCCACCCTTGCAGTACATCTTTAAATGTGTACAAGCACCTATCATAATCTTTATCGCGTATATTTCGATACTTGTATCCATTTATCATTGAGATTCTAGTAAATTCTAAACGCTTCAAAAGACCAGGTCTAAGTGTAAGACAATAGCACCTTGATTACACGTAGTTTTATATTATGAACTATTCAATCATGCAATATACCATTGACCTACAGCAATACTAAAACATTTCAACACTAAAATCGAAGCATCTAATACTGAGTATGCGTGCGTTTGTCTTACACTTGGGTCTGGTTGAAATACCTAACAAACGAATATTTTACTTATTTAGTGACTTACATGAGGTACAATATCAAGATTATAAATTATTGAATCAAAAATTTCTAGGTCATGCAATCAACAGCAATATAGAAAAGGACGTGCATAGCTGGATGCGTGAAAAAAACTAAATAAAATAGTTGATACTGTTTAACTCAATCAGATAATCTCAGCGTCCCTGTTGGCATAAGACCCTCTGGTGGTGAGGAAACGCCGAGATCAAAAGATGCAGTTTTTAAACTAATTTTATTTACGATCATGACAAACAATGTTTTACCTTCAGTGTTATCCTTTATAAATAAACTGTTAGCATATTTTCAATCGATAATAATTTATTGTTATCAAGTCATTGCCATTCACCAACTCTCATAAATTATCTGAACTGGCATTTCAGACAAAAAGCTTACTAAATTATGAGTGATGCAAAATAGTATGTACTACTGGATGCTTACCGCCCTGTTCATCCAGCATGACCAGGGTTTTCATGCCCACCTCGTGACTCTACAACATATAATGGTTTGTCTATAGCTCGCCAAACGAATGCGGTGAGGAGTCGGGGGCGGCGCGCACGCTGGCCGGCGCTAGGCGTCGCTCTCAACTCAATACCAACACAACTCAAACTGATAACTAAACAGAAATAAACGTACATTGACATGGCGGGGTGATGCGCGGCTGCTAAGATGCAACGCAACGAGCCGCCGCGTCACCAACCCCTCCACCAGATAAAATAAATCAACTTAGCAAATGAGCGTATCCATAAAGCCATTCCTAAATGAAACGTGAACATAGCAAAGTATTTATTTAGTTGAAGAAGAAAACGAACAAACTAATATGTAGTGTGGCGAGGAGCGAGCGGCGCTGGCCTCGCTGACAGACACAGATCGCATCGAGCTAACAGTTACCTACGTCTAACATTTAAGTACGCTGCTAGCCATGGAGATGAAGGCGTATACCATTTACTCTATACGTCCAACAGACACTCGGTAAACGCACATTCATTTCAGTACCGCAGTATAAGAGAAGAGAACATCGGAAAGATAAATAAATATACCTATAAAAAGCGTATCGATCAAATATCAACGGAAGAACTAAACAGATTGCGCAGCTCATTCAAACAAATCTTCAGCAAAAGATAGAGTAACAGTCTTTTGCGACATTTAGCAACGAACGGCCACTGGGCTTTTCTATTTACACTATATATTGTCAAGATCATCCCCATCGAAACATATAGATACACACGCAACATCGATCTCAGATAAATCGTTATTTAAGAGAAACGTCAAAGAAAAACAAAGAGATTTTTATTAACTGCACATTCAAACACAGACGTTCTCACGGTTCGACTATCCACGTGTCAGTTTAACTCTTACCGCCCTGGTGACTCAACATATGAAGCGCTTGCCCCCCGGCGTCCTCGCTCTATACATAAAATACAAATCAAAATAATATATCGTAGGAGAGAGTCGGGGTCGTGTGGGTGGGTGGGTGCGGTGCGCCGGTAGGGGTTGGCACCGAGCGGTGCTGAGCGGCGAGTGCGGCGTGACGCGGAGCTTCGCGCTACGGCGGAGGCGACGGGCGGCGTGCGTGCGCGTGCGGGCGAGAGCGACCGTCGCGCCCGCACCCGCACCACGCTGCGGTCTGCGGCGCGTGCGGGCGCGGCGGCAGCGCGAACACACTACTCGATCCACAACGGCATGCATGCAGTCAAGCTTGCAAGTAAACCAGATTCAGTTTCATCTGTGCTCAGTTTCATATGATTTATGATATTTTGTGTGATGTCGAGAGTCGTGCGTTGAGGAGAAGCGTTTCGAATTTACTTTGGTCTTTTAATTAGATACGTTTATGTGAATTCAGTTAGGTTGTTAATTTAGTTAGATCATCTGAAATGCAGAATGTATAAGTATCGGTACGACCGAATATAAGGTTCGTTATGTCGATAAGTTCAGCCTGCCTGAAGTCGTAAAATAAAGAGCTCGATGTTAAGTTGTGCAAGGTGGTGTATAATATCTACATAACGAATAAATATACAAAGATGTGGGTTATCCGTGATCATTTCCATGTGTAAGTTATCAATGTTAACGGTCCTTTGTCCAACGGAGGATGCCCGCACCTTTGCATTGGAATAGCGGTGATGTAATTTTAAATACATAATCAATACGATATACCCCCTTAATTTCTTCGATATCGATGAGCCCATCTTCGGGTCGGCTGAAAACCCTACGATGCTGAACAAAGTTAGCGAAAAAGGATAAAATAGATAAAATTGTAAATAATGTAGTGTTGCAAATATTGCAGATCACTCACCTCCCTGGTCGTCTAGAGCGACCAGAGTGCGTATGCCGGCCTCCTTGCTCTATGCCGCAGAAACAAAAAGTCACAGAGCATGTTAGTTGTGAGGGGTACAGTGGAGTGAGTAAAGAGTGGACGGTCGCTAATGCTCGCTGGCTGCGGCGACCAGCGAGGGCTTTGTATTTACTACATGTACGAGTACAGTCAGTTGTTGTGTCGCACTCAACAAACGAAACCTTCCTTTCACATGATCGCACACCACAATCGATCAAAAACATATACTGAGTGAGTACCGCCACTGTGCACATAGTGGAAGATAGGTCTCCTTGCTGATGAATGGTGTTAGATATAAGTTATGCTGAGTCTGTACTGTGTTGTCGTTACATGTTGTATATTTGGCGCAGACGTTTTGACGTAATACATAATACCAATATATACATACTAAACAAAAATATTTTGAATAATCTAGGTAACACTAAAAACTGATTTAAAATCTTATATTATTTGTATAATATTACAACTTAACGAGACACAAGTTATTTTTATTTTTTTTGCATTTGATTTGCAGTTAGTACATGTATATTGTGTGAGAGTCAGGATTAGATGTATCTCGATGTATTTGTTGGAGTCCAGTGGTAGGTACGGGGGTGTGTACACGCCCTTATATTGACAGTAATGTGAATGTTAGAGAAGGCATGAAAATCATACAACAAAATAGACGACAGTCAACAACAGACAGCAGCCACTACACAGAGACCTAAGATACAGATTTAACTAAAACAGGATAGAACAAACATCAACATATACACTGATCACGATTCAGAACATTTCATGGGCAAACGTAATAGATCAGTTAGTGTCGGAAAGATAGTCTATGGAATTGTAAAGAAACAGAATAATAAATTCATCTATGAAGTATAGACGTCAGAGGAGATCGTTAGAAGTCAGAAAATCATATAACATAGTAAATAGGAAGAAAGTGCGTAGAAAAGAGTGAGTCAGCTTCAAAGGTGGATTCTTGGAGCATGAACCCCAGTGTCAACATTAGGGTCTCATTTAGAAAGCAAGCCCAAGCACAATGGATTGACTATAATCGGACTCAAAAGCGCACCTGTTTTGGTAATAACGTAAAAAAAGGGGAGTTCTAAACGTTATAAAAACCTAAATGTGGGAGGGAATTCTATTGTAGTCAATGATGGGCTTTCATGCTTTGACCTAAAACAGCGTTCGGGCGACATGACAGGAGCTGACGGTTAAACAGTATATTCAGTCAATTTATTAAGCCTCGTTTAGATAATATTAAAAAGAGGCATGATTATATCAACAATTTAATGTTGATTAACAGTCAGCACCGAAGGCCTGTTCGCCTCGGAAGTAAAATATATCACACAAAATGTACAACTTCACTACGAACACAACGGGCTATATAGAACTCTAACATATTGGACACATAAGGCACGAAACATGCAACACCCATATATGTATGGTTATAATAACACATAATACAGAAAACATATCATACATTATACAAGAAAGTAGGATTAACACAAGCAAATTAGGATGTTATGATCGGACAACTATGATAGATATATACATACACACATTTAGATATGAACAAAATAATAAATAGCGACATCGAAACACAACAGCCAGGATTAGCAGAGGCTGCGCCCAAGGGGGTACGGTGGGACGGGCGTCAGAGACCAAACCGAGCTTGGGGCTACCAGGACACTTCCGCTATACCCCTCACTCCCTCGCATCGAGAACACCTCTCTCACAGATGATCAAATAATTCACATAATCGACAACAGAATGGAATACATACTATGAGAGGAAACAACTGAAACGCTTGTCTGGGGGTAATATACCGCACACGTTTTAATTCTATATTTTATAGATAAGAATTAGACATGAGGAGCTTCCAGATATTGCCGCACGCTTGGAAAATCAAGAGGTCAATTTAATAATAAACACCATAATTTTAGAGCACATTAATGTGCACAATTATTCCAAAATTCGATATAAACACATATTGTCGAATTCAGTGATTTAATGATCAATGCAGATGATTTCGTTACTTAATAACAAAAAGTTTGAGTACTGTATCAATTCAAATTCTTGATTAGGATAAAACGAAACTAATGAAATTTATATCAAATTTCGGATTGATAATACGATTATATTAAAGGAATAGCATTTTTTTTATAAATTCTTGGAGACATTCACGACATTTATACAATTATTTAAATGTAATGTTGTTCCACGACTAATCTAAAACAGGGGTTGCCAACTTGATTAAACCCAACAATTACTGTTCACTGTTGAAAATATATGCGATCTATCAATTACATACTTTGAATTAAACATTACAAAACTATTATATTTTATTAAGAAAGAAAATACGTTTAAAATCATTTTAATATTTAAAAAAAAATTCGTATTAGAGGAACTTAAAAAAAAAATATTTTTGTCTTGCCACGAACGATTGGCCACCCCTGATATAGAGGGAATGCTCTCCAATTTAATGTAGTATTTTAATTAACAATTCAACTTCCAATATTTATTAATAATTAAGTTCGACACTCACCTCCTCGCATAGTTGCATCATACGCCGTGTAGACTCCAACGACTGAAAAATTATAAAATTAATTTAATTGAGAAAGTCGCGAGAAATTGGTGATCGGTATAAGACCAAACACAATTCTTGGGCGAGGAACGTCAATTTCTTTAATATTTTTGCTCATTATAGTCTTATGTCGATCTATTTTAATGACATTGTATAAAAATGTAGCCAGTAGGTACACTACTTTAATTTTGTTTTTTTTTTTTAGTTTTCATATTCGGAGAGTTGTAGAACAGAATTTTATAATATATTGTGTAATTTTTTTTTATACAACGCAGTCTAGCCTAAAGTAAGCTAATATGAGCTTGTGGTAAGGGATCTAGACAACTCATAAACATAGGTACTTATATATTTCTAAATACATACATGACCTATATACATGAAAACACCTTAACATCTTAACTAAAATTTCAGAAAATAAAATTAAATAAATGACTTTGTACCCGAGACTCCAGACCCTATACCCTTAACCTTGGAGCTAGGACTCTGGACTCTAGACGCTGGAGTCCGGATTCTGCCCTTAGGCCCTGGACTCAGTAGCCTAGTCCGCAAATTTGAGCGCTGGATCATAGGAGTTGAGAGCTGGCTTACGGACCCTAGAGTATAGATTCTGGTACTTAAGACATCAGTCCTAAATGCCGCGACCATAGAACTCTTCATGATCTTGGAGAACCTAAAGAGATTTGAAAAAAAGGCGCCCCAAGAACTCTATTTTTATTCCACTGTAAAATTAATCGATATGAAACTGGAAAGAGATACAATTATTTGGACAATTTACCCTCAGAGGCTCCATTCTGCTATTTTATGGAGTCGAGAAGAGCGTTTATCGAAATACTGATGTACATATTCTCAAAGCAAGCTGATATTTTATTGTTATTTTTACTGTACAACAATGATACTATATTGTGAGAATTTATCTATATTTCTCAAAGTAAATGTTAAATTTTGTAATTGTGACAGTGGAATTAAAGTGGCTTACGTTAACGTGGCATTATTTTATACCACTGAGGTAGCCAGACAAGCGTACGGTGTAAAACTAAATAAAGTGATTAAAAGTTCTCAACTTTAATTCCTAGTTAGATATCCAATTTTCTAACCAAAAAGCAGGAATCGTCTGTAGATAGCGTTGATGAGAGAGCAAAACGATAATTTAGTTAACTTTTAATCGATAGATACGCAGCCCGTTAAAATTAGATCCAAAAGGTTTACTAGGCACTTTAACCATATATTATCACATCGTGTTCTTTTCTGTATAGAAAGAGGTTATTAATGAATGGAGCATGTATATTTTAAGACATACCTCATCGGTAACTTGACCGGCGCGCAACTGCAGCTGCTCGAGCTCGCTGCGAGGCGCGCCATTTTCGGCGGGTGGGGCTGCTGAAGGCATCCTGGAAGAACAAAATCATTCTGGTTAAATATGAAAACACAATGGACATTTATAATCCCTATTAGTGTGGCCACATTCCCACCCACAACGTTAGTCCAAATGAAACTCCTTAAACCTGCGGTCAACTTGGTATTTTATTTTTTTATACCACTGTGGTGGCAGACAAGCAAACGGCCCACCTGATGGAAAGTGGTCACCGTAGTCTATGGACGTTTGCAAAACCAGAGGTGCAGCAATCGCGCTGCCGACCCTTTATAAACCTTTTAAGACCCCTTATGAAGAACCCCATATTGCTATAATTTAGTCCCCGTTTCCGACGGTCGAATCGAGGACAAAGACGAGGCGGAGAGCGGGAATTGGCCTGTCTACGAACGGCAACAGGTATTGCAGTCTCCGTGCGCACAAACGTCATTTAAAAAATGTGATGTCAGTTTCATTATTAATACAAAGTTGTTGTTTATTACTAGTCATTAAAGGCTAAATATATGATTTTGGACAAAAATTAAGATAATAATGGACAGTTTTGTATCAACAAATAACTTCATTTAGGGATTCTACATGTTCCCTCAAGTTTCATAAAATGTCGTGGCCGCACAAACAACTCTCGCTTTTCATCGTAGGTATTTTTGGACCTCATTTCCCTGGACCCACCCAGGTCAGGACAGGACACCCTGTCTAAGGTAGTGATGAAATGTATTTTTGCGTGTGATTGAACCAGTTGGAAGAATTCCTAGGCGAGGATCCAACTCTCCAAAGGCAGGCTCACATAATGCGGTTAGATGTCATGGAGGGTAGAAGGGTTACCACGTTACCGATACAGTGCTTGCAGTGCTTAGTTGCTGAATTAATTTAAGGTCAAATGTCTCAGCAATATTTTTTTTGGATCCTGACTCAATTAGTAGGTAAATTAGAAAGTGCTCATGGCAACATATGGACGTTTGCAACAACAGAGGTGATGCACTCGAGCTGCAGACCCTGCAAAAACCTAAGACCTTTTTGAAGAACCCCATAATGTTGAAGTAGTGTATGAAAACAAACAATTTTGTTTTTGTTCTCGTAATTCAAAACAAAATCGGAAGACCAGCACGGCCTCTAATTATATTTTTGTTATTAAATGCCGCATTATGCTGAGATAGTGACCTTTCCGGGCAGATGATGTAAATCACCTTCTTTACATACTATAAAGTCGCTCCCGTGGTCTGGTCTGTTCGATCAGATCTTTTAAACTACTTAACGGATTTTAATGCAGTTTTCTGCTATAGATAGCCCGATTCAAGGGAAAAGTTATATGTGCTATAGGTATTTATACTATTATTAGTACTTACAGTGCACGTCATAGTGTAAGGATGCATCGTGCATCGTGTAAAGATGGGTCGGGTCGTTAGTAGGTATTCATTTATGTCGGTTTGTATATGTATTTATAAAAAATAAAATTATTTCATTCTCTCTTTCTTTTCAATTTCATTTTCTACCTTCTTTATACATGCAAACACTATTAAAACTATAGGAAGTAAGATGCTTAACGCTCATGTAAGTCATCTCATGTTCGCAAATCGGAAACGTACGGAAGCGGAATAATAAATAGACTTTATGGAATAATACAATTTCATGATGAAAAGTATTTTTTTTAAATAGAATTCACCACTAGCCAAGCTCCTTAGGAATAAAAAAATTTGATTTTGAAAAAAAAAATACTCACGAAACCTTCCTATTTTTACAAATTTTAAATGTTGCCGTAAAATGTCGCAGAACTGGTGGTTCATAATCAAATTCCAATCCATTCAATGTCGGAAATTTATATTTCAACCCAATTATGGCATCAGCAACATAATCCATGTGATCATTAGTATACACCCGACGAGGAATTGCTAAACGCAGAAATTCCATATCACAGTGTTTCTGTTTTTTGGTGACGGGATCTCTGCCTAGCAGTAAAGAACCTATTTCAACAGTTCGTACACCTGATTCTAAGTAAAGTTCTTTGGCAACGACTTGGGCAGGAAATTCATATCCAGGAATATGTGGCACTAACTTTTTGCAGTCTATAAAAACAGCATGACCTCCTGTGGGATACTGGATAGGAATTCCATTTTGTCGCAGACGATCACCCAGATATTTAACTTGACCAATTCGGTATCGAAGGAAATTCTCATCTGTTCCTTCTTCTAGCCCCTTTACCATTGCAGCGAGATCACGCCCAGCGAGACCACCGTAAGTAATGAATCCTTCAAAAACAATACAACGTTGCATTGCTAGTGAGAACAAATCCTCATTATCTTTAATGCAGACCATGCCTCCGTTATTCAAAAGTGAATCTTTTTTTGCAGACATGGTCATGGCATCAGCGTATTTGAACATGTCCAGTACTATTTCCTTAATACTTGTATTTTTATACTGCGGGTCGCGTAATTTAATAAAATATGCGTTTTCACAAAAACGTGCAGCATCTATAACCACTAATATATTATGCATTTTCGCTAATTCATAAACTGCTTTTAGATTACTCATGGATGCAGGTTGACCGCCAGAATTATTACAAGTTACTGTCGATATAATAGCAACAACATTTTGTGCACCATATTTCAATATTTTGGCTTCCAATTTCATTAAATCGAAATTTCCCTTCCAATCATAGTAGGTATCTGAATGTAACGCTTTTTCCGTAATAACGTTAATCGCTTTGCAACCGTTAAATTCAACGTGAGCAGCTGTTGTATCAAAATGAAAGTTAGAAATAAACACTGGATTCTTAATCGTATGTTTCTGTTGTTTATATTTCAATAAGGCTGGAAATATAATATTTTCAGCACCTCGTCCCTGATGTACTGGTAACACGAAATCATAATGGAATAACTCCTGAACTTTGTTTTTCAAATCATAGTAGTGCCTAGATCCAGCATATGATTCATCTCCTGTAACAAGCGCTGCCCATTGCTGGTCACTCATAGCATTAGTACCAGAGTCTGTTAATAAATCGATGTATACAACACTACTCGGAAGTAAGAAAAGATTATATCCCGCATTTACCAGTGCGGCTTCTCGTTCTTTCCTCGTTGATTTTTCGATCATTTCGACAACTTTAATACGAAACGGCTCTACAATTCTTTTCGCCATTTTAAAATTTCAATTAAACTAACTGCACGCGTTTTTAAGTTAAGATTTTATATTTAAAATTGATTTTTTTTTCTGAATTAGTTTTATAAGCTTTAAGTATGTTCAAAAATACTGATTTTCACTCACGATATATATACATAATATCAGTTTTATATTGTTCAATTTTTTTTTCTAGTTTCCACTCAATTAATAGGTAAATAAGTACTATTCAATTATACCTTATATTTGAATATACACTGAACTGAATAATTATACAAATGGTAATTAGATATGTGTTAGCCAATTACGTTACAAATTAATTTATCAATAAATTTTTACATATATATTTTTACTCTTGTCAACTTTAGAGTAATATTATACACTTTACTTATTTATTACGATACAATATTTGAGAGCGACAACCAAGTGGATAGGAAGGCGTATCACACAGAACTATTATAAAATGTGTAATTGCTAAAGTATATAATGTCTGGTAAATGTTCTGTGACAAACTCGCAGCCTTAGTTTATCAAAAGTTCTTCCACTTAAATTTAGACTGCCTAACTATAAGAGAGTTGGTTGTAATAGTTTTTTCTCAAACGTGCATGGAAATACTGTCATTATTTCGAGAAAAGAATACGCGAAGTACCGCATTTACGGACACAGCTTTTTGAGAATTTGGGACATTACAACGCTCCAGCAATGTTGAATGAAACGGCGCGCTGGGGTTATTAGATACTCTTTTGTTTTTTTTACCATTATTTATCAGCTGACGCTTACTGTAAGTTTATTATTTTCTAAAATAGGTGCATTTATCTTGTTTTATGTGTGGGAGTGTTGGATTCTGGGACATAGAAGTTGTGTCAAAGTGCTATAAATAAAAAAAACTACAAAATCTGGGACACTTTTTATTCATACATTCAGCACAATCTTACACAAACTAAGCTATAAGCTTGTGCTATAAGATCTAGACAACTTATAAAGAAATTTAAATATTTCTAAATAAATAAATATCCATCACGCCTTATCCCCGAAGGGGTGGCAGAGGCATATTATATGCCCACTTTTCACCGTGTGGATTCCTGTCCCACGTAATAGGTGGTGAGCCCATTGCCGTGTTGAAATAGACAGACGCAGGTTGTGGCTACCTGCTATTGAAATTTTCAAGCCGCCCATAAGGCCTTCAACCAGGCTTAACGACTGCCATTTTACTGGCAACCGGGACCAACGGCTTAACGTGCCTTCCGAAGCACGGAAACGCTCGCAAATGTAAATACCACAAAGTGGTCACCCATCCGAGGACCAGCCATAGTGAAAGTTGCGTAACTCAGTGATCGTTTACAGAACACTGAGACCGCGGGGCCACGAGCGCTTCTTTCAAAATATTTCTAAATACATACATATATTATGAATATAAGGATACAAACAACTCCGAAACCAACAAATGTTTGTTTCATAGTTGGTTGTTCTGACCCGAGAATCGAACCCTTTTTTTTTATTCGCGGAGAGATCCGCTTATAGACTACCCACTGCTGGCTAGCAATGGGCTTGTGTGGGGGTCGCCCAGCACCTGATCGTGGTGGTGCTGGGAATACCCACTAAAACTCCTCGGCTACCTTTTTGCCCTAATGGAGGTGTTTTGGGACCTGTTAAACTCGACCCGAGAATCGAACCCTAGACCTCAGCGCAGCAGTCGCGTATACTATTTTTTTTTACATGTCCCATCTTGTTGCATATAATCTCTAAAGCGAAATCAACAATATTGTCCTTTTGTAACTTTTAATATAAATTAAATGTTTCCTTTGCAATAATGTACTATTATTTTCACGGGCGCCCTGGGTGTCTCCCAAGAAGAATGTCCCAGGGTCCCCGGCAGATTTTAACTCCTCCTGACCTCCAAATTTTTAGACCCTATCACAAAAGTGCACGTTGAACCTTTTGACCAGTTTTTGTCTAAAAATTAGGTTCACATAGCTTTGGAACCTTGTCAAAATATAATAATCAATGTTTACAGAGGTCTTGGCTCCGAATATGATTTTGTCCCATTCGGTGTCGAGACTCTTGGTCCGTGGGGTCCTAGCGCTATAAGGCTTTTTAAGGAAATTGCAAAAAGGTTAGTCGACTTCACAGGAGACCGAAGAGCTGGCAGCTACCTCGGACAAAGAATTAGTCTAGCTATTCAAAGGGGGAACGCTGCCAGTATCTTCGGAACCTTGCCTAAAGGGACCTCTTTTAATAATATATTTTAGTTGTGTATCATATCTTTTAGGTTATCTTTAATGTTAATATTAAGTTAAGTTAAGTTGATATTTATTAATATTATAATCAATATGGCCGTTGGACCTCTTTTTAAGTACCCTTGGACATTTTATATATCTACCAAAAAGGACCCAATGGACCTCTTCTTTAGTACCCTTTGGACCTATACAAAAGCGTGTTCATTCCATATTCGTTTGATGGAATTTTAGTAATTTAATTAAAATTAAAACTTTGATTATGATTTGATTAAAAATTTTGAACATTCAAAATTTTTAATCACAATTTTAATAACAATTAGGAAATATAGGCTCACTACTGACAAATAGTACTTTGTGCTCCATAGAAGTGTATAGGAGAAAATACGAGAAATTCTAATATATTATGCTGAGCATCTAATATACCTAGTCAGGTCATAAGTATTGTCTCACAGTAAAAACTTTTCTTTTAGAATGCTGGCCACAAAAAAGTTTATTGAATTCGAATTGTTCATGAAAATAAAAATATACTTTTTAGAATTTTACTCATTTTTAAATATGGAGTGGACGCTTAAAGAAGACCGTGTTGCAGTTATTGCGTTGCATCTTTGCGGTTACGCGCCAATCCAAATTTTTGACATACTGAAAAATTTGAATATAACCAAAAGATTCGTTTATCGTACCATCAAACGATACAATGAAGACTCTAGTGTAGATGACAGGTTAAGAAGTGGTCGCCCTCGGTCTGTTAGGACTCCAGCAGTGATAAAAGCTGTGAAGGCGCGAATTCAAAGAAATCCCAAACGTAAGCAGAAACTGTTGGCCCTTCAGATGGGGTTAAGCAGAACCACGGTGAAAACGGTGTTAAATGAAGACTTAGGGCTTCGGTCATATCGAATAAAAACAGGACATCGTTTAAATACTCGTCTAATGGACCTGAGACTGAAGAGATGCCGCGCTTTGTTGAAGCGGTACGCGGGAAATAAATATCGGGATATTCTGAAAAAAAAATTACCGTAGAAGAGAGCTACAACAAACAAAATGATAAGGTGTACGCACACAGTAGTGAAGAAGCGAGCAACCGTATTCGGCCTGTCCAACAAGGTAATTTTCCACCCTCGCTCATGGTATGGTTGGGAGTTTCTTATTGGGGTTTAACAGAGGTACATTTTTGTGAGAAAAGTGTAAAAACGAATGCAGTTGTGTATCAAAATACAGTCCTGACGAACCTTGTGGAACCTGTTTCTCATACCATGTTCAATAACAGGCACTGGGTATTCCAACAAGATTCGGCGCCAGCTCATAGAGCGAAGAGCACACAAGACTGGCTGGCGGCGCGTGAAATCGACTTCATCCGGCACGAAGACTGGCCCTCCTCCAGTCCAGATTTGAGTCCGTTAGACTACAAGATATGGCAACACTTGGAGGAAAAGGCGTGCTCAAAGCCTCATCCCAATTCGGAGTCACTCAAGACATTCTTGATTAAGGCAGCCGCCGATATTGACATGGACCTCGTTCGTGCTGCGATAGACGACTATACTAGATAGATTGAAGGCCTGTATTTAAAATCACGGAGGTCATTTTGAATAAACTTTATTGTCATAAAAATCTATGTTTTATTAAGTTCATTTTGGTATATAAATGGTTACATAATGAATCAACTTGTTTCAATTATTTTATATTAAACATGTGACAGAATTTATGACCTGACTAGGTATTATGGCACAAACTTTTAATAGCTTAACTTAGACATTTTTACAGCTGGCACTGTGTGAAAAGCAGGGTTGATAAAAATTATGATTTTTTAAAAATATCAAATTAATCGGATTAATTTGAAGTATGCATGGATCGCGAAGCCTGGCGATCTGTCCTCTCTGACTACCCCGTCAGGGACACAGCGTGAAGATAGTTAGTTAGTTAATTTGATTTAAATCGGATTAATTTGATTTTTATCAGATTTTTTTTATTTTTTCAATCTGCAGGGGCGGTTTTCTGTACAATGTTTTCTTTTCTGTTTTATTTTATGTTTCAATCTACCGTTTATCGACTAATACTCCTGTGAAAGGTTCAACTTTTGCATTTAAACGAATAATGCTACTCATTAAAGTACTACCAGTCTCTCCATAATTTTCTTGCAGAAATTTTAACGATCCATCACTTTCACTGGTCGTCAATCGTTCCTGAGGCAGTTTTGGATTTAGTATGTATACTCGCATGTATGGCAAATTAGCATTGCACGTGTGTGCGCGCCGTAGTCTATGTCAGGGCAGGGGAAGTACCTGGACACATTTTGGCTGATTTGATTGCAATAAAAATTTATTGATTTAAATCAATGATTTTTATTTAAAAAATCACTTGATTTAAATCAGTGATTAAAATCAAGTGATTTAAATCATATCAACCCTGGTAAAAAGTGTTCCATCCAGCTTGCCACTTAGTAGGCAGGTTATCAGGCAAAAAAGAAAACTGCATGTCGTCTTTATCCGTTGAATGGCAAATTAATTGATTCAATATATTACCGTAGCTTTTCGTGTGTACTAGCTAATTAGTTAAGTAAATAGTTTCATTATAATGCGAGACATTTTTTTATGCATATCGCTAACCTGTGTGAACCTGGCACCCTACTTGCAAAAATCGATTTTTTTTGCATAATCTTGAAAAGCTTGGTATGGCTTAAATATAGTTGATTGTAGTAAAACTTTTTTGTTTGTAGTTGAACCGAAAAAATATTATGGATAAACCAAAAATAGCCAACCCCCGGATTTATTAAAATTCAATTCTAACGGTTGATTTGTATGAAGAATCGTTAGTAGTTGATGTATGTAGTGAACGAATTTTCGTTTGTAGTTATTTATTTAAAAAAAGAAAATTATTTTAATATCGATTTTTTTTTATTTACAATAGTTACTAGTTATTAAACCTTTTGCCTGATTTGACGTTTGTAGTGGAAGAACTTTTAAGTCTGCTTGAAGAGAAATTTATTAGAATCGATGAAGTTGAGTAAAACTCGTTTTAGCAGGATCTCGACTGAGAAGATGAAATGGAAATGGAAAAAGCTGAGTAAAAGTCGTTTTCGAGCGATCTCGACTGAATTACTCCGGTTGTGAAGATTAGACGACTACTACAAACGTCAGCAATGACTCGAAGATGCTCGACGAGGTTAGTAGTGAAGAATTTTGGATTGTAGTAGAACGAAAATTGATTGAAATCGATCTAGTTGAGTAAAACTAATTTTCGAGCGATCTCTACTGAATTACTCCAGTTTTGAAGATTAGACGACTTGTTTTGTAGTAACAAACGTCAAAAATGACTCGAAGATGCTCGAAGAGGTTAGTAGTGGAAGAATTTTCGATTGTAGTAGAACGAAAGTTAATTGAAAAAAAAATAAAAAAAATAAAAATGTCTTTATCTTGCATAGACCATTTCAACGGCGCTTACAAAATGTCATACACTAAAACTAAAGAAAAAAATTGTATATTTAAAGTGACCACCGGTTCGGAACGCGGCCCACCTGAGAAGAACCGGCAAGAAACTTAGGAAGGCTTTTTGATGGCCTATTTACAATTTAATATATTATGACTATAATATTTTATTTGCCAGCAGATCATTTCCAGGCATCCCTGTCCTGTAAATAGTCTTGAATAGAGTAATAACCTTTTTCACAAAGCTTTCTTTTAATAAACTTTTTAAATTTATTTAATGGTCAATTTCTCAGGTCACAGGGAAGCTTGTTGTAAAAGCGTATACAGTTACCCTGGAAAGAATCGCCAATCTTATGCAGCCGACTGGGGTGAACTAAAAGATTGTTTTTATGTCTAGTGTTTATATTATGTATATCACAGAGTTTAGTAAACTGTGATAGATTTTTCTGGACATACATAAGATTGGCAAAAATGTATTGTGATGCTACGGTTAAAATATTTACTTCTTTGAATTTTTCTCGGAGGGAGACTCTGGGGCCCAAATTATATATAGCGCGTACAGCCCGCTTTTGAAGAACAAAAATGTTACTTACATCTGCAGCACTCCCCCAAAGGAGAATACCGTAAGACATAATACTATGAAAATAGCTGAAGTAAACCATTCTAGCCGTATCTACATCTGTTAGAGTCCTGATCTTTTTTACAGCGTATGCAGCCGAATTTAACCTAGAGGCCGTCTTTTCTATGTGCGGGCCCCACTGCAAATTGGCATCAATAGTTATACCAAGGAACACAGTTGATTCCACAAACTCTAACACTTGTCCATTAAGTTGAACATTGGCCGTAACTTGTTTTACATTTGGTAGAGTAAATTTAATACATTTAGTTTTGTTTTCATTTAGGCAAAGATTATTTGAGCTGAACCAATGAACTACTCTCGTGATTGCATTGTTTACATCGTCATAATTATCTAATTGTCTTCTAATTTTAAAAATCAATGAAGTATCATCTGCAAACAAAACAATCCTATTCCTGTCCCCTACATAAAATGGTAAATCATTAATATAAATGAGGAACAAGAATGGCCCAAGTATCGAGCCTTGTGGCGGCACACCCATTGTAACCATGGATCCTACAGAACGTGTACCAATAATATAGACCCTTTGTATTCTATTGTTCAAATATGAAGACAGAAGGTCGAGAGATTTGCCTCTTATTCCATAGTGATGTAATTTTTTGCACAATGTTTCATGTTGAACACAATCAAAAGCCTTGGATAGATCGCAGAATATAACTAATGCATCTTGCTTGTCTTCCCAGGCTTCATGAATACATTTTAATAACTCAACACCAGCATCGGAAGTTGAGCGCCCTTTCGTAAAACCAAACTGTTTTGTATGAAATATTTTATGAATATCAAAATGGGATAGCATTTGATTCAAAATTATTTTTTGAAATACTTTGCTCAAAGTTGGCAGCACTGACACTGGTCGGAAATTAGACGGGTCTGTAGCGCTGCCAGCCTTGAACAAGGGTATGACTTTGCTGTGTTTCATTAAATCAGGAAATATACCACTGGAAACACAGTCATTAAACACATTTGCTAGATGCGGCGCAATTACCTCAATGATACATGATGCAGTTTTGACTGATAATCCCCAAAGGTCCGCGGTTTTCTTAATTTCAATACATTTAAAAGTTTTTATAATATCCTGAGCGCAAATATCTGTGAATACAAATGCATCCCTGCAATAAGGTACAGATTCTTCTAATAAATGTTCAGAGGAACTGGAAGACGCTTGCAGAGATTTAGTCGTCAAAATAGGTACATTTTCGAAAAAAATTTCAAATTCCGTCGCCACTTCCAGGTCCCCTGTAACATGACAATCATTTACTTTTAAGTGGAAATCCCTTTCTGTCACCATAGTTCTACCGCATTCAGAGTTAATGATATTCCAAGTCATTTTTATTTTATTCACAGAATTAGAAATTTTATTTTTAATAAAGTTTGACTTTGCAAGATAACATGTTTGTTTAAATATCTTAGAATAATTTTTAACATATTCCTGAAAGGTTTGGTTAAAATTATATGATTTTTCTGAATATATTTCAAATATATTTGTTTCTACTTTTAAAAATACCTGGTGTAGCCCAATCACTGAAAACAGGACGACCACCAATCTGTAGAGTTTTTGAGGTAAAAACTTTGCCAAACTCATCATTAATCAAATTAAATAAGTTTGTATATGACTGGTCTACACTAGTAAAGTCAGGTAGATATGGCAATCTCTTTACTATATTTTCTTTATAAATATTCATACGACTTTGGTTAATTGGTACATATTTAATTTGTTTTTTGCAGACTTTATTACTAATTTTAGGAAACTTGAGAACTGAGATCGATCAAGTTGAGTAAAAGTCGTTTTGGAGCGATTTTCACAATCTTCAGAACTAGAGTAATTCAGTCCAGATCGCTCGAAAAAGAGTTTTATTCAACTTGATCGATCTCAATCAATTTTCGTCCTACTACAATCGAAAATTCCTCCATTACAAACCTCTACGAGCATGTTTGAGTCATTTTTGACGTTTGTAGTAGTCGTCCAATCTTCACAACTGGAGTAATTCAATCGATATCGCTCGAAAACGAGTTTTACTCAACTTGATCGATCTCAATAAATTTTCGTTCTACTACAATCGAAAATTCTTCCACTACTAACCTCTTCGAGCATCTTTCAGCCATTTTTGACGTTTATAGTAGTCGTCCAATCTTCGCAACCAGAGTAATTCAGTCGAGATTCCGAGAAAACGAGTTTTACTCAACTTGATCGTACTCAATCAATTTTCGTTCTACTACAATAAAAAAATCTTCCACTACTAACCTCTACGAGCATCTTCGAGTCATTTTTGACGTTTGTAGTAGTCGTCCAATCTTCAGAACTAGACTAATTCAGTCGAGATCGCTCGAAAACGAGTTTTACTCAATTTGATCGATATCAATCAATTTTCGTTCTACTACAATCGAAAATTCTTCCACTACTAACCTCTACGAGCATCTTCGAGTCATTTTTGACGTTTGTAGTAGTCGTCCAATCTTCACAACTGGAGTAATTCATTCGAGATCGCTCGAAAACGAGTTTTACTCAGCTTTTTCCATTTCCATTTCATCTTCTCAACCGAATTTGTTCAGTCGAGATCCTCCTAAAACGAGTTTTACTCAACTTCATCGATTGTAATGAATTACTCTTCTAACAGACTTAAAAGTTCTTCCACTACAAACCTCAAATCAGTCAAAAGGTTTAATAACTAGTAACTATTTAAAAAAAAAATTGAAATAAAAAAATAAAAAAGATTTTTTTATTTTTACGAAAATTCGTTCACTACAATCAACTACTAACGATTCTTCATTCAAATCAACCGTAAGAATTGAATTTTTATAAATCCGGGGGTTGGCTATTTTTGGTTTATCCATATTATTTTTTCGGTTCAACTACAAACAAAAAATTTTTACTACAATCAACTACATACCAAGCATTTCAAGAATACGCAAAAAAAAAATTCGATATTTGCAAGTAGGGTGCGAGATTCACACAGGTATATCGCTACTTAGTCCAAAGTTGTTTAATATTCTTTAGACAACTGATGAACAAATGTTAGTTTATCAAACACGTCTTATTCCTGAAGGGGTGGCAGAGGCATATTATACGCCCACTTTTAAACATACTTATATAATTCTAAATACGTAAGTAAATAAAAAAACTTATTTTATTGTTTTTAGTATTTTTTTTATAGTCTCTAGTCATCTGTGATAATCTTAACTGTCTAGCTATCACGTTTCATGAGATAAGTACAGCCTGGTGGCAGGCAGACAGACAGTGGAGTCTTAGTCAAAGGGTTCTGTTTCTAACCTTTTTTAATTTAATTTAATATTTTTTTTTTCTGTAAAAAGAGTTTTGTTTCGGTGGTGACAGACAGACCTAATAACAATATTGTAGTTACCGTACCGTAACAAGTATAGTTTTTTTTTTAATTTATTATTATTTAATTTCATTTATCACAATATTAAAGTGAGTTAACATTTACAATATACCTATGTTGTTTTAATCACTGCAACATTTACTTACATTTAACAACAAATATGACAATAATTAGTATTCTTTTACAAGATTATAATTACATAATGAATTGAACCCTGCCTCTTAAACTAGGCAATGCCTGTTTCATAAGAGGCAGTGTTCGGCCACGGGTTATATATACGGGTTTTGTATAACAAATAAACATATTTATGAAATCAATTCAGTGTGTGTGTGTGTGTGTGTGTGTGTGTGTGTGTGTGTGTGTGTGTGTGTGTGCGCGTGCGTGCGTGCGTGTGTGCGTGTGTGTGTGGTGTTATGCTATATAAGTCAAGATGGTTTCGGGTTTTTCATAGTCTTGCTGAAGAAGCCATTGGGTTATTTTGGTATTTAGGAGGTAGTAATTTAGGTTGATTATATTTAATTCTTTGTTGAGTTTTTTATATATGTGTTTACTTATAACATACTATTGATGTTCTGAGAAAGTGGTTCTGTGTCGAGTACCTGCAATTATGATGGTGCGTTTGTGTGCTTTTGGTATTGGCAAAGAGCCATGCGTTCTCAGGATTGTTTGGAGTATAAATATGTGTCTTACTGTTAAAACATTAAAGTCAATGTACAGCTGTGATGTTGGATACCTGTACGGTCTGCTGGCTATCACCTTCAGAACCGCTCTTTGTGCCCTTTCTACTTTTAAGACATACGTTTTGCAGGCCCCACCCCAGACAGCTGTGCAATATCCCAGTATGGACTGGCACAGAGCAAAATACACCATTTTTATTACATCATGGTCAGCAGATTCTCGAAGAGTCCTAAAGATGGGGATTAGACGGTTCGTACGAGTAGTTATCATTTCGATCTGTCTCTCCCATTTCAGTTCAGTATCGATCAACACTCCCAGGTATTTTACAGCGTCGACTCTTGCAAGTTTAGTGCAAGAGCATGTCGTCAATAAGTTTTGACAGGAATGTGCGGTTATGGTAAAGGTTGTCGGTGGAGTTGTACTTTATCTTATAGAGAAGGGAATATACGATGTTTTTTGTAGATTTAATGTCAGTAAATTTGAGTTTTACCACTTTATTACGGTTGTTAGTGCTGTTTCAGAATGTTCTTTTGTTTCATCCCAATTTTTTCCTTCTACAACAATCGCTGTGTCATCCGCAATATGCATAGATCTTACAGTTTGGTAGTTTTAGCTTGCAGAGGTCGTTGATATAAATTTGAAACAGTGTGGGTTCCAAAATACTCCCCTGTGGCGCGTCGTACGTCATTACCTCCTCCTGACTCAAATAGGTATCAATTTTAATTTGTTGAGTACGATTTTTCAGATAGTCTCGAAACAGGTCCAGGGTAATACCACGCACGCCAAGAGACTCCAATTTTGAGATTAATCTAGGAACAGAAACTGTATCGAAGGCTTTGGTTAGATCTACGAAGACACCTAGACACTTAAATCCTTTATCAAGGGATTCTGCGATGTGCTGTGTCAAGTTTAGGATTGCGTCTTCAGTAGAGATTCCTGGCCGAAAACCATATTGATTGTCGGCTATCAGACGATACTTTTCCAGGTACCCTCTCAGATTCTTGTTCATGATCTTCTCAAGAATTTTCGAGAATGTCGTAAGCACCGAGATTGGCCTGTAATTATTTATACAGTTTCGGTCCCCTGTCTTGTACCTAGGTCATAAGTATTGTCACACAGTAAAAACTTTTCTTTTAGAATGCTGGCCACAAAAAAGTTTATTGAATTCGAATTTCGAATTGCTCATGAAAATAAAAATGTATACTTTTTAGAATTTTACTTATTTTTAAATATGGAGTGGATGCTTAAAGAAGACCGTGTTGCAGTTATTGCGTTGCATCGTTGCGGTTACGCGCCAATTCAATATTTTGACATACTGAAAAATTTGAATATAACCAAAATATTCGTTTATCGTACCATCAAACGATACAATGAAGACTCTAGTGTAGATGACAGGTTAAGAAGTGGTCGCCCTCGGTCTGTTAGGACTCCAGCAGTGATAAAAGCTGTGAAGGCGCGAATTCAAAGAAATCCCAAACGTAAGAAGAAACTGTTGGCCCTTCAGATGGGGTTAAGCAGAACCACGGTGAAAAGGGTGTTAAATGAAGACTTAGGGCTTCGGTCACATCGAAGAAAAACAGGACATCGTTTAAATGCTCGTCTAATGGACCTGAGACTGAAGAGATGCCGCGCTTTGTTGAAGCGGTACGCGGGAGAAAAATATCGGGAAATTCTTTTTTCGGATGAAAAAAATTTTACCGTAGAAGAGAGCTACAACAAACAAAATGATAAGGTGTACGCACACAGTAGTGAAGAAGCGAGCAACCGTATTCCGCGTGTCCAACGAGGTCATTTTCCACCCTCGCTCATGGTATGGTTGGGAGTTTCTTATTGGGGCGAATGCAGTTGTGTATCAAAATACAGTCCTGACGAACCTTGTGGAACCTGTTTCTCATACCATGTTCAATAACAGGCACTGGGTATTCCAACAAGATTCGGCGCCAGCTCATAGAGCGAAGAGCACACAAGACTGGCTGGCGGCGCGTGAAATCGACTTCATCCGGCACGAAGACTGGCCCTCCTCCAGTCCAGATTTGAGTGTGTTAGATTACAAGATATGGCAACACTTGGAGGAAAAGGCGTGCTCAAAGCCTCATCCGAATTTGGAGTCACTCAAGACATCCTTGTTCTTGCTGCGATAGACGACTGGCCGCGCAGATTGAAGGCCTGTATTTAAATCACGGAGGTCATTTTGAATAAACTTTATTGTCATAAGAATCTATGTTTTGTTAAGTTCATTTTGGTATATAAATGGTTACATAATGAATAAACTTGTTTCAATTATTTTATATTAAACATGTGACAGAATTTATGACCTGACTAGGTATATAGGAGAAAAAATAGCTTTTTTAAGTGCTCCCGGGAATACGCCAGTCTGTATGCAGCGGTTACATATGTAGGTTATTGGTGGCACCAGTTTGGAACGGCATTTTTTAAATAATGACGAGGATATACCGTCCCACCCCACCGCACAAGCATCACTAAGTTGTAATATGATTGACTCAACCTCACCCTCATCGACTTCCAATATTACAAATGAGTTAAGAGGAGTAATTTGGTTTTATGTGTGCACGATGTGTCATCACGGCTCAGTAGGGGTATTTTAGCAGCTAAATTCTTCCCTATACTCCCGAAGAAACTATTTACCTGGTTAATGGAGTCTAAGGGATCATCACACACATTTAACAGCTTGATAGGGCTACTACGTGTTTGACGGGTGTTTGTAACATCCTTTATGGCTTTCCATAGGGCTTTAGGGTTATTTTTAGCCTTTTGTATTTCGTTTTTTTCATACTCTCTTTTCAACTTCCTAAGCAAGGCATTACAAAAGTTGCGAAAGTTGCGAACTTTGGGTGTGGGACCCTACAAACGGCGGCTTGAAAGATCTTTTAAAGTTGTGAGTCAGTTTGTATGTCTAAGATTCAAACAAACGAACTCAGTATAATAAAATGCGTACCTATACATCAATAAAACGTAGAAAACAAACATCACGTTAGGATAATGCACTATTATGTTTGCCTACCTAATTAATTTTATTGTCAGGTCTGTACTATTAGCTAAAGGTTCGTATGTATATTATCTTACGAACTTTTAGCAAATAGTACAGTATTAAAACTAATTAGGTATTTAATTGCCTCACCTTATTAGGTAAAACACTAAATTCAATGTAATATACACACATACACACACATCACGCCTGTTTCCCATCGGGGTAGGCAGAGGCTATGGTTTTCCACTTGCTACGATCCTGACATACCACTTTCGCTTCTTATACTTTCATGAGTGTTTTCATACACGTTCGCCGGTTAAGGGTACTTTTGACCTGAGCTTTTTCCTATAGGTCTTCGATTTGATTGACATATGTACGATTAAATGTTAACCACCTAAAACCACGTTTATTGTATGATAGCCCCCCTTAAATATTTTTTTCTCGCTCGTGGCCTCGCGGTCTCAGTGTTCTGTAAACGATCACTGAGTTACGCAACTTTCACTATGGCTGGTCCTCGGATGGGTGACCACTTTGTGGCATTTACATTTGCGAGCGTTTCCGTGCTTCGGAAGGCACGTTAAGCCGTTGGTCCCGGTTGCCAGTAAAATGGCAGTCGTTAAGCCTGGTTGAAAGCCTTATGGGCGGCTTGAAAAAATTCAACAGCGGGTACCCACAACCTGCGTCTGTACATTTCAACACGGCAATGGGCTCACCACGTGGTACAGGAATCCACACGGTGAAAAGTGGGCATATAATATGCCTCTGCCACCCCTTCGGGGATAAGGCGTGATGGATATTTATTTATTTTATTTAAATATTTTTTTTATTCTGTTTTTAGTATTTGTTGTTCGCTGTAACAGTATAAAATAAATGTATGAATCTAGACAACAGAAAATTTCAACTGACTCTAGCTATAACAGTTCATGAGATGCAGCCTGGTGACAGACAGACGGACGGACAGACAGACGGATAGCGGAACCTTAGTAATATGGTCCTGCTTTTCCCATTGCGTACGGAACCCTAAAAATCATGTACATTCGATAATGGCGATAAAGTGCTTGTCAATTTTTACATTAATTTTAAATTACGTCGTACGTTTAAGACGCCGAAATGTAATCGAATATAATGTAAATATACTTGCAAATATTTATTTGGCGGTTGTGTACCGAACATGTAATAACCACATACACACATAGCCAAAAGCTGTAGATTAAAATATGTACTATGTTATTACACTCTCAATTAATGCGTGTCACGTATTATATACATATCATCATCATCATCCGAGCGTCTGTCCCATTTGCGTTTCGCGACGCCCGGGGTCCGCTTTCCTACATTTTCTCCTCCACTTCGCACGGTCATCGGCATCCCCTGTAGTGAGACCATTGGCACGCATGTCATCCCTTACGACGTCAAGCCAGCACTTCTTGGGTCTTCCCCTCTTACCGGGACCCGGCGGGGCTGACATGGCCAGACATTTGTTACCTACGTAGCCCGGCGGTTGCCGCAAGACGTGACCATACCAGCGAACGTATTATATACATACAGCGGCTTTTAACTAAAGAGACAGCAGACTTGGGTAGCTGTGAAACTTAGGTCCGTATTCCAGAACGTTTCTCAATACTCAATCAACGCTTGAGGCTAGATTTTGCCTTTTAAAATCTACTCTCAAGCGTCGATTGAGTATTGAGAAACGTTCTGAAATACGGACCTTATGCTCTGAGTAGGTTGGAGTGCCGACCGTGTTTGAGTAAAGAATAAAATAATCAAGCCAAAAAGTTATAGCTGTGTAGATGAGAACTGAGGAGAGGTTACTGAGAGCTTGTCTCACTCACATCATTCACATGTTTCAAAGTTTAAGGACACTTTTATTTATTCCAATCAAATTAGCTGGAGGCCTCTCCCGACCTACTTTGTGAGGGTATCTATAGCACCCCCGTTCTTCATATTAGGATAGATTTCTATAGTTATACTTCTTTTAGCGCATTATGGAAAAATGATGAGTAAATTTTTGCGATGCACGGGCAGACCGTCACGAAAACCCGACACCATTAAGTTAGCTGATAAATGTTTCAGTGACAACTTAAACTACATTCAAAGTAGTTTGCATATTGTTTATGTTTTTTTTCTTACTAATTTATCATTTCTGTTTGTTTGTAACAAGAGTTGTGGTATATGTGATGAAATCTTATTAGACTAAAGCAGTATAACTTGTAACGCGTGTACATAAGTACCAACACACACACCTTTTTTGTTCTGTATACTTGTCTCCGTTGCCCATTGTCCACTGTTCCACACGGGCTACACGGGTTGGTACAGGGTTTTGATCCTAGTGTTCCCGTTTGTTGTCCGTTAGATACAGGTGCACCAATTGCCCATCGTATCCAAAATGATTTGATCTAAGGGCGACAATATTAATATGGCTCCAATAATTAGGTTTTTATTTTAATGTTTTTTCTTATGTTGATATATTTTATAACAAACTGAAGGTTAGGAGAAATTTTACGCAACTATATACAAGTATTTTCGAAGTTTTTAGGGGGAATTTATTCAACAAAGATGTATGCAGCTGAAAACTAAAAAAAATCCCAAGACATTTAAAAAAAAAAAGGGGAATCTGCAAAAAGAAAAAAAAATGATGCAGAGCGGTCTGCATAATTTAAAAATTCTCTTGAAATCGCATAAACACAATTTTAAACTAATGAACTAATTTCCTATTAATTTTGATCACGACACTATTTTTCATTCATTCATTTTTGTTCCACGTAACCGGTGGTGAGCCCATTGCCGTGCAAGTCAACTGAAGCTGTGAAGAAGTCAAACTTATAAGTAAACATTTAAAAAAATGGCGTATTTACAAAGTTCATAGTTTCCTAAGATACAGGCTTATAGCTTAGTTTAGGATAAAGGGCTCATAATAAGAGTTTTGTTACTGTTTCGATTGTCTCAATAAACCTATTGTTAAAATTTGTATGTAATTTCTGGTGATATAAATAAATTATTATTTAAAAAAAAATGTTACAAATTTATACGGAACCCTCGCCGGGAGACTCTGACCCTCACTTGTTTGGTATTTTATGTTATTATCATCAGAGCTCTAATTTATAACTTATACCCTGTGAAAAACAGAAACTTTGTTGTAAACAAAGCAATAAAAGCTATTTCAGATACGACAAGGGTTGAACTAACAATGCCAAAGTATTGTATGTATTTGTGAAGTATGTCCTTGATGCAGACTTCTTTGGATGAAATACTTATGTTGATTTGAGAAAACAAGCTAAGTTTATTGAAATGACTAGCATGATTTCTTCAGAAAAAAATCCCAAATCGGTCTAGTCCCAAAACTAGGATATGCGTAATCTCAAAGACATGCTGACGACATAAGCATGTCCGCGGAGCCTCGCACAAAATCAATAAACGCGCGCAACCTACGCGCCCAGTAACGAGCTCTATTTTCAACCCCCACCCTGCACGAATGCTAACCAGCGCTATTTTTACTTGTTTATGTATTTATAATTATTTATTTAATGTAGGTAAATTTTAAAACTATGTTCGAAGGATTATTTTTTTCTGGTAGAGGAGATTGGGGAGAATATTTTGATATTGAACAAAGACTATGTTCTTTAGTAGGCAAGACAGTTCGATTGAAGAGTGTTCGATATTTAACAATGACTAGGTTATTTTGCAGATTATAACAGGATTCAATAATAACGTCAATTCATTGAGTACAACTACTTTAAGTAATTATAGGATAAACAGTTGTGTAGGAATTCGGATGTATACGTACAACTCTAGACTGAATAAATTAATTTAAATAAACTTGTATATCCTTATAGTTTTCGAGTCTCAAATTTTTTTAAATTTCGCTTATTTTCAAATGTTTTGACTACATTGTAATAGCCGTGGTCACGACTTGACTAAGGAAAACAACGGGCGTCGCCATCCTATACAGTAGACCAAAGAATTTTCCTTGCTTAGAAAATGCACATTAAGCCGTTGCTTCTGGTTGTCAGTAATATGGCAGTCGTTAAGCCAAATTGAAGACTTTATGAGAGGCTTGAGAAATTTCAACAGCAGGTCGCCACAAATAATGCCTGTCCATTCGGTTGACGGCGATGGACTGACCCACTTGTTACATGGGACAAGAAAATTCAAAGTGACATGTGGGTGTATAATATGCCTCTGCCAACCCTACAGAGATAAAAGTGTGACTGGTAGGGCTAAGGTTGAGTTTTCTAACTGTGACAATTCAAATTTGACACATTGTATGATGGAAATATGTATCATACACGAGGAAGAGAGCAATAGTCACTGTCATAATGTTATGCAACATAATATTATACAAGGAGAAATAGTCCTTTCATGATTTTCAAATGAACCTCAACAGTAGCCGTAGAGCAGTAAAACATATTTTTGCTGACTGTACCTGCGCCGGCGTGGTCGATAGGTACACACATTTAGTTCTGTATACAGTCATTAGAGCTACAGCACACTACACTCATGACATTCCAAACTATATTATTATATATTAGCCTAGAGTTGGTCTTATTTCCCAAATAATTGTCATCTGTCTGACTAGGTGCAAAAGCCTAGTCATATAAGTAAGCCCTTTGTACCACATATGTATTTACAGGCTAATGCGCTGCCCACATGGCTTAGAAAGTCGATCAGATTAAGAAGACACATTTTGCCATAAATTTTTAATAAAGTGTAAAAGACAACTTAGTTCGAGACGGTGATTGAACCTTTGCCTAATCAGGGCAATGTTCTAGCCACTGAACTACCAGAACCGTACCAAACAAGATGTAATGCTTGACTATATTTTAATCGCCATTAAAGTTTTCATGCGAAAGTTAGCATACTAATTGCTTTAAAAAAATTACAACACATTTTCCATACAAACTTTGCAATCCATTTCCATATCCTTTCAAAAGACCTTTCTTAGCGCACACCTATGTCACTTAAATAATACCTTATACTTCTAGACTAAATCCAGCGGGTTCAGTTTCTGCGTTGAACGATCAGTCCGTCAGAAACTTTTATATATTTAGACTAGGTGACCCCCCGGCTTCGCCCGTGATATACTTCGCACTCCTGTCGCACCTATTATAATATCCCGTCGCCTGTAAATTCTACAATGATGCATAAAAATTTGGCCGATTTGTCAACATTTATGACTACTGTTCCGCTCACCAGGATAGTAGCGTGATGATATGTAGCCTATAGCCTTCCTCGATAAATGGGCTATCCAAAAATATTTTTTCAAATCCGACCAGTAGTTCCTGAGATTAGCGCGTTCAAGCAAATAAACAAACAAACTCTTCAGCTTTATAATATTAGTATAGATTCGGTGCTTCTGACTAAATGTTCGTTAGAATAGTAACACCTAAACAGGAACAAAAATCTGTCAAGGAATTTATCAAGCCCCCCCAGCAGTGATTGATTTTTTAGCAGTTACATAAGTGTAATCATTAGTACAATATGGTAATTTGCCAACATGTATTAATGAATAACGTGTTTACACAGATATACAAGAGTCAGCAGACCCACAGACCAGTCGCGAAAATTAGCGTAGCTATTAAACACAGCAGTATCCAGGGCCGCATTCCGCTAGGTTTGGCCTGCTTACTCTTGTGTGTCTATGCGTGTTTACAAACAGACCTATTTTAGTTCTTTTCGTTCGAAAATCAATCAGGGTATACTAGGTACCTAGTAATAGTTTAGTAGCGTTACTAGAATCTGCTGGTACAAGTCAAGCACCTAATGGTGCACCTGGCGACTAAAAAAAGAGGTAATAGCACGTAAGCTATTACCTCTTTTTCTATAAAGTTATTAGCATGTCTGAGGGTATGCTATCTTCACGCTGTATCCTTGACGGGGTAGTCAGAGAAGACAGATCGCCAGGCAACAATCGAAACACAACGATGCCGAAAATCAAAGTCAAATGATAGCTGATTTTTATTTGAAATCGGGCCCCAGCTCCAAATCACCAGGTAGGGTTTGGAAACAACTGGGAATACACTTTAAGATGAAGAAGATGAGAAGGACGTAATTTTTAATACAATCATCATGCAATAATTTGTACAACTGAAACCACAACCTTCGTTACTAGCACAATCAGAGTGGGACATTTTTTTTTACACAGCGCCGTATAGCCGTTATGGGATCTAGACGACTGCTAAACATAGTTATAATTCTAAATACACCTCAATATTAATAATACATAAGAAACACCCAAACTCCGAAACAAACATTTGTGGATCACACAAATATTTTTTCCGACCCGGATATCGAACCCTGGACCTCAGTCGCGGCAGTCGCATACACTACCACTGTGCCACCGAGGCAGTCAATAAGTATCAGATACTAACGTTTATGTCAAGGCATAAAAATGAAATGTCATACAAAATTTCTTTAGTGTGATGTTTATTTCGACCCTCATACACGAGTAGTGTGTTTATTAAAAAAATATATAGTCACGTCATTTTCAAGGTATTTTTATTACGACCTACTATTTACATAAATATGATACTTTTTGTAATTAAGTAGAACAATTCAAAAACTGATAATTATATGGAACACGACTCCATAATAACAGATGGATATACTCGTAATATGTTATAGATGTACTTACAATTACACAAGCCCTATGAAGGTTAAAGAGCAGCATGAAAACGATGTAGGTTAGGAACTCATTGCAATAATGAGAAATGAAATGGAAGGTCTTAGTAATTCTCTCGATTTTAATAGAGCGTTTATTAATTATTATCGCTCAACAATAATCTCTACCAACTGTAAAAGTCCTCCGCCGCGCCTGTGTGTTCGCGATAAACTAAAAAACTACTGCACCGATTTTTGTACCGATTTAACTAATGGATAGAGTGGATCTCGAGGAATGATTTAGTATATAATTTATCAAGTTTTTGTATAAATTGGCTAAATATAAGTATATTTGTTGAAGGTGTCGGAAGAAATATAGCGCCTGGGAGCTTTCAACGAAAACGCTGCATTTATAACAAAATAATGTATGGTGGAATTTTGTATTTTATATATAGGTCTACAGAAAAGTCTGCGATAGCATATGTCTATCTCTTAAGGATAACATACTAGCTTACTATAAAACTGAGGGAAATGGACACGGGAAAACTTCACCACGCGGGTGAAACTGTGGGCATCAGCTAGTAGTGATGAATTATAATTTTAAAGTCTGCAGTACGCACGTTAACTGCAGTATTTGATGACAAAAACGAAATATTGAATTGACGAATAACAAAATAGAAGACAAATAAAATTTAATAATTAATCAATTTATTTTTCATTTTAAAATGGAAAAAAAAAATCAGTCACGAGCTGGACTCAAACGACCGTCTTCTGGTTCAACGCACAAGACGAATTTACCAACTACACCAATGTGACCTGCTAGAAACTGACGAATTACGTCTTTACGTCTTAAGGCGACGTAAGGCACTTAGCTAAGTTGCATGGTACGAATATATAGAAATGCATCTATAAATATAAAAAAGAAAAAGTTACCATAATAATTGCTTGTCAAAATTGTTTCTAATCTAAATTATTTTCAAAAATTTCAATTCTATTAATGAAAAATCATTATTTTTAGGCTTTAATTTTTTATACTGCCCTGTCTTCGAGTTATAATTTTGTCACCATAGAGATAAGTTAAACTCACTATTTAGAACAAAAGATGATGTTTGCATAACTACTTAGATTTACGCCTTTAATCAAGCAAAAAAATATTTCAAGTCCATTATCGCTGCTCGATAATTGGCTTCTAAATAACTAAGTATAAAATATTAAACATTTGCGTTTGAAACTTTTGTATGGTACTATTATCGTGTTATTGTTAAGTCAGCCTATATTCAGCGACGCATCTGAGAAGCTGACCGAGGCCATAGAGGAAATGGCAAGAATAAGAGTGGGGCAGAACTTGTTACCAGTCCTCATCGGAGATCCCACTGGGACGAGCTTCATCCCCAGAGTTACAGGCAGAAGGCAGAGTACTTCAGCTTTAAAAATAGCGCCATTCAGCCTTTGTTTTAACCATAAGAAATTGGAATCCAATATCTTTGGGTTTAATACAGTGATCGTTTACAGTTCACTTTTTATGAACTACCAAACTGAACGGGTGAAGAGCGGATATTCCAATCTGTAGGAGACGGACAGAGGACGTTCAGTCAGTTAGTGGGAAGTCATACGGCAGTCGCTCTTAACAATCTCAAAAATACAAAGCGAGATCATAGGTGCTTCTAACAGTAAATAAAAGCAGACTCTAGCAACCGAAATCAGGTAGGGTTTAGAAGCAGTTGCAAAGATGGAAGATCATGAAGTATCCAATTATATCCTGTCCCCGCTCAATTTTAACTAGGTTAGGAACATAACTCTGGAAGTTAATTTGCGAAATAACACGATGAATCCCTTGGTATTGAGCTAGAATTAATATTTCTGTAACATCGGCGTTACGAAGGCAGATAATTTGGCGTCGGATGTCGGCGTTATCGCGCCAACCATAGAGATTATGTGTACATTTAGAGCAGTCTGGGAGTTTAATTCTAAGTGAAGGCTGCCTTGTCGTTTTGAATTTAATATAAAGGATGTTCAGTATACATTACAGATGCGTATAGAGCGTAAAACTAGGGTTATGCTTATAGCCGACTTCCAACGCTGCGAAGAACGCAGCGAGGAAGCAGCACTCATTCGTCAAGTACATTGGCTGAGTGCGGCAACACTAGGACCTCTAAACGTAGCTATTCGTCTCGTTGGAAAAAATGGCGCAACCCATAGTCTCCCGCGGGAGAAAGTGGGATGACCCCGCGTTTTTCTGGGAGCAGGTCACGCTCACAAAAGTGGTGATGGAGCGGAAGCGGGAGTAAAATCTTCCTTTCGAGTTACGCAGTCTGTGGCCAGGGCGTTGCATACTTGTTTTCGCCTAAGACTATCGACCTCCTTGACTATGGGAATGAGGACGGCGGTTGGGCTGCTTGCCGTCTATACAGTAGCCGATCCCGGGATAATACTCGAACCCCTGGGCGGCGCCGCGGTGGTAGACAGTCTGCTGGGAGCCTTATCCTTCCGACAAGTAACCCCAGCGCCCGGTGCTAGACGGATAGCTAGGTAGAGAAAGACTGTGTAGTTTTAGACAGTTGTTCTGAAATATTTTTTTTTTTTTAAATATTTTAGGTTTTCGTAGTCAATAAGGAACCCAGGGGTATAGGCTCCACCGTGATCTGTGGAGCCCAAGTGACCTCAACTGCTAACGGTGCATTAACGGACGCAGCAAATACGCAGGCCCCAAAACCCAGGTAGGGTTTGGAAGCAACTGGGAATACACTAAGATGATGAAACAAGGAAGCGCTCCTAATACGTTCGTAATGTCTGGTCTGGTCTCCATCCAAGTTTGAATTTAAACCGTGTTTTTTATGATGTGTTTAAAAACAAAGATTAAAAAGAAGTTAATTTAATGAACTTGACTAAAAAAAGGGGGGAAAAATATTCATATTATTTTAAACCTATTTAAATATTGGGAATGTAACATGTGGAAATCCCCTCGGTTTTCATGCCGGATTCGAACCGGTTAAAACCACACGGTCCCTGCCTAACTGTCTATTGCCGGACGCCCCGGGCAACTCTCCTCGGAAATATGTCCTAGTGCTGCCGGCAGACTTTGGCTGCCACCGCGGCCTTACCTAGGGTTCGGGTGTTATTCCGCTTCTTTGGGGGTTGGTTCGGGTTTTATTCCGCTTCTTGAAGCAATGGGCTCACCACCTGTTACGTGGGACAAAAATGCATACGGTGAAATGTGGGCGTATAGTATGCCTCTGCCTACCCCTTCGGGAATAAAGGCGTGACAATATGTCATGTCATGTATTGAGGCATGAGGCGTGCGTGAATTTTTCACGTCATGTCGACGTCTTGGGCCTGCTTCTGTAAGGACGGCGAGCAGCCCAAAAATTTATATGTGGTCAAATTACAGCTTTCCAGTACTAAGGGTTGGAGACCAGACCAGACATTACGAACGTATTAGGAGCGCTTCCTTGTTTCATCATCTTAGTGTATTCCCAGTTGCTTCCAAAGCCTACCTGGGTTTTGGCGCCTGCGTATTTGCTGCGTCCGTTAATGCACCACTAGCAGTTGAGGTCACTTGGGCTCCACAGATCACGGTGGGGCCTATACCCCTGGGTTCCTTATTGACTACGAAAACCTAAAATATATAAAAATATATTTCAGACTCTAACTGTCTAAAACTACACAGTCTTTCTCTACCTAGCTATCCGTACCTAGCACCGGGCGCTGGGGTTACTTGTCGGAAGGATAAGGCTCCCAGCAGACTGTCTACCACCGCTGCGCCGCCCAGGGGTGCGAGTATTATCCCGGGATCTGCTACTGTAAAGACGGCAAGCAGCCCAACCGCTGTCCTCATTCCCATAGTCAAGGAGGTCGATAGTCTTAGGCGAAAACAAGTATGCAACGCCCTGGCCACAGACTGCGTAACTCGAAAGGAAGATTTCACTCCCGCTTCCGCTCCATCACCACTTTTGTGAGCGTGACCTGCTCCCAGAAAACGCGGGGTCATCCCACTTTCTCCCGCGGGAGACTATGGGTTGAATACCTTGTAGCCAGGGGCCGAGTGTGCTATTTCAATCGTGTCGAAATAGAATCGAAAATCGTCGCTCAATAGAAAGCCAATAGTACAATTTTGACAGATTTTCGTAGTCTACTATTACAATCGTACTCCAAAAGTCTTCTATCGGTCGGCCGATAAAATTCTACCAGCACGTACCGCGACGATGGCCGCTAGTTGGTTGCATTTTTGATAGTCTACTAACATTTTAACAGCTAAAAACAGTGGTTCTGGTTCTATTCTACTGGTTGCCAATAGTAGACTCGGCTCCTGGTAGTCCACAAAGGTCGCGTAGCGCGAGTGTACCACCTTGCAAACTATAATAAGTTACGACCACTCTTGAGCTTGACCATTTGGGGCCGTATGTTTCTCTACCAACTTGATAGCATAAAACAAATAGCACGCACATTCTTTCGTACCTATAGAAGTTTCTAGTACATTTATACTCTTCTCCCTTCTTGTACCTAAATGAAGAGAAAAGTTACGCTTTTATTGCGCATTATATCGTCCCAAAATGTAGAAAATTACGACTTTAACTGAACTGTTACCATAAGGTGAAATCTGTAGAAGAAATCCAAGAATTTTTATGGACAGTGGTGAAGAATTTTAGTGAGATTCTGTGCCATCGTGAGAAGACAAATTTTGAGAAGAATATATATTATCCAAACGCTACAAGGTATGTATATAAAGAAACAGCCAGCTTAAGGCAATGGTAAAGCTTAAGGCATAGTTTACGTTCGGCTCTAGGCGAAATTCGCATAGGTACGCGGCTTGTCAGTTGCCTGCCATTCGCCTGTAGTAATTAGTGTAATCGTGTGAATAAACGGTGCCGCCCCCTTACACGGCATGTTTGTAGTATGGCGCGAGTGACATTGATTTCTTGCTTTGGAGTCTCAACAATCTAAAGTAATGCCTAATGGCCCGAGACATATTGCTTATTGCATCTGAAGCCCTTGCTTCAGAGGCTGAAGTTATAAGAGTGTCTCCTTATAACAGTGCATGGGAATTACTCTGGCAGCAGTCATAGCCAGGCGAGTGGTAGGTCATTCGATCCAAATACTCTCAGATAGCATGGCTGTGCTGCAAGCTCTAAACAGTCACACTATAAACTCAGGACTTATACTGGAGTGCCACGATAAGCTTAACCAAATAGAGTTCAGCCTACAGGATAGTATAGCACTGAAGGAAAATAAAATTTGCTTGGTAGATGACAGTGTGACTAGGACAGATATGGTGGAATGCAGAAGTCCAGAGGGATAGCTTGTCAAAGAAAAGCTGACAAAGATCTGAATCTCCATAAGAAATTGACTCCATTAGATTACAATGTGTATAGTACTACAAAGAATGCATCACTTAGAGATTCTTGAAACTTGATAAGACCACTTGTAGCATGGCTGGAATCGAGGGGCATAAAGTTCAAGAGGATATTGATCAACTACAAGATTCATTTATAAACTTAGGTTTAAACTCTCCATGGTTAAAACATTGCAAGATATTTCTAAATATTTATACTTTAAAAAGGTTTTAAGAAGTAACCAAATATGGTGTATAGTTCCGGAGCTCCTAAACAAGCAACATAAAGGCCACCAAGTGGCCAAGCTAAGAAGTTCCGAAGATAATAGTCTAAGGTCTGGGGATTGAGGGGAGTTTCACTTTAAGAGGAACTTATACAAAAGGATAAACTGTATTGCACACAAATATAAAACACTCACATAAAGAGATTACAGTTTCATAAATGTACAAAAGGCAGCCATATCGCTAAAGAGCAATCTTTAGCAGGCAACCTTTGGATGGAGAAGTTGTTAAGGAACTAATGGTCCTTAATTGTAACTAAATGGAACCCAGGAATTAATGACAAGGTGAAGAGTATTTGGACTGTATATAACTTTAGAATATGTATGTTCATAGGATTTAGGGTACGCAAATAATATGAATTTCATTTTCAAGCTAGCTTGATATAGGAAGACATACAGACATAAAATCAGACAGAGCATTATATTATGAGTGCTTATTAAATAAATTACTTTCAAAGTCATCAATTACAGCATACATTAGGACATAACATTATAGTCTAACAAGAACAAGGACAAAATATCTTAGGCTGTGCATTATATCATTATTATCTGCAATATAACCTCTATAAATATGTAATAGCATTATGGAATTTGCATATTTGCTACAGGCCACTGACGACGAGACTAGCTTCTTTTGGTGTTTGCAACCAGTGATTATGAGACTGTATGAATGTATTCAGATTCTAAAAATGACCGGTTGTGGATACCAGATTAGCTAGTGTACGGTAGCCCTAAAAGAAGATATAAAGTACAGCCATTCCCGCAGTACACTTTGTTGGGGTACATTAGAGGTCAGATTTCCATTTCATGATGTCATAAAAATAAAACGAAACTTTTCAATTATTTAGGTAAGCACTTTGTCCTGATTATCAAGCTTAAGATCAAGACAAACAGAAAGTAAGTGAATTTCTCTTTGATTCATTCTGTAATCTTAGTTGAAAGAGTCTAGATTATAAAACATTATGTTACATTAGTCAGAAATTATTGTTCATGATGAGACTATGACATTGTATAACCTGCATACAAAGGATTTCATTAGCCACAATTTTTATTGAGATATAACTATTTTAGGATCGTTCAAGAATAATTATGCGATAAATTAAATGAAATGGTAAAATATACACAAAGATACCTACTAGAGGTACCTACTGTTTTTTATAGATTTATCAGACATCCGCCCATGACATCATCATGCCGAGTCAGCAGTAGACAGGGGTTTATTCACCAATGCTTAGCTTATAAAAACCGAAGAATCGGGTACAGGTGAACATTATTAGCATCAAATGGACACATAAATCCTAATAGGAACAGAGCTATCATTATCAACACACAGTTAAATTTGCCGTTCCAATAGGCTAAGTAAGAGAAAGTAAAATTAGTAAGAATGTGTTTGAACTCACCTGGAATTTTAAGATAACTAGCTCCTAAATAAAACAAAACCGCTTGAAACACTTAGCACACCCACTAAGCACCAATATTTTGCACAAAGATAAAATGAACTGAAAAGGTTTTAGCACTGACAGCTACTCCGTTGCTGGTCGTCTGGTCGATCGACTCGGTGAGGTTACCCACAAAATGCGCAATGGTTTGAGTATGCGCTTTAACCTCCAGCGAAAAACGGCATGCGCGGTTATTAATAACTATTTCAACTGTCCCTAAATAAATCGAAGAATTAAATAATAGGACATGAAAACGTTGCAATAAAATCTGATAGACTCAGAAAAAATATAAACAAACAACTTTAACTTGACATCATATTTTCAAAAAACGCCACCTATTGGCGAGTAGGTAAACTAGGTGTTGATGATTAAACCTTTATACTAAGACTAGCTACTATCGCTAGATGACTATAGCGGATAGTAAAATGAAATAAAATTTATAATTACATTCCGTCAAACTATAACCTTCTTCATCTTTGGTTATTACCACTTACACACTCGACTGAGACTTAGGTCCGACAGCAGTCCGAGCGATTACCGTCTGACCTCCTAAGGGCCCTTGCTAACGGCACGGTTTTAAACAGTTTTTGGTCATCAGTTATGTACCTATATAGGCAGTACCGGATTAAGGTAACTTGATGCGCTAGGCAATGGCTTTACGTCGTATGGGATGATTATACGTGCCAGTTGTCTCACTATAAGGGATGCCGACGGCCGTGCGAAGTGGAGGAGAAATATTGGAAAGCGGACCCCGGTCATCGCGAGACGCAACAGGGACTAATGCTCGGATGATGATCACGTTCCTTCTGCCCTTATCCCATGCTAGGTAGGGCACAACATACTTTCACAATATGTTGTCCTAAGATTCGACTATATTTTAACACGGAATTGGGCTCACCATTGCACCTGTTACGTGGGGAAAAAATGCATAAGGTGAAATATGGGCATATAGTATGCCTCTGCCTACTCCTTCGGGGATAAAGGAGTGACAATATGTATGTAGGTATGGTTACCTACCTGAAGTCAACTCAGCTCGGGAACATCTTAGGTACATAGCGTAATAATCTTTTCGTCACATTTGACCGTGTGTGTGGGAATCGAAGACACACTACCCCCGGTAAGGTAGGTAAGCCAACGGGTTCCACAGAATATCTATATTATAATAATATTTCACAAACATGAATAGAAATACTGTCATTATATCGAAAAAAGAATACGCAAAGTACCGCATTTACATTGCTGGAGCGTTTTTTGAATTTAGAACGTTGCAACACTCCAGCAATGTTGTATGAAACGGCGCGCTGGGGCTATTAGAAACTCTGATTGGATTTGTTTTATTATTCTTCAGCGAATGCTTACTATAATTATTTTCTAAATAAGTGCATTTATCTTGTTTTATGTGTGGGAGTGTTGAATTATGGGACAAATAAATTGTGTCTACGTGCTATAAATAATAAATTTATATTAAGAGACACTTTTTCACATAACACAATCGAGCCCAAAGTTAGTGCTATGGTACCGCCGGGATGACAACGTTTCTTTAACAAGCGCTCTATCCACGGAGTAGAGACTGTCCTCCGAGGCTCTAACCCTGTAACTACCTGCGTCTTTGCCTCGTTCGTTAATCAGTAGGTGCATCGCGCTGTCGGTGGGGTCCCTTACACCCATACAATGTGTGAACCGTAATATATTTGATCAATAAGAAGATAGAATAGATATACCTAGTCAGGTCATAAGTATTGTCACACAGTAAAAACTTTTCTTTTAGAATGCTGGCCACAAAGAATTCGAATTTCGAATTGTTCATGAAAATAAAAATGTATACTTTTTAGAATTTTACTCATTGTCATTTTTTAATATGGAGTGGACGCTTAAAGAAGACCGTGTTGCAGTTATTGCGTTGCATCGTTGCGGTTACGCGCCAATTAAAATTTTTACATACATACATACATATTATCACGCCTGTTTCCCATCGGGGTAGGCAGAGACTACGGTTTTCCACTTGCTACGATCCTGACATACCACTTTCGCTTCTTCTACTTTCATAAGTGTTTTCGTACACGCTCGCCGGTTAAGGGTACTCTTGACCTGGCCTTTTTCCAAAAGGTCTTCGATTTGATTGAAATACGTACGCCGAGGTCTACACCTACCATCAACTTCACTCCAGCTATACTTCGCAGACTTCTCATTTCCACTGCATTTATTTTGCTTTTATGCGTTTTCTGCCATACCCAACTTTCACTGCCATACATAAGTGTGGGAACCAGCACACCTCTATGTACAGCCAATCGTGCCTTCTTCGAAATGTTCTGACTGCTCATAAAGGCGTACATGGCTCCATTCACTTTATTTCCTGCCAATACTCTTCGCTCAATGTCATAGTCATACTTTCCATCTCTCGCAAATTTTGTACCTAGATATACAAACTCTTTTACTTGTTCTACTCTTTCTCCTTCCACAACAATTGAGCAATCCGTCATACTTGCCTCTCTTTCAAAAACCATTACTTTCGACTTATTTACATTCACTTTCATTCCTTTGTTTTTTAACGCATCATACATAATGTTAACCATCAACTGCAACTCTTCCGCCGATGATGCTATTATTACCTGATCATCGGCGTATAGGAGGCACTTGACGGTCAGTTCATCCATTTTTATACCATACGTACTCTCTTGCAGTTCTTTCAGGCAACTGTCCATGTAAAGGTTAAACAGCAACGGCGACGCTACACAACCCTGTCTCACACCTTTTTCAATGTGAAAAAAGTATGTGCATGCTCCGTTGATTCTGACACAAGCACTGGAGCCCTCATAGAGAGATTTCAGTGCTCATACTGAAAAATTTGAATATAACCAAAAGATTCGTTTATCGTACCATCAAACGATACAATGAAGACTCTAGTGTAGATGACAGGTCAAGAAGTGGTCGCCCTCGGTCTGTTAGGACTCCAGCAGTGATAAAAGCTGTGAAGGCGCGAATTCAAAGAAATCCCAAGCGTAAGCAGAAACTGTTGGCCCTTCAGATGGGGTTAAGCAGAACCACGGTGAAAAGGGTGTTAAATGAAGACTTAGAGCTTCGGTCATATCTAAGAAAAACAGGACATATCGTTTAAATGCTCGTTTAATGGACCTGAGACTGAAGAGATGCCGCGCTTTGTTGAAGCGGTACGCGGGAAAAAAATATCGGGAAATTCTTTTTTCGGATGAAAAACTTTTTACCGTAGAAGAGAGCTACAACAAACAAAATGATAAGGTGTACGCACACAGTACTGAAGAAGCGAGCAACCGTATTCCGCGTGTCCAACGAAGTCATTTTCCACCGTCGCTCATGGTATGGTTTCTTATTGGGGCTACATTTTTGTGAGAAAGGTGTAAAAATGAATGCAGTTGTGTATCAAAATACAGTAACAGTCCTGACGAACCTTGTGGAACCTGTTTCTCATACCATGTTCAGTAACAGGCACTGGGTATTCCAACAAGATTCGGCGCCAGCTCATAGAGCGAAGAGCACACAAGACTGGCTGGCGGCGCGTGAAATCGACTTCATCCGGCACGAAGACTGGCCTTCCTCCAGTCCAGATTTGAGTCCGTTAGATTACAAGATATCTTCTAGAGAGGAGGAAAAGGCGTGCTCAAAGCCTGATCCCAATTTGGAGTCACTCAAGACATCCTTGATTAAGGCAGCCGCCGATATTGACATGGACCTCGTTCGTGCTGCGATAGAGAGATAGAAGGCCTGTATTCAAAATCACGAAGGTCATTTTGAATAAACTTTATTGTCATAAGAATCTATGTTTTGTTAAGTTCATTTTGATATAGGTATAAATGGTTACATAATGAATAAACTTGTTTCAATTATTTTATATTAAACATGTGACAGAATTTATGACCTGACTAGGTATATTATAGAAACGCTCGTGGCCCCGCGGTTTCAGTATTCTGTAAACGATCACTGAGTTACGCAACTTTCACTATGGCTGGTACTCGGATGGGTGACCACTTTGTGGCATTTACATTTGCGAGCGTTTCCGTGCTTCCGAAGGCACGTTAATCCGTTGGTCCCGGTTGCCAGTAAAATGGCAGTCGTTAAGCCTGGTTGAAGGCCTTATGGGCGGCTTGAAAAATTTCAACAGCAGGCAGCCACACGGTGAAAAGTGGGCATATAATATGCCTCTGCCACCCCTTCGGGGATAAGGCGTGATGGATATTTATTTAATAAGAAGATAGCAGTATCCCTTTTAGTACGCAAATATTGCTGGCCAAATTAATGTTTATTTATTTATTTGTTCTTGAAGGAAGCTTACGGACTAATTAACAATTTGTGGTAGTATTAATGTATAATTATTTGTCCATTATCAAGCACAACCCAACGAATAATTCTGAATGGTACACGGCCAAGTTTGTGCCAGTAGTCTTTGAAGAAACAAGAAAGAGCAACCAAGAACGCAGCATAATAAAAATAAAAATAATAAATAAATAAATAAATCACACAACGCCATCTCATTCCAAACTAAGCGGAACTTGTACTATGGTAACCAGATAACTGATAAACATACTTATATGTTTCTAAATACATACATATTATAGATAAATAACACCCAGACACAGAATAAACCATCGTGCTCATAACACAAGGTTTTATCTTGGGAGGGAATAGAACCCACGAGCTCTTGCGTAGCAGTCAGATACACTCCCACCGCGCCTCAGAAGTATCCTTCTTTATCATGATAATGCTAGCTGCCAGACATCGGCTGAAACAACTCGGTATTTGGAAGATCGAATCAACGGGTCATTCGCCGTACAGCTCCGACTTGGTCCTTATACAACTTCTATTTATTCCCAACCGTGAAGAATTAATTACGTGCTCAACGTATTTTGAGCCGTGATACTGCAGGTTTTGGAGATACCTCAATCCGAATGGAAAAAGTGCGACGATCATCATCTATATATACATATAAAAGGCAAAATCACCGATTGATCACGAAATCTCTGAAACTACCAAAGCTATGAAGCTCAAACTCCGTATGGAGATTCTTTTTAATACGTAGGTTTCCGCTAAGAAGGGATATTGCGAAATTCTACCCCTAGGGAAGTAATTAAGCGATAAACGGTTGTATGAAAGTTGGTCAGTTTCAAAGTTAGAAACATGAATGTATGTACACCAGTTTTTAGTTACAAATAAATGGGTATATGTATCGCGGTTAAACATAACTTTACCTAAAAGGGGATAAACAAGGGTTGAAAGTTTATATGGAAAACTTTTCATTTTCAAACATAGCAACACCGAATTTCTGATACCTGCTTCTGTATAAAAATAAAAAATTAAGCGTTAAGGAATTTTGATAAATTCTACCCTTGAGGGGGTAAAACAGAAGTTGTAATAACTGACTCATTGATCACGAAAACTAAAAAACTAACATAGCTACGAAGCCCAAACTTCGCATGGGGGTTCCTTTTAACACGTAGGTTTGCCCTATGAATGGATTTTTCGAAATTCTACCTCTGATTAACGTTTGTATGGAAATTCGTCATTTTCAAAGTTAGAAACATGAATTTACGTACACCTGTTATTGGTTACAAAAAAATGGGCACGAATATCGCGGTTTCGCAAAAGTTTACCTATAAGGAGGTAAAACAAGGGTTGTATTAACTGACTCATTAATCACGAAATCCATAGATCTAACGGAGCTATAAAGTCTAAACTTCGCATTGGGTTTCCTTTTAACACGTAGGTTAACCTATGAAGGAGTTTTGCAAGATTTTTACCACTAAGGACGTAAATAATGGATAAACCGTTGTATGGAAGATTATCATTTTCAAAATTACAGTACTTACATACCCACACCTGTTTTAGAAGAATCTTCTAAGGCCTGTATTACCCGCGAGTTCGGTGGTCCCACGGGAACCGAAACTATGTCAGTAAAGATTAAACATGGAAACCTAAAATTTGGTGAATGTATACTTGAAGTCTTTGGATACCTAAGCAATAAAAACAGGATTCACGATATTTCCATAGAAACGGGAACTACGCGGGTGAAGTCACACACAGTCACACACATAAAGAAAGAAGTGCACTAAGAAGAGATTCCTACGGGAACTACGTGGGTAAAACCATACAGTATCTAAAATTTGGTGAACGTATTCTTTACGTACCTACGTTGGATGAGCACTAAGAAAGAATTCCCGGTTATCTTATCAATATTATAAATGTAAAAGTTTGTAAAGATTTCTATATTATTTGGACGTTTGTTATTTAATCACATTTTTATGAAAATCTGCATATAGGTAGAACATTTCCGAAAGTTGTAGTACACAAAAAGATGATCTCGCGGAAAAAAGATGTTGTTAAAAGCTAGTTAAAAGATATAAAGTAGGTACCCCATGTATTAATTTAGGAATTGTCTCCCATAAGATATTCAGTTCAAGCAGTTTCGCCCGCGTGTATATTATTCAGTCGTAAGTAACTCATCAACAAGTATTTCGATTTCATTTAGTTTTATGTTGTTAAAAAGCTAAAACTTCAGAAGTTGTTTCATAAGAATAGCTTACGCGCCACCCTCTTTAACTAATGTCTCTTTCTTTGTCTGTTTCTCTTATGTTGCGCTAACGAAGTTGCGCGGGTCAGCTAGTAGTGAATATTTTGAAAAGCTAATTGAAAAACTATAGTAATACAAATGTAACTCATATTCATTATTAATTAATTAATTATAAAGTAAGCTAAATAAAAATAACCACTAACTAACCTAACACGCGACATAAAATATCTCCGCCTCGCAGACGACTGGCAGCAAAAATAATAAAGAAAAAGAAGAAAGGTTGTCTCGATAGCCTAGTTCGTAGTGTCTGTCGTGTTAGGCTAAAAGACGCTGTTACAAATCCAGTTTGAGACTGAAAACAAGTCCACTTTAAATTTAGGACATAATACACAAGACGGGATTTTGCGTGGAAACACACAGACATGTTGTCGATGTAGATTGTCAATTTTATTGTTTCGGCCGAAAAGCGACCGAAAATCCAAAATATTGCCTTGTTAAATTTAGAATGGATTGCTGTAGGGATTTTGTCTTAAATTAAATAGTGTATTAGGGATGTGTAGTCTGAACTGCCTTACATACTACAGAAAATGTGTGTGTGCATGCACGTGTATATTTGCATGATAAACGAGTGTGTGATACGAGGCGAATGTGTGCCTACCCACACATTCGCCTCGTATCACACACTCGTTTATCACAATTTACACCTATAAATTGTGTGATGTATCAAATATGGTACCAAATCATACCTACCTAATATATTTCAAGTCTTTCATCATAAATTCCTTCATGACAAACAAAACGATAATGTAGTTATATAAGCATGACGGCAACGACCGTTAAAACATCAGGCGTTAGGTGTTAACGGCGTTATCGCTATCCGTTAATCATAATTGACTCGAAATAAAGATATGGGTATTACGAAAAGTCTGACTCTAGATATGGCAGCCATATTGATTAGATGAAAATATTTAGATATCAGTCTGTCTTTTTCAGTTTATCATACTCATTAAAGTACCTAAAACATTTACTTTTCAAACGATAAGTTAATCTAAATTAGTCTATACTTGTGAAACATAAAGGAGTTATTTTTTACAATGGTAGGTATTCTGAAGACGTGTCTTAAGTTGAAAGACCGGCCCTATACTTCTTTCATCTTATTGTTTCACAGTTGCTTTCAAACTCTACCTGAATATAGAACCTGGGGTCTACTTTTATTTTATCGACATTGGCGACATCTAGCGAATTGAAAGCCACTGTCACAATCCACAAAACTATTAACAGTGACTCTCAAGTTGGCGGCCCAATGAAGTACCGCGCTCCGCTTGAATAGCCCAGAGTTATAAGAGGAGGAAAAGACGTGCGGTGGCAGGGCATTTCAAATTTCTATTGTACGTCAGAGGAACGAACAGCTCAGTTCTGGCGAAACTTCTCTCTACTATATGAGAGTGGCTCCTCTGCCGTATGCGTTGTTCGGTATCGAAAAGGAGAAGGTGGGATTAAGTTGAAGAGCTCTTCAGAATACTCGCCGTGGTAGACACGTTAATATGCAGCTAAAGAATCTATTGTTCTACGCTGTGCCAACGGCTCAAAGCTTCTTGTTACCTTAGGACAATCTATAACGCGATGGCATCGCTTACCCCCAAGTTTAGCCCTATCCCATATCCATATAGATTGTGTATAATTCTTTCGTAGGTAATTGTTGTAATTAACCTTATCTCGTCATTTATTGAATTGAGATTTTAAAATCCTTATTGAAATAGTCTCGGATATCGACTTGGTTTAGAGTAAAATCCGCTTCCTCGACTTGGTTCCTTCACTTTGAATTTACTGAAATCCTGTTTTTAACCTTGGATTTTACTTAAATTCGATTCCAATTTTAATCAAATCCGCCGTTTTCAGCTGGGCTTTAATAAGATCTGGTTCTTTTAGTTATTGTAAGAAATCTGTTTTGTGTTTATTATTCATTTTTAAAGAGAATGGCTTTCTTGTTCTAGAGCATACATAGCTTGAATAAGGTAGTAATTTACTTTTATTTCATAAACAAAAGTAAGTAAATACTTACTTAATATCGACGACTAAAGAGAATAACAATTAATTCGAAATTCAAAGTCTTGCACGAACTACTCGCAAGTATATTACTCGCTAAAATAAGAATCTTGGGAATCACCAATCGCGATTCACACGGTCAAATAGGGAATTCCCACAGCGACTTTCTGACGTACCACGGTGCAGCGCATCACAATGTGGGCACGTAGCTAATAAATGCAGTTTTCAAGTCACGCACTTTAAGATAACGGATACGTACCTTTATAATGACTGTTTTTATGTAAATATATCTATTCTATTTTGTATCTGTATATAAGTAAAGAATTAAGTGTAATGTTTTAAACTCACACGACTTGTATTAGAGTGTGATTCAGACACACATTTTTTGAAATTTTGCTCGCCTTTCAAGGCAAGAATTGCAGTCACGAGTAAACTATGACGCGTAGTATTTACAAAAAATATTAATAATACGCGATCAATGTATCGATAGGTGGAAAAGGAAGGTTTATGTATATGTTTCATGCAGGTGAAGCCTTTGGTGTCTTCAGGCTCTGAACTCCTCCGGTTTCAAACTGTACTTAACCCTACGTTACGATAGACTTGAATGAAAGTGAATAAAATCGCCGATTTAATAAATCCGCCATATTTTTTTTTAAATATTGTGGGTCACTTTTCACACAGCGCCATCTAGCCCAAAGTAAGCTAATATTAGCTTGTGTTATGGGATCTAGATAACTGATAAACATACTTATATATTTCTAAATACATACATATTATAGATAAATAACACCCAAACACCAGAATAAACCATCGTGTTCATCACACAAAGTTTTATCCTGGGTGGGAATTAAACCCACGACCTCTTGCGTAGCAGTCGGATGCACTCCCACCGCGCCACAGAGGCAGTCATATTGTAATCACTTTCCCCGATACACTATAATTGTTGATTGCAAAATGACATAAAGTCTGGGTTCGCTTTCAAATCATATTTCATGCATGCAACAAGTTATTGACCTTCCGAATGTTGAGGTAATAAAACTATTTATCTCTTTATCATTTTAAAATATCCGGCTATCCTAAGGGGACCAAGTATGACCTTTGTATTCTCTTTAACTTGACCTTGCACGTTGCACCTACTGCCCAACTGATGAGCCCCTAAGGGTCATATAGATACTAGTGTAGTGAAATCTGGAGATCTACCTCGGACAGGTTATCCGGTTGAGCAAGAAAAACTTGGTAATGGAAATCGCCAGAAGGATTCGTTTTCAATGGACAGCAAAACTGATCGGGTGTTTTATTTGCATATAACTTCTACCAGTTATAGAACCTACGGTAGGGCTAGTCCATGCCCTCAAGGTCGCCCAACGAGCTAGGGAGCGAGCTGTGCTTGAATGGAGAACACAAAAGGTCAAAATATTACTATCAAATACAGCTACAATTGGAGCGTCGCTCATGTACATTACATTAGTTTTTATTTCACTTCAATACATGCAGTATTTCCGAAGTTATAACGACGAAAAGTTATAGATCTTTTTTGAATTTCCGAGATTAGGCGCGCTCATTGTGACGTCACAACGTGGCACAGACTGCGACATGGCGCGGCGCGGCGTTCGTGTGCGGAAGAGAGCGCGACAGTTAAATAAGCAGTGTTGTGACGTATGCGATCACCGTCGTTATACACTATTTGATCGTAAATATTTCAGCCATATTTTGAAATATAAAAAAAGTAAAAACACAGTTTTTCTTGTATTGTTTTGTACATTCATTTAAAGTAAAAAACGTTTGTCAGACCCATTTTCTTTGAGAGATTAATTCCGATCCTAGCCCCTAGACCTAGAATAACCTAGAAGCGCTCCTAGCCCCACATAACTCAGTGTTCTGTAAACGATCACTGTGTTAGTCAAAGAACAGAAAAAAACAGTAAAACAGTTTTTCTTTCTATTATGTGATTCTGGTCTAATTTTGTGTTAAGTAGTTCTTTTCTGGTCCTCAGATGGGTGGCATTACCACTTACAGGCGTTTCTGTGCTTTGTAAAGCGCGTTAAGCCACATTACCAAGTCACATTATTGGCAACCAGGACCAATGGCAATGTAAGTGGTAATGCCACGCATGTATGAGGACCAGAAAAAACTTCAAGACCAGTTGAGGCGGCTTGAAAAAGGTCGACACAACCGCGCCGCTCTATTTCAACAGGGCAATGGGCTCACCACCTGTTACGTCGAACAAATATATAGTACCTATAGTATACCTCTGCCACCACCTCGGGGATAAATGCGTGACTGATATGAAAAAAGGTATCAAATCCTACTAAGAATATAAATGCGAAAGTTTGTAAGTATGGATGGATTTTTGTTACTCTTTCACGCATTTTTTTTTAAATTTACGAAATGGATTTTAATGAAACTGTGCAATAATGTAGCTTACACATCAAAATAACACATAGGCTACTTTTTAAGCCGGGAAGTTCCTGTGGGAATCGGAAACGGGAAAACTTCACAACTAGTATTAATTAAATTAATAATGTTTCATTGATACGAAGTGATGAAATTTATTATTATGGCCTTTAATTCGTTGACCAAATTCAAAATTTGGCAAAGAGATAAAATGTCACAAAACATTTTCCTTGAGACGGTCTTTGGCTATGCGTGACAGAGATTAATTGCTACGTCGAAGTAATTAGTGAATATTTGTAATAGACTATAGAAAATTCCCATTTTATGAAATTTTTGAAGATTTTTGCTGTACTAGGTCCATGGATAGTACTATATCTGAGGCTGCGCCATATAGTCGAGCCTTTGTACGGAAGTAGTAGGCAGAAGGATGCCAACTTTTCGTATTTTATGTCCTACAGCTCCTTACGATTCACAAACAGGGGCAGGTTGTGGCTATGTACTGTTGAAGAAGTTTTTTAAGCCGCCCATGTAGCTTTTAACTTGGTTTATCAACTAACATGCTATTGGTAACCGAGACCAATGGCATAACATGACATGCAAACAGAAAATACTACGAGTACAAACGCAAGCTTCTGAGACATATCAGAAGTTCGTAATTTGTAATCGTATTTTGAAATATTTACACCGAGGCCTATGGACGTTTGCAACACCAGAGCGGCACTCGCGCTACCAACCCTCTATTAAATACCCCTTTTGAACCAGACAGGACTAAACTTTTGAGCCTGGACTAATAGATAGGGGTTTTGTTCTGCGTAGGCCTACCTACCCTAAAAGACTCATTTACCTAACCGTATGTGAGCGCTCCGGACGCAAAGTGTGAGGGTAAACACCCTGTCTATGGCAAGCGGTGCGATATTAGAAACTAACCGTGGACCGCATACCAAACAATTTCTCAAAACACAGATCATTGTATAGGCGATAGAACAGGCGTAAGGAGGCGAAGTCTTTCCTGACATGAAAGGGCCTCGAAACCACCTGCTAGTAGAGGATTGTTGATAATCTTCTGCTAGCAGGTGGTCCAATAGCACGCCTTTCTACCGAGTCGAAAGGTGGAAGCTGGTATTCAGATTTTCTAGTGTAAGATTTATTTTTCTCTGGTCTTTTCTAGCAAACAATTGACAAGTTAAGGTTTTGGATTCCGATGTAAGTTTTTATGTGAAAAAAATAGACCTATTGTCTTACTAGATACCTACAATGAGTGCTTGTTACAATGTATCGAACGGTGCGTTGAGTCATAATCATCAGTCAATATCAGTGAATATAATGATAAAAATGAAATAAATTAAAGTATTGGTTTGTGATCCTTATCTGTAGAATAAATAATACAAGTCACGCGCCGTTGAATCTTTTTAATGTTTATAATTTTGTCGCCATTGGCGTATGATTGCAGACAAAAATCAAACAAGTGTGAGGCAGAATCACGCATCGAAGGCTACGTACAAATTTGTAAATAATGCAGGAATTTATTGGGAGAAATATTGATTACACTCATCATCATCCGAACGCCCGGGGTCAGCTTTCCTACATTTTCTGCTCCACTTCGCACGGTCGTCGGCATCCCCTATAGTGAGACCTTTGACAAGCATGTCATCCTTTACGACGTCAAGCCAGCACTTCTGGGGTCTTCCCCTCTTACCGGGACCCGGCGGGGCTGACATGGCCAGACATTTGTTTCCCACGTAGCCCGACGGTTGCAGCAAGACGTGACCATATCAACGAAAGCTACACTCTTGCAACTTGTCTGCAATGTCACGTACGTGAAGGCTGCCGCGGATGCAAGAGTTCCTCACGCGGTCCATCCGCGTGACTCTACACACGATACGACAAATCTTATTCTAGGTCTAATATTAGGTGCAGGCATAATATGAACCCACATTTAACCATGTGCATTTTTATCCGACGTTTGAAATGAACAAGTGCAGATTGTGGCGAACTGTTTCTAAAATTTTTCAAGTCGCCTATGAGAAGTTCTGCTTGGCTTAATGACTGCCATGTTACATTATTTTTTTCTTTTTTTTTTACACAAACTGGCAATTGGGTCCAACGGAGTTTATGATTTTAAGTCTTTTTTAAGAAACAGAGAGTCACAATATGATGCTCTATAAGGGTTCCGTATTTTCCTTTTTAGGTACGGAACCCTAAAACGAAATATTATAGGTACGTACAAGAAAATAACGCCCGTTATGAGATATCATCATCGCAACGGACGCATTAAAGTATTATCAACGACAGCAACACGATAACGTTGAATTAATATTAATTTATTTTACGTTAATTCTGTGTTACCTTCCAAGATGATATCGCTCTACCTGGGGTGTAAAAGGCCCCACCAAGATCTTCGGGGCCCAAGCCACATTACCTTCTAGCGGTGCACCTAGCTGACTAACATCGGGGCAACGATGAAGGTGCGTTTGCTGGGGTCTGGAGTTGCGAGGTCAGTGAGTCGCACCAAATCAAAATATCGCAACTAGAAGACGAGAAACAGAGCACAGTGGTTCAATCTAATCAGAGTTTGTTCGATGAACTGATGGCTACAAGCTTAGATACTGCTACAGCTCACCCTTCCTTTGTCATAGACCTCACTTCTGATGATGAAACCGGGGGCTGTTCTAAATCATTAAAAATTATTAAGTGTAGTAAGAATAAGTTAAAGAAATATTTAAAAATTAAAAAGTTTATTACTAAATCTAAAAAAATGATACATAAATACAAGTTTTTTATAAATAGCATGTCACTTAATAGACAGAGATTGCAACTGATTGACCAGGTAAATATGTATATGTTAGAACTTGATACTGTTGCACAACAGTACAAAACTGATACACAGGCCCTTCAATGTCAGATTGACCGACTTCGAGACTCTTTGAAATCAATTTCATATAAATATGAAACAGCAGAGAAACAGAGTAGGGAACAGGTGTTAGCCATAGGTAAATTAGTAAATTCATGTCATTGTCAAAATGACCAATTGACATCCGCAGGCCATGTTCCCTCCTCACCCTTAAGTTGTGAAAGAATTAGATGCAATGATGAATTTTCACCAATTAAAACTGTGTGCAGTGTGGATAATAGTATATTAAGTTCAAGTAGTAATTGCGAGGCATCTACGAGTATAATAGAAAAGTTGCAAATAAAAAGTGATGCAAAGACCATAGTCTATTGCGATGAAATAGGTAAAAATTTTGGACATTATTTATCACAGTTAAGTCATTCTGTAATAAATCATACATATCCAGGAGCTTCATACTCTCAAATTACAGATTTTATATTGACTGGTACACACTGCATGCAGTCTACTATAGTGGTGCTGGTTGGCAGAAGAGGCAATATTAATAGTGACAAACTTTAAAAAATTTTTGATAAGTTATCAAGTCTGCAAGTAAAACAAGTAATTTTGTCCACCTTGCCATACAGCACTGCTATGAGCCACAAGGAAAATCACTTAAGATACAAATTAAATATGAAACTACATACCATGGTATCATATTCCAAAAAAATTGAATTGTTCGATTGGAACATAATCTTCAATAATAATAGTTTGTTGACATTAGATAGATATTTTCTATCAAAATTTTTTCAACGAAAGGTAGCTCTGTTGCTATCTAATTTTTTAATTTTTCAAGCCAAATTATTGGCAAGTACAACTGCTTTTATTGAGCAGGATAGTTTTGATACTTCACATTTGGAAAATGAAATTCCAAAAAACTAGTTTATAGGACAACAGATAATAAATCTGGCCAGTTGACTTTGGCCCCTGAGAATAATCTTAGTAAAAATATCGTTTTTATAAACCTGGTGCACCATAATGTTAGAGGTTTAATAAATGGTAAAGATTTAGAGTTAGAGCTATACATTAATGCAAATTCTATTAATATTTTTTGTGCTACAGAGCACTGGTTAAAAGATCATCAAATCACATTGTTGAACTTCGTAAATCACCAGGTTGCTAGCTCGTTCAATAGAAAACATTCTAAACGTGGAGGCTCTTTAATATTAATTAATAAAAACTTAAAATTTAAAGAACGTAAGGATTTAGTAGCCCTCTCCATTGAGCGAGTTATTGAGATTGCCAGTATTGAGTTTGAGCATTTCATCTTGTTAAGCGTATACAGTCTCCCTGATGCTTCTTACATTAAATTTGAAGAAAAGCTTGAAGAAGCACTGTTCAAATGCCAATGTTCTAAGAAATCTATAATAGTTTGTGGAGATTTTAATGTTGATATATTAGATACATCATTAACTCCATCAGAGAGAAATAAAATGAAAAATTTATTTAAATCCTTTAATCTGCATAGTACATTCTTAGAACCCACTCGTATTACAGCCACCAGTGCAAAATGTATTGATAATATTTTTACTGATATTAAACCTATAGATAAAGGTATTGTGGATCCTGTGGAGTCAGATCATCGTGGCCAATGGATAAAATTTCCTAAAAGTAGTAACAAAGTCAGCAAAAAACAAATTAAATATGTACCAATTAACCAAAGTCGTTTGAATAATTTTAAAGAAAATGTATTAAAGAGATTACCATATCTACCTAACTTCACTTGTGTAGACCAGTCATATAAACACTTATTTAATTTGATTAATGATGAGTTTGGCAAAGTTTTTACCTCAAAAACTCTACAGATTGGTGGATGTCCTGTTTTCAGTGACTGGGCAACACCAGGTATCTTTAAAAGTAGAAATAAATTATTTGAATTATATTCAGAAAAATCATATAATTTTAGGCAAACCTTTCAGGAATATGTTAAAAATTATTCAAAGATATTTAAACAAACGTGTCATCTTGCTAAGTCAAACTTCATTAAAAATAAAATTTCTAATTCTGTAAATAAAATAAAAATGACTTGGAACATCATTAACTCTGAATGCGGTAGATCTTTAGTGACTGAAAGGGATTTCCACTTAAAAGTAAATGGTTGCCATATTACAGGGGACCTGGAAGTGGCTACGGAGTTTGAACACTTTTTCTCCAAGCATCTTCCAGTTCCGCTGAACTTTTATTAGAAGAATCTGTTCTTTGTTGCAGGGATGCATTTGTATTCACAGATATTTGTGCTCAGGACATTGTAAAAACATTTAAATGTATCGAAATTAAGAAAACCGCGGACATTTGGGGGTTATCGGTCAAAACTGCATCATGTATAATTGAGGTAATTGCGCCCCATCTAGCAACTGTGTTTAATGACTGTGTTTCTAGTGGTACATTTCCTGATTTAATGAAACACAGCAAAGTCGTTCCCTTGTTTAAGGCTGGCAGCGCTACAGAGCCGTCTAATTTCCGACCAGTGTCAGTGCTGCCAACTTTGAGCAAAGTATTTGAAAAAATAATCTTGAATCAAATGCTATCCCATTTTAATAGTCATAAAATACTCCATGCGAATCAATTTGGGTTTACGAAAGGGCGCTCAACTTCCGATGCTGGTGTTGAGTTATTAAAATGTATTCATGAAGCATGGGAAGACAAGCACGATGCATTAGGTATATTTTGCGATCTATCAAAGGCTTTTGATTGCGTTCAACATGAAACGCTGTGCAAAAAATTACACCACTATGGAATAAGAGGCAAAGCTCTCGACCTTCTGTCTTCATATTTGAACAATAGAATACAGAGGGTCGATATTAATGGTACACGTTCTGTAGGATCCATGGTTACAATGGGTGTGCCGCAAGGCTCGATACTTGGGCCATTCTTGTTCCTCATTTATATTAATGATTTACCATTTTATGTAGGGGACAGGAATAGGATTGTTTTGTTTGCAGATGACACCTCATTAATTTTTAAAATTAAAAGACAATTAGATAACTATGACGATGTAAACAATGCAATTGCAAGAGTAGTTCATTGGTTCAGCTCAAATAATCTTTGCCTTAATGAAAATAAAACTAAATGTATAAAATTTACTCTACCAAATGTAAAACAAGTTGCGGCCAATGTTCAACTGAATGGACAAGTGTTAGAGTTTGTAGAATCAACTGTGTTCCTAGGTATAACTATTGATGTCAATTTGCAGTGGGGCCCACACATAGAAAAGACAGCCTCTAGATTAAGTTCGGCTGCATACGCTGTAAAAAAGATCAGGACTCTAACAGATGTGGATACGGCTAGAATGGTTTACTTCAGCTATTTTCATAGTATTATGTCTTACGGTATTCTCCTTTGGGGGAGTGCTGCAGATTTAAATATTATTTTTGTTCTACAAAAGCGGGCTGTACGCGCTATTTATAATTTGGGCCCCAGAGTTTCTCTCCGAGAAAAATTCAAAGAAGTGAATATTCTAACCGTACCATCACAATACATTTTTGCCAATCTTATGTATGTCCAGAAAAATCTATCACAGTTTTCTAAACTCTGTGATAAACATAATATAAACACTAGAAATAAAAATAATCTTTCAGTCCACCACAGTCGACTACATAAGATTGGCGATTCTTTCCAGGGTAACTGTATACGCTTTTACAACAAGCTTCCCTGTGACCTGAGAAATTTACCTTTAAATAAATTTAAAAAGTTTATTAAAAACAAGCTTTGTGAAAAAGGTTTTTACTCCGTTACAGACTATTTGCAGGACAGGGACGCCTGGAAATGATCTGCTGGCAAAATGAAATAATATTAAATTGTAAATAGGCCATCAAAAAAAAAGCCTTCCTAAGTTTCTTGCCGGTTCTTCTCAGGTGGGCCGCGTTCCGAACCGGTGGTCGCTTTAAATATTTTAAATAGTGTATGACATTTTGTAAGCGCCGTTAAAATGGTCTATGCAAAATAAAGATATTTTTATTTTTTTATTTTTTTTATTTATTTTTTTATTTTTAAATAATGCCGAAAATCAAACGTCTGAGAATAGTGAACCCCAGATTCCGTATCCGGGAAGGGTTTAGAAGCAATTGGTAATACACTAATAAGAAAAAGAGAAAACTTCACTCTACCTGACAAAAAACTATGTCTAATTTGTCTTTAGCTATCATCCTATCATTATAAGAATCTGTTGCTCTTTTCGAGAATATTTCCCTTTCATACATACAGACATTTTAAACCTGTAGCCAAGGACAAACTTACGTCCACATTGCCATGTATACATTCTTATCCCACGTAACAAGTGGTAAGCCCATTGCCATGTTGAAATGGACAGGCGCAGCGCAACTGATAAGGAAATTGCAAACCACCCAAAAATTCTTCAACTTGGCTTAACGACTGTCATATTACTGGCAATAAGGACCAATGGCTTAATGTCCTAAGCACCGAAACGTTCGTAAATGGAAATGCTACTAAGCGGTCATCCATTTGAGGCGTTAGTGATCGTTGTGGAAAGAAATGCCGCGATGCAACAGGATTACAAAGTCATTCTACGAGCCTTCGGGAATGCCTAATCTCCCGAAAGGAGTTTCGCTAACCATCTCACTAAGAGCAAATAGGTACATATTCTCATTGACAATCAGTAATAATTGGAACCACATTCTTTTTATCCATCTGGTGTCCACTTTAAGGAATTTTATAAAACCAGTAAGTGTGCCAACAGAACACATTTACTTCTTTCCCTCAACATGATATGAGTGAAGAACTGCGTGACTTGTAGATCGTATGCACAATTCGTCTAATCAAGAGTGTGACACAAAGAAGGGTTTTAAAGACGCATATTCGTCGACCTTTGATCCATTCAGATTTTAATTTAAGTACTAAGTGGTTCCCGGTGTCAGTTCGTTACTCCGTACTCCAAAATTTATTTATGCTGAGCTGTAAATCTGCATGAAAATTTAAATAACCAACAACAGGGTCGGTACGTAAAACTGTGGTAGAGGTGATTAAAAAAACATGTACCTTTGCTCACTGCTTTAAGTAAAGTACATGTGTATTCACTATCATTTTATTAAATAATATTTATGATTATGATAATATTTCATCATGTAATAATTATATTTAAGTACTTAAGCCACACTAGCGGATTATTTATGTGTAACGACGACGACGCACGCCATGTTGTAACGGATATTATAAGGGCAGGTTGACTTTGACATTGACAGTGCACAAGCGCGAATTTGTTTAGATATATTTTTTTATTAAAGAGATAAAAGACAACTTGGTTCAGGACGGGGATTAAACCTTTTTTTATTTGAATTTGGTTAGGCAAAGGTCACCTTTGCCTAACCAAGGCAATGTTCTTGCCACTGAACTACTTGAACCCTACCGAAAAAAGTTAAAATTCTTTACTATATTGAAATCTTCATTTAAGAGTATGACCAGCTATGGTGAAGTTAGCGCCTAATTGCTTTAAACAAAATAACCCTAGATTGAGTAGAGTACAGTCCATCATTGTTCAAAAATGATGGTTAAACTGTTTATTGATATTTAAGTTAATATGTAGCTAGATAGATGGCTCTGGTCATACTAGGTTAGGTTAAGTTATTTATAAATTGTCATTTATGTAGTAAATAAATACGGTGCAATTCGTATTCTTGGTTGGTATACGGATTTTTTAATAAAATAAGTAGATTTATGATTTGTCCTTCTTTTGTGACCTTTCTGAAACAGGATTTTACTTTGAATTCTCAACTAGGCGTTTTTATCACATTAAATTTTATGTCTTGTAAGTAGTATATGAAACGATTTTATATGCAATGTATGTTATGATAGTTAAAATTAGATATTTTAAAACTATATCATTCTTTTGTTATAGTACGATATCGTTATATTAAATAAAATTATTCGGTCAGTTGTTATATCTTATGAATATTATGGGCTTTGTAATTATATCAAAAATACCTACCCAAAAAATTTATGTCACATAATGTGTTACATGATTTGTGTTTATCTTAAAATATGTTATCTAAATATATTGATGAAAGGGATGAAATGAATACAAATACGCAGAAACGAAAACACACAGGCCGGATGAGTGATGACTTAGGGAAACATTGTAAGTAAGGGAAAATTCAATCATCGTATAGGGCGCTATCATACATGATAGATGGGTCGGGTGATGAGTTGTTGATTATTCTTCGGAAACTTTACTAATGATTGCGAAGTAATATGGGTGGGATAAAATAATCGTGGCATGTGCCGTTTGAGACGAAATGATGTTCTAAATTCAACTGTATTTGTTTATATTATTTTATTTTTAAATGTTGTTCCATTTTTATTCAGTTAATTTTTGAGTTACCCTGATGAATGATGCGTATTCATTTGTTTTCAGCTACTGGATGCGAAAGGCGCAGGACCTGTGTTACAGCGTACGTCCAGCGTGAATCGCCTTATGCTGATTTGTTTCATTGAATTAGTTTGGAAAGTCAAAAGTACTCGGATACCCAGACGTGCGTGTATGAAGCGATTGATGAATCTTGAAGAAGCGAAAGAAGTATGCATGGATCACGCAGCCTGGCGATCTGTCCTCTCTGACTATCCTGTCAGGGATACAGCGTAAAGATAGTTGGAATTATTGCTATTCATGTTATTTATTTTGATTCTTCTCTAATATGATAATTTGGAGAGAGAGCATTGTAGTATTTTGAGGGTTCTAGCAATCAGAATGACACCCCTGCTAACTTAGTGTTATGTAAACGAATAGTGGGTTAAACATCTTTCGCTATGACTAATTACTGTTCTCAGATCGGTGGAATGAAATTAATGGAATTGTGGGCATATACACTTAGGGGCAGGCAATTAGTACACTCATGCCTATCCCTTCGGGGATAAGAACGTGGCTGCCTGATAAGTAAGTAAGCATGGGCCCACCATTCTAATTTCATGATGTTCTGATGAAAATCTTCGGAGATATACAACGGAACTCTACAAAAGCCAACAGCAATGTATTGATTACCATTCAATAAGCAAAACATCACGCTGTACAGTTTCAGGTAGTAAACAGATGTAGTAAACAATTTTCTACATTTTGAAGCACTAAAAAGCACGCAAATAATCTGTCTCACTTGTTTATTGCCGTATGTAGTAGCGTATGTATACGTCAGTAGGCACGCGTTAAAATTGTCGCTTTGTGCGATAACGACAGGAAAATGTGTTGCTTATGTTGTCATATTAGACAAAAAAAGAGGTGTTGGGGGCCTTACCATAATATAAGCGACCCCACGTGGTTGCGGTGTACTTGCTGACTTAACTGATGAAGCAGGCCCTTAAAGGTTTGATGAATAAGACGGTTGCTCTTATCAATGACGGTAACTAAGAGCCAAACGACAGCCAAATTAAAATTTTCCCCAGACTGATAGACCAAAAAAAAGAGGTGGTCTTTTGGAAAACCTATAAATTAAACATAATATGAAAAGGGTTGCCTTTTATTAGTTTTAGACATCATGTTTAATAGTAGAAGCGCTCGTGGCCCCGCTGACTCAGTGTTCTATAAACAATCACTGCTTTATGCAACATTCGCTATAGGTGTTCCTTGGATGGGTGACCACTTTGTGGAATTAACATTTGCGACCGTTTCCGTGCTTCGGAAGGCATGTTAAGCCGTTGGTCCCGGTTGCACAGACTGCGTCTGTCCGTTTCAACACGGCAATGGGCTCACCGCCTGTTACGTGGAACAAAAATGCATACGGTGAAATGTGGGCATATAGTATGGCTCCGCCTACCCCTTCGGGGATAAAGGTGTGACAATACGTATGTATTTAAATTTAGAAAAACTTTTCGTGACTGAAAAACAAATTTCCACTTTATAATTTAAATTTACAAAAAGTAGGCATACTAATTGCTTTTCAAAATTGTTTCTAATGTTTAGGCAGGTGTCATCACAAATCGAATGATTATAGATGCAATTCTATACATTCGTACCGTGCAACTTTGTTAAGTGCCGGTAGATGGCGCCTTACGTCGCCTTAAGACGTAAAGAGGTGGATTAATTCGCCAGTTACGAGCAGTTCACGGTGGTGTAGTTGGTAGCGAGTCTGGTGCGTTGAACCAGAAGACGCTGGTTCGAGTCCAGCTCGTGACTGAAAAATTTTTCCACTTTAAAGTTTAAATTTAGAAAATACGTATGTATGTTTCAAATATTTACTGCTGAAGATGTACACAATCGATATTTAATTAAAGATAATGCAAGTTTGTATCCTTCGGTAATTCCAGATTTGATTCCTGACTTGAGTACAAGTATTATATTTAATCTATGAATGCAGTTTTTCATTTCATCAAAATCGGTGACATAGTTCCTTAGAAGAGATCTTTCTATGTCTCATAGTTTCAGAGTTGCCCATACTGACCGTTTTAAATGGGTCACCCTGTTTACACACTACTGAATATGTATCCCTAAAAAATATTTACCGTTATAATCGCGAAGGTAAAAGTGGAAGCAGTTGTAGCCTCGCAGGATCTGTGTTACCACAGATACTATAATATAATGTGTTACGTAAATTATTACTGTACCACTTTGGACTGCTATTACCTATCTCAGGACTGGTCATATTGTTAACATTTGCACAAACGAAAGCACTGGGTAACAAAATAGAAGTTTCTAGAAATCCCCGTAATAAGGAAAATAGTTATAAGGAAAGTAATGAAATAAGTTACTAGGAAAGTACGCACAAGAGATGTCTGTGTAAGCAATTATTTAATCAATTCCAAGTTATGTGAAAGTAATAATCGCCGTTCAATTATATTTTTAAAGTTATACTCCTTTTGACGCGCTAGGGAAAAATTATGAGGGCAAATTTTTTCTTCCTGATATCTACCATTAACAGTATAACTTCTAACGCATGTACATAAGTACACACACACTCTTTTTACTGTGGGACACTTTTTACACAGCGCCATCTGGCCCAAACTAAACTTTAAGCTTGTGCTATGGGATCTAGATAACAGATCAACATACTTATATAATTATAAAAACATACATATTATACATAGGAAACAGCCAAACTCCGAAACAAAGATTTCTGGATAACACAAATATTAATTCCGACCCGGGAATCGAACCCGGGACCTCGGTGCGTCTGTCGCATGCACTAACACTAACACTTACGCTACAGCCACCAGGCAGTCAAGATTATAAAAAAGCTTTTGAACATTAGCCGCAACCCTAGAGTGCTGTCAAAACTGTCATACCAAGAACGATAGATAATAAAAGAGGAGAGGGTGGAGGATCCCATCATACGCCCTCAATTTCGTCAATCCTAACGCACAACATTAGGGGAAGGCACGTTAAACCGTTGGTCCCGGTTGCCAGTAAAATGGCAGTGGTTAAGCCTGGTTGGCCTTCAACCTTCTTCAACTTCTTGTTTACGGGCGGCTTGAAAAATTTCAACAGCAGGTCGCCACAGTCTGCGCCTTACCATTTCAACACGGCAATGCTCTCATCACCGGTTACGTGGTACAAAAATGCATACGGTGAAATGTATGCCTCTGGCTACCCCTTCGGGGATAAAGGCGTGACAATATGTCTGTAGTATGTAACGCACACGATCAAGGATAACCTCTACTAATTAATTGTTCAGTTCCTCATTTCTCCGGTACAATTAGTACAGGTCATCCTTGACCATTGCGTTAGAATTGACGTATCGAGGGTGTGTGGTGGATGGTTTTTCCTGGCCTCCCGTTCTTTATTATAGTTCTTCAATGGATTTCCGCCATGTATACCTGATTCCATAAGTTATCTTTCATACTAGGTGACGCCCCCCCGGCTTTGCCCGTGACATATTTCTAACTTCCATCGCACCTATTTAATCCCGTCGCTTGTAAATTCTACAACATGGCATAAACATATGCCCGATTTGTCGACATTTTTGACTACTGCTCCACTCTCGGATAGCGTGATGATATATGGCCTGTAGCCTTCCTCGATAAATGGGCTATCTAACACAAAAATAAGATTTCACATCCGACCAGTAGTTCCTGAGATAAGCCCGTTCAACCAAACAAACTCTTCAGCTTTATAATATTAGTATCGATTATATTAGAATAGAGTGAAAAGGTACTCGATCTAATTTAGGATCTCCCGATACTTACTTATCTATCGAATCAAAAAGACCTTTTTATTTGTATTCCACTGGTTTTAGATTAGCTCATTCAACCATGTAAACTCTTCAGCTTGACTACCTCGGTGGCGAATGATAGTGTACGCGACTGTCATGCTGATTTTGAATTCTCGTTTGGAACAAATTTTTGTGTGATCCGCAAATGTTTGTTTCGGGGATTGGATGTTTTATTAGTAACAGTTTTGAAAAAAAAAATCGATTATTGTTAATATTTTTTTTAGTTTGAACTGAAAAAAGATTGAATTTTAGAAAAAATGCATTAGTTTTAACGAAAGAACATTAAAATGATAGCTTTTTACACTTCTTCTCACAATGTCTAACTCCTGTTTGCTTCTTGCTGCCTGCCTGCATGCTTTCGTGAAATTTCCTTAAAAAAGGATACAAAAGTATTCGCTTCACGTTCACAAATATCATTATATTAATAACGATATTTAAATAATATCTAATTATCAATCACGCCATAACCCCGAAGGGGTGGCAAAGGCGTATTATATGCCCACTTTTCACCATGTGTATTCCTGTCCCACGTAATAGGTGGTGAGCCCATTGCCGTGTATATACACAGACGCAGGTTGTGGCTACCTGCTGTTGAAAATTTTCAAGCCGCCGATAAGGCCTTCAACTTGACTTAACGACTGCCATGTTACTGGCAACCGGGACCAACGGCTTAAAGTGCCTTCCGGCACAGAAACGATCGCAAATGTAAATGCCACAAAGTGGTCACCCATCCGTGACCTGCTATAGCAAAAGTTGCTTAACGCAGTGATCGTTTACAGAACACTGGTACTGGACTGGTACAAATGAAACAAGCAAAGCGGAACCACGAGCGCTTTGCTTGTTTCATTTGTACCAGTTTCGAAAGAAATTCGATTATAGTTATTTTTTTTAGTTTGCTTGAACTAATGCATTTTTTTGAAATGCATTAATTTAAACGAAAACCTTTAAAATAATAGCTTTGTACACTTCTCCCAATGTCAAACTTCTTGTTCATGAAATTTCCTTAAAAAGGGGTACAAAAAAGTATAAGCGTCACGTTTTATTAGAATAATATTTAGATTATACTTTTTTTTATATCACTGAGGTGGCAGACAAGCATATAGCCCACCTGATGGAAAGCGGTTACCGTAGCCTATGAACGTTTACAACACCAGAGGTGCAGCACTCGCGCTGCCAACTCTGTAAAAACCTTCTAAGACCCCTTTAAATAACCTAATACTGTAGAGGTTCGGGAAAACCCAGACTAGGAGTTCATTCCACAATCTGGGCGTACGTGGAAGCCCCTATTGGACATTACCGTGTGCGAGCGTGCGTGTGCAAGAAAGGACGCCGACAGACAAGGTTTCCGGCAGCCGTATCCCACGTAAACATTAGGTAAATATGTTTAAGTGTTCTTTGGATCCCATAGGGCAAGCTTACATAAACTAAATTTGGACGCACAATATTAATACAAAAAAATAGCGGACAGTCAGTTGTTCTTTCCGCGTAGTGCTCGTTCCAGTGGGAATGCGAGAATAAAATTAAGCCTAAGTTACTCCTCATTAAATCAGTTACCTGCCACTAAAACTACAATTGAAACAGGTTTAGCCGTTTCTGAGATAAGTCGGAACAAACAGCCTTTATTATGTATATTGCTTTCATATGCATTTATTCAAAATGTTTTACTTAGGAATTATAAACAGACACTTTAATTTTATTAATCTGTATAGGTAAAGGCTTTATAATGTTAATAAAGATTGATGAGAACCTCACTTCTAGATAATTATCAAATTCTACGTTTATCGGTTCACTTACCTACCGAATGTAACGAGGCGTTATCGGAAAAAAACATGTCGTTAGTAACGAAATATTTTGCAATAACGACGAAATAACGGGAAAAACCAAGCACGTGGTAGATTATCATTGGTACTATCAAAACCATTTTGCGTTTCGAATTATTGCATTAATGATCCATTGGGTTAATGTGTTATTTTATTATTGCTGTGTTGATTATAGCCGTCAATTTTCAATTTCCTTAATTACGTAAGAACCCCAAGGGAAATTACCTATTTCAGTAACTTTTTCGTTAGGCAACTTCCATGATGGCTAAGGCTTAATACTATATATTTACTAATAGATAGATAATATACTAATATACTAGGATCAATGAATTATAATTACACACACACACACATATCGTCACGCCTTTATCCCCGAAGGCAGAAGCATACTATGCGCTCACATTACACCGTATGCATTTTTGTCTCACGTTACAGGTGGTGAGCCCATTGCCGTGTTGAAAATGGACAGGCAAAGAACAGAACGTTTACAGAACACTGAGTCAGCGGGGCTACGATCGCTTCTTACGATGATTTATCATTCCTTAGGTGGATTTGTAGTTCCTTAGGTGATAATTGCACAAAGCTCAAATTTGAATTAGTGAAGTTATAATTAATATGCAATTCTTGACTCAAAAAACTTTTGAAACTGCGTACTTCAAATATTCATATTTCTCAGAAAGTATAAAATGTAGTATTTATACATTACACATTTACACATTACAAATTTGAATTAGTGAAGTTATAATTAATATGCAATTCTTGACTCAAAAAACTTTTGAAACTGCGTACTTCAAATATTCATATTTCTCAGAAAGTATAAAATGTAGTATTTATACATTACACATTACACATATTAGGGTTCGTAGCCCTGCTAACTCAGTGATCTGTAAACGATCACTGTGTTAAGCAACTTTCACTATGGTTAGCCACGGATGGGTAAGCGCTTTGTGGCATTTCTTTTCACGAGCGTTTCTGTGCTTCGGAAGGCACGTTAAGTCATTGGTCCCGGTTGCCAGTAACATGGCAGTCGTTAAGTTAAATTAAAGGCTTTACGAGCGGCTATTTTTACGTGTGGGAATCCTCATAGATGCTATGACTCGTACCGACTAAAACCACACGGTGCCCTTCCATTTGTCTATGGCCAGGACTTCTGGGTAAGCCCTCGGATGCCCGGAGCCCAGGGCTCCCATCAGATTTATCGTCTTCGTTCGGGTATTATCCCGCTTCTTGGGGGTTCGGGTGTAATCCCGCTTCTTTGGAAAGGATTCGGGTGCTGTCCTACTTTCTTGAGGGGGTGAAAGGCGTACGCCTGTTGTCACGTCACGCCACGCCACCGTCTAGGGATTAATGGGCGGCTTGAAAAATTCTAACAGCCTCTCCATTCCCATCGGGATTAATGCCCTAATGATAAAGATTCCAGTCCTCCTTTTTCTGTCTATCCTTTTTAACATAGCTTGTAATTTTTACATTTACATTAATTTTTTTTACCATTAGCTACACACTACCTAGACAATGGGACATCGTTGCAATTGCGTAAACAATCATTGATGGGATGACAGGGATGAACTCCCTGTCTGGGTTTTCCCGAACGTCTATAGTATGGGGTTCTTCAAAAGGGGTTTTAGAAGGTTCATAAAGGATCGGCAGCGCAAGTGCTACACCTCTAGTGTTCCAAACGTCCATAGACTAAGGTGACCACTTACCATCAGGTGGGCCGGACGCTTGTCTGCCACCTCAGTTGTATAAAGAAAAAACCTATCTAACGCCATCTAGTAACTACATATCAAATCAAATCTATAACTGAGATACAACATAATTAATAGTATCAAAACCAGCTTATATTCACTGCAATCAAAGATCACAATACCACTTCAACCTATAGAACTATTAAACAAGCAAAATAAGATACAAATATACCATAATCAGATTTATTGATTGACACTAAATACTTTCTTTATCTAATTACAGCGTTACGGTAAGTATAAATACTTATTTCTAATAATCGTTTAATCACTGAGTTGTAGTAAGCTGGTATTTAAAAGTAATTTTACGTAATATTAAATCATTATGATCGATTGAAGATCGATTTTAGTCGCTTGAACTTTTATATTTGCTAGGATCGCGATGATCAATTATGACAGTAACGTATTAACTGCCCATCCCGGCTTCGCGGGGGTAAACATTTAAATTAGGAACACTTTTTTATACAAATGTACTGTGTTATTCAGTGATAATCAGCATTCTATTACTGACAGAATTTTAGTGAGGAACGATTGACGAAGGATATATATTTTGAGCAAGTAGAGGGCAGAAGGAGTCAGGGTAGGCCGAGACTTACATATGAAGACCACGTGAGCAGATTGCTTTAAAACGGAAAAGTCAAAAGTATTCGTAGTACCCTGTAGATCCATTAACTGTTTCATACGGCCCGTGAGAGAGTGGCCGTACTACCCACTAAACCCCGCGGTTTTCCGCCTCACCTTAAAACCGGCTCGCAGGGTAGGCCTGAGGTTAAATCACTGCGAGCCGGCAAGGGGCACCCCAGAGTGGAGGGGTCCGTCTCGGGGTGGCCGGAAAAGTGACCACCCCGGAGCATGCATGGATCCTGATGCCTGGCGGTCTGTCTTCTCTGACTAATGATAAACTGACGTGAAAATGGTTAAGTTAAGTTAAATTTAATGAATTTTCATAATAGTCCAGCAGTTTTTGAGCTCATTCTTATATTGGCCCGTCCCGGCCTGGCACTTTGGCTTAAACCAAACATAATAGATGAAAAACATACATTGTCATCTTCCACCACTTCAAACAATGATTTCTTGGCAGGACGTTTATTCTCTACGTAACCGGATGTTTTCGAAAACGTGACTATTCCAGCGGAGTCGGCTCCCTTACAGTTCGTCTACAATATCTGGGTGAAAAGGTTAGGCACCGAGATCTCCAGAGCCCAAGGGACCTCACCTGGTGCACCTGCGGAGGCCCTGAAGGCACACTTACGGGGTTGGGAGCTCCGACTTCACGAATACCATGTACCTAGAAGAGGTAAGCGACACGTAGCAAATGCAACTATAATCCACTGTGTGTATACGGCTATGTGCCTCTCCCTAGTTAGGTATTGTATTTCGAGCTGGGGTGGAGCTGCAAAACGGTGCTAATGCTTGTAGAAATCGCCTACCGAGCAATACTCCGTAAAATTGCTCTGTAGCATCCCACCGCCGCGGACTTTCATAAAAGGTTTCCAACGTATTTAGCGCCATATGCTACAATTGAATTATGATGACACTGAAGCCTACTTTGTAGAAGAAATAATCACACACACACACACATGCATGTTTTTTGTCGATTATGTTTGATATAAGCTAAAGTTAATACATGCTGTAATAATTTTATTAATTATTGCCGTGCGTAAAGGGTACGTCAAAAATCAGATGATACTTTTTATGAATACACCTTTTTTTAAATGAACCTTGGACTTTCCAGCAAGAGTCTGACAACTGGAGACTAGCCCTCATTAAATTATATGGTCAGTTTTAGAAGACATGACATGACATACTTTAAATAACACGATAACACTCTGTGGCGCAGTGGTAGTGTATGCGACTGCCGCGGCTTAGGTCCTGGGTTCGATCCCCGGGTGGTCGGAACAAATATTTGCGTGATCCACAAATGTTTGTTTCGGAGTTTGGGTGTTTTGTTGTGTATTTAAAAATATACAAGTATGTTTATAAGTCGTCTACATCCATAGCACAAGCTTATATTAGCTTACATTGCAGTAGCAATACGCCCAAGATATCTCATTAGCGAGGAATTAATGTAAAAAGTAATGTAAATCAACACCATAGACAGCTATTTCGAATAGAATTCTTTGAAATATTATTGAGGCTAAAATAAATTACATGAATTCATATAAAAAAAATTTTAGGCTCGCGATAGAATTCAAATATACAAGGAATACTCATTATCGATCATCATCACTCATATATATATAAGTATGTTTATAAGTCGTCTACATCCATAGCACAAGCTTATATTAGCTTACATTGCAGTAGCAATACGCCCAAGATATCTCATTAGCAAGGAATTAATGTAAAAAGTAATGTAAATCAACACCATAGACAGCTATTTCGAATAGAATTCTTTGAAATATTATTGAGGCTAAAATAAATTACATGAATTCATATAAAAAAAAATTTAGGCTCGCGATAGAATTCAAATATACAAGGAATACTCATTATCGATCATCATCACTCATATAACCATTTACAAAATTGATTACTATGTTGTGTGTAGATAGAATAACTACCACTAATCGATGATATTGATTAGTCCGTGTATATCAATTAATCTGGTACGAAATTATTAGGCACTTTGGTTATATTTCATGTAGTCGTAAATCTTGATAAGGACATACTTAAAATAGTGCCCTGTTCTTTGAAGAATCCCTTCAGATCAGGCGCGGATGCATTATAGTCGGCACGAGGGGCATACCCACAACACAACCCAATTTGACCTGTGACACCACACTTTAACGATTTATTGACTGATATGATATACCCAGACGTTTCAAATATTCTCAGTAATGATGTACACGAAACATTAGTGATAATAATAATAAATAAATAAATATCGTTGGGACAACTCACACAACGCCATCTGATTCCAAACTAAGCAGAGCTTGTACTATGGTAACCAGATAGCTGATAAACATATATTTATAACTTATATATTTCTAAATACATACATATTATAGATAAATAACACCCAAACACAGAATAAACCATCGTACTCATCACACAAAGTTTTATCCTGGGTGGGAATCGAACCCACTACGACCTCTTGCGTAGCAGTCGAATGCACTCCAACCGCGCCACAGAGGCAGTCAAATATAAACTTTGAACTTGTAACTTGTAGTATACTTGCTAGCGTAAGTTAACATGTAGATTTTTACGTAAGTATTTTATACTGGCTCTTATATTAAGCACTTCCTATATTCATATTTAAACTCTAAAACCGCCGCACGCGTGGTGAAGTTTTCCTGTTCCCGTTTCCCACAGGAACGTGTTCCTGGTAAAAAAGTTGCCTATGTGTTATTCTAATGTGCACGCTATATTATTGTAAAATTTCACCATAATCCGTTCCGTAGATTTTGCGTGAAAGAGTAACAAACATCCATTCACACTTACAAACTCGCGTTTATAATATTAGTAGGATAAAACAAAGAGTGTGTGAGATATATCATCGAAATGAATGATGAACGATGAAGTCCCATCGTATCAATGTTCAATGAACTCAATTCAATCTATAGATACTGTTGGGAATAAAACATAACGCTCCGAATTTGTGCTAATTTAGCGTTTAATTACTTTAAACAAATTTTAATTTAACTTGTACAACCCGTGACAATGGCGGTACTTCTTGGAAGGGAAAATTTTTGTTGCCATACTTAAAAAATACTTAATCTATATGTTCAGATTGTTCCGAACATAATTGGGGCCGGGCAAATACATAATTTTAATCTAAAGGTAAAGGACACAACCTATTTATAGACCTACGATATACCTTATTGTTCATTTTAATATCGGCCACTCTTACTCTACCATCACTTCCCGGAAATGTTTGAATAATACGGGCCAGTGACCATTCTAAGGGAGGTGTGTTTAAATTTTTCACAAGAACTAGATCACCTTCGAGTAAATTAGGTTGCTGACATTTCCATTTGGGACGGCTCTGAAGTTGTGTTAAGTAATCCTTAGACCAGACCTTCCAGAAGTCTTGTTTTAATTTAGTGCAATGATCCCAAAATTTTAAACGATGGAGCGGGACTTCACTTACAGCAATTTCAGGATAACTTGTTAGAGCTGTTCCAATTAAAAAGTGTCCAGGTGTTATACACTGACTTTCACTTGAATTATCTGAGAGCAAGGGTCGAGAATTAACCACAGCTTCAATCTGAATTATTACAGTATTAAGCTCTTCATAAGTCAAACAAATATTACCAACTACTCTCTTTAAATGCCCTTTTATACTCTTGACACCGGCCTCCCACAATCCTCCAAATTCAGGAGAAAAACTAGGAATAAAATTAAAAGTTATTGAATTTTGTGAACAAAAACTCTTGACAGAGTCTCTGTGTTCCTTGGAGGAGTGTAGTTTATACAACTCATTTAACATATTCGAAGCACCCTTGAAGGTCTTCGCATTGTCACAAAAGATTTTTGTGGGCATGCCACGCCGAGAAATAAAGCGTTGGAGACATGCCAAAAAGGCCCCAGTTGTGAGGTCACTTACAAGTTCTACATGAATTGCTTTCACTGAAAAGCACACAAAAAGTGCAATATAACATTTACTAATTAAAGGTTTTCTAATACGAGCAATTTTGTAATGAAATGGTCCGCAGAAATCAATTCCAACATGCTGAAATGGCCTACTTGCTAGTACCCGTTCTGGAGGCAGAGAACCCATCAACTGCTTAGCAGTCTCGGCCTTCATACGCCTACAAATGATACATTTGCGGATTATTTTCTTAATCTCCCTAATTCCACCAACTATAGAATACCTTTGCGATAGTGAACTAAAAACCAATCTAGGCCCTGCATGCATTAATCTAAGATGCTCCTTTTCTATTATCATAATTGTAACATGTGAATTTTTTGGGAGAATAATGGGATGCTTTTTATCGTAAGCTATATTGGCGGCATTATGGAGCCGACCACCTACTCGCATTAATCCAAATTTATCGAGGAAAGGATGTAAGTTACCTATTCCTGACTTTATATTTTTATTGGCTGCCAGTAGTGACACTTCTTTAGAAAGATGCTCACTTTGAACACAGCGCAAAATAACTGACAACGCGTGTTGCAGTTCTTGATTTGTTAAATTCTTTTCAAGAACTTGATTGCTTAGCTTAGACCGCCCATTGAAAAATCTGTAAATAAATCCTATTACTTTTTGGAGTTTATATAAATTTGAATATTTTTTAAATAATTCTGATGAAAAGGTGGCATCGAAGGTCGTGACATTACAAGTCACGTCCTGCTCTTCATCAAGGGACTCACTTGAGTGCCCACTTAAACTAAGTGACTCTAAAGTTTCAATAGACTCGGATGAATTGTGTGAAAAGTTACTATCCACTAGATACTGTGGCCCATGCCACCACAAAACACTACCTTGCAGCTTATGAGGCTGAACTCCGCGTGACAATAAATCAGCAGGATTGTTGTAAGTCCTGACATAAAGCCACTGATAGTCATCCGATAGTTCTATAATTTGTCTTACTCTGTTTTGGGCATAGACATTAGACTTCACATTGCGGGAACTTATCCATGATAATACAACTTGTGAGTCACTATATAAGAATACTTTATGTGTAAACCTGCGCTTTAAATCATTACTAACCCTATGAGCCAATTGCGCCAGAAGGAGGGCACTATTGAGTTCCAGCTGAGGAATTGTAAGTACTTTACTCAAGGGAGCGACTCTGGATTTGGAGCATAACAAATTTGACTGAACTGAACCATCCTTCTTCATAATTCTTAGGTAGAGACAGCAGCCATACGCCTTCAAAGAGGCATCAGCATAGCCTACTAATTCTATGATATTAGCATCATTGTTATATAAACATCTTTTCACAACTATCTTATTCATTTGTTTTAAATTATTTAATAAAGTATTCCAGCATAGAAACTGGTTGTGTGGAATTATAGCATCCCAATTTAATTGCAAAGACCATAGCTCTTGCATAAGCATCTTAGCAATGACCACTATAGGTCCAATAAGGCCTAGCGGATCGAACATTCTACCTATGAAGCTAAGAATTTTTCTTTTTGTATTAATCTTATCACTCTCCGAACATATTGGACTTGAAAAGGTAAAAGTATCTATAGCAATTTCATATCTAAGACCAAGAGTTTTTACAAAGTTGTCTACAGCTATTTCAATGCTCTCAAACTGCCTATTCTCAACTGGAACATCATATAAAACTTCTGGTACATTAGAGCACCATTTATGCAAAGTGAAGCTACCTTCTTGCAATAATTGTGTGAGCTGTCCTTTCAGTTCAAAAAGTTGATCCTTATTGTCAGTTCCCGTTAATATATCATCTACAAAGGCATTATAATACATAGTTTGAGATGCCAGCGGATACTTGTCCCGGTACCGTTGGGCTAATTCAATGAGACAACGAGTGGCCAAAAATGTAGAAGCTTTGAGCCCATAAGTAATAGTTTGTAACTGTAAGCAGCTGATGGGTCTACTGGGATCATCTCGCCAGAGAATATTCTGCAGGCAAGTTTGGTGGCTATTTAAAAATATTTGTCGAAACATTTTCTGTATATCACAAATAAGTGTATATAGATAAGTCCTGAATAAAATAAGAATATCAAATAGCTCACTCTGTACGACGGGGCCATTCAGCATAATGTCATTGAGAGATACCTTAGTCTTTGACTTGCTGCTACCATCAAAAACAACTCGAAGAGGTGTAGTTTTACTGGCCTCATTATATACAGCATGATGCGCTAGAAAAAACACAGGATTTTTATCCATATTATACTCTGAAATATTTACCACCTTAGCATGTCCTAACTCTACATACTTGTCAATAAATAATTTGTATTGCTCAAAAAGTGATGGATTACATTTAAATCTTTTTTCCAACATAAGAAATCTCTGATAAGCTACAGAGAATGAGTCACCGAGCTGCAGGTCCTCAATAGGGCACACTAAAGGCATGTCTACATAAAAGCGATTTTTCTTTAGACTTACTGATTCCTGAAAACATTTTTCAGCCTTCTGAAATTCATGACACAGAGGTTTTGCAGGTTCGGGTACCCTCTCTGATAACCAAAACCTTTCAATAACATTTTCCAATTTAATTGGATCAGAGATAGCAAAATTTGTGACAATATGTGACTTCTCATTATTAAAAATATTACTCATTATGTTACCACCAACTACATAACCAAACAAGGTATTTTGTAAAGCAGGTCCATTTTTTATTCTTATACAACCTTGCAGCAAAATATCAAAATAAACATCAGCACCCAGCAATAAGGAGATCTCTCCTGGGGTATGAAAATCATCATCTGCAAGCCTTACAAAATTGGGTATATTCCAGTCTGAAATACAAAATGACTGTTGGGGTAAGTTTGTTGTAATGGAGTCTACCACATGACATTTTAACTTAAATCTAACGTTGTTGTTGTGGCATGAAAGCACATTTAAATTGACATACTCATTTAATTTAGTATGTATATTTCCTATACCAATAATTTTATTAGGTTGAGTAATGGGATTCAGACCCAATTTCTTAACAATACTGGTGGTGACAAATGATGCCTGGCTGCCAGTATCCAGCAAGCCTCGCACAACCCATGCTTGACCAGACTTACTTAAAACCTTTACCTTTATAGTAGGCAGTAAAATGCAGTTTGAAATTGGATGAGATATCAAAGCCACGGGCTGGTCCTCAGCAATTTCCTGAAGTTCCTGCTCGGGGTGCAAGAGTGTATTGTGTCGCTGTTGACATATTTTACATTTAAAAGAAAACTTACATTTACCAATGTGTGGCTTTAAACAAATCTGGCATAACTTATGGTCCCGTACAAACAGTTGCCGGTCCCTAGTGACTGCCGTCTTGAATTGTGGACAGCTGAAAACAGCATGGTTAGCATTTTTACAATATAAACAGGCTCTATTGGTCACAACATTTGAGACTTTTGTTGTAAAGGGATTAAAACCTTTATTTGAACTACGCTCATTTGAGACGAACTTTTGAGGCAAACTACTGTCCTCCAGCGCTATAGCACGCTTTTCTAAAAATTCTAAAAATTGTACCATAGTTGGCATCTTATCTAGATCCCTATCCATCTGATAAGCTCTGTTAGTTAGGATGTCTAACTTTCTAGTAAAAATAGATATTAATATCATGTCCCACTTGTCAACGGGTTCACCTAAATTTGTAAGTGCATGCAGCTGCTGTGTAATTTGGGAGATCAGCTCTCTTATAGCAGATGCTGTTCCCTTTTGCAATACTGGTAAGTCTAATAGAATACCTACATGATTAGATACTAAGCGAGCCTTATTATCAAAACGCTTATTGAGTAAGTTTAATGCCTGTTTGTAAGATTCGTTGACCAAAGGCAAATTCACAACTACAGCCAGGGCTTCACCTAATAAGTATTTACGCAAGTAGAACAGTTTCTGTACATCTGACAATGCATTATTTTGATCAATAATGGCCACAAACAAGTCATAAAATGGCTTAAATTTAGTGAAGTCCTTACCATCAAAGATAGGAATTTCAATATTAGGCAATTTGCAAGTGGAAGCACTATGACATTCAGATATTTTCTTCTTTGTTATACGTTTTAAGGAGGCATTGATTTTGGCTAAACTATTAAAATATATGTCTTCGATGACACCCACTTCATCAGGGTCTGCCTCGTCCAAACTGAGGATGTCCAATTGTACCGCTTCATATGCCTTAAGAGAGGCTATCAGTTTGTCCTTTTTGGCTTCCAATATGTCAGCGGTAGCATTAGCAAAGGCAGGGTCGTTAATATAATTTTCAATCCTTGTAATAGTTGCCTTTTGCTGGCCACGCTTTAGCTTAAGCTTCTTCAGCTCATCTGCGTTTGCTTTTGCCATTGTTTACAAACTGTTTTAGAAAATATTCAAAATTATGACAAACCAAATTCACAATCGGCGCGATCGTAAACAACAATGAAGTTGTAAGAAACCTGTTACCGACTTGACGTTCGCTGCAAATCTTGTGTTGCCAGTTAAATATAGAACGCCACACAGTTCCTCGTATTTCACTATGGTCGCCCGGTAATAAACGAGCGAGCGCTGAGACGTGACGTCACGGTATAATGGATCTTTATCCACCCACTTTATATATTTATATTAATACGATTTTATAGAAATCGTATGTTGGAAATACAAAGACGGATGTATTCTTTTCGTTCTTATAGCAGAACGAAACTGCGGCGGCCGCCAATCGTTATTGCACGACTTGACACCACATTAAAATGCACACTCGCGAACTATGGCGAACACGAACTGCTTTATATTTGCAAGACGAATGTCTTCTTTTTTGTTCTTATAGCAGAACAAATCTGCGGGGGCCGCCAATCGTTATAGCACGCCTTGGCAACACACCGATAAAACTTAATAGAAGCACACGCGCGAACTATGGCGAACGCGAACAGCACCACATCTTAATGTTTGAACTGAATCACTGATTCTATAATTCTCGAAGGACCACAAAAGCTTTATGTTGGGAATAAAACATAACGCTCCGAATTTGTGCTAATTTAGCGTTTAATTACTTTAAACAAATTTTAATTTAACTTGTACAACCCGTGACAATGGCGGTACTTCTTGGAAGGGAAAATTTTTGTTGCCATACTTAAAAAATACTTAATCTATATGTTCAGATTGTTCCGAACAGATACATTTTTGAAACAATCAGTATGCTAACTTTTTCATATAAATTATTATTCAAATGAATAAAGACAACTAGTTTCGAGAAAGGACTTGATGCACTTTAATATAACTTTATATAAAAAAATTGCATAGGTATGTACTAATTGCTTCAAAAATTTATCAATTCATTAATGAATTGATAAATTTTATATTAATATTAGTAGAGAAGTAGAGAACTTGGGTGCTATTCTCAAATAGTTTTTGTTAAAAACTTTTTTCTTGTGTTGTCTACACCTACCTAATCTAATCTCTGCATCACTCTATGGTTGACTGATTTGTTTACTGTTGGAAATCCGCATTGAACCTAGTGCTGTAAAGAAATAAATAAATAAAGAAAGACAATAAAGTGTAACTATACAGTACCTACGTGAGGTCGTTACACGTGATAAAATAACGATAAATAACGATATTATCGTTAATGCCTGCGTACAGATACCGAATGTGAAGGTTGTATTAAAAATAATGCGTTTCTAGGGTTCCGTACCTAAGTAATAAAAAAACGAAAATACTTATAGGATCGCTTTGTAGTTCGTTCGTCGTCGGAACGTCCATCGGTTAAGAGCCTTTATCTCAAGAAAGAAAGCGTAAAGGTATAGAGTTGCAATGGGGAAGAAAACTGTCAAATAATTCATTGTAGAGGGCGCCAAATGTTTGTTACAAAGCAACTGTCAATCTTTATACCATTTCGTTAGAAATACGCGTTTTTAATTATTAATTGAAGAATGATCGCTGTGTGGCTTTTCAATGTGACTCTTTTTTCTATTTTTCAATTCCTCTTTTAATTCATCGACTCGCCAGGTAAAATACATGTTGTAAAGTTTCACCACAAAAATGAAACTTAGAGCAATAACAAAACGCAAGACGAAGCGAACTATATTTTTTTATATGAAACATAACGTTTGTAACGATCACAAACAAGTTCTGCGTTTTCTTTTTTCGTTTTCTTCCCCATATATTAGTAGTCTATAGTCTCAAAAAAAACGAAAAGAAATACGGCCGTTTATGCCGCAATAACTTATTTTCGACAGTCCCAAGATTCAAGACTCAAGGTAATCAAAATTAGTATTTCAGTTGACTGCAATGAAGTTCAGCAAGTAATATCGTCTTATACTACAAGTATTCATAGAGAAGTTTGAAGGCATTATGGGCGGCTTGAAAAATTTAACAGCAGGTCGCCACAGCCTGCGCCTGTCCATCTTAACACGGCAATGGGCTCACCACCTGTTACGTGGGACAAAAATGCTTGCGGTTAAATGTGGGCGTATAGTATGCCTCTGCTGACCCCTTCGAGCATAAAGGCGTGACAATATGTATGTAAATATGTATAGAAAAAAATCTGAAAACCATACGTTTGTAAATGAATCCTAAAAAAAAAATCAAAAGGCAATTGCTTAAATTAAGTAGCTTAAATTTTGTACGGAACCTTCGGAGAGCGAGTGCGACTCATTCTTGTCCGGTATTTTTTATTTGATTTCTTTTGTGTGTTTATAAATTGACAACAAATTAATTCTAAGAATTATACATAGTGTGACGCAATTGGATAGACAGTTATTACGAAATTCGGTTTTTTACCCGGTTGCACCAGCGAACGTAATGTTTTACGCGCGCATATATGTAGTTTTCGCTGTTCTCTATAGTCCTAACGACTGGGCTGATTTTGATGTGTGAGCTCTCAAATGAAAGGTTCATATTTAAATTCTGAGTATCATAGCATGCCTAAAATATAAACAAGAACTAGGTATAGGTACTGTGTGTAGTTTTGGCGCTAAATGTGTGTTGTCAAAAATATTACACCCAGACTAATCGTCTGAAACATCTTTCCAAAGAGTTACCCGGGGCGTCCGGTAATAGATAGGCAGGGACCGCGGGGATTTTAGTCGGTTTGAGTCCGGCATGACATCCGAGGGTATTTCCACAGGAAAAAAAACACAACACCCAGACTAATCGAAAAAAGTATTAAAACAATAATGTCAATAAATCCTAAATGTTCGTACAGTAGGGATTGTAATGAATAAATCGTCCGAAGTACATCATGGGCGAAGCTGCGGTTGTCAGCTGGAAAATTATAAAACGACACTAAACATGATATCACAAGATCACCCACATAAATAGTTTGTTCCGTCCGAAATAAATTACTTTATAATAACATCCTATCATTAAAAAGAGATTTGATGATATAAAATCTACAAGATTGTACCATACTACAAGATAATTTTGTTTTTACGGGGCAAAATTGACAACTTGTGATCACGGTCAGCAAACTGGTCGAAATATTAGTCAACCAATCTAAAGAATTGAAAAAGCTGAACTACAAGCTTTTTCAATTCAAGAATGCTTTTTGTATACTAATATTATAAAGAGATAGGTAGATAACTTTGTAAGTTTATGATTTTGTAGGGGGTAATCTCTGGATTCACGGAACCGATTTTGAAAACTCATTCACATGGTATATGTTTTATTCCCCCAATCCCATGGGTAACGGGCACTATGAGGCTGAAACAACAAGGCGGTTAGAAAAGAGTGGCCATGAGTTTTATTGCCAGGTTCTTCCTCTGGCTCTACCTATTGCTTTGCGAATCTGGCAGTAAATGTAAATGTAGAAGCAGTAATCTTGACGTTCATAAGTGTTACTTTGTGACCTACATGAATAAAGATTTTTGATTTGATTTGATTTGACAGTAAACTATTAGACATAGGAACCTGAAATTTCGTAGAAGTATGCATTGTGCTTACATACATATTGGCACGCCTTTATCCCCGAAGGAGTAGGCAGAGGCATATTAAACGCCCACATTTCACCGTAACAGGTGGTGAGCCTATTGCCATATTGAAATAATAATATTTATTTATTTATAAAAATGTTATGGATAAAATGGACAGGCGCAGTCTGTGGCGACCTACTCGTGAAATTTTTTAATCCGTCCGTAAGGCCTTCAACTTGACTTAACGACTGCCATTTTATTGGCAACCGGGACCAACGGCTTAACGTTGAATCCGTTGCCTTTTTAGTGAGGTGGTAACAAAAAGGCTAAAAGGTCTTATGTGCTAGACACTGATTAGCACGACCAATTAAAGTCCTGTTAGTCTCGGACATATACCTTATACCTTAGATGAGCATATAAAGGAAGTTCCCGGAATTCCCATGGGAACGGGAACTTAACGGGTGAATTTACACAAAGCCTAGGCTGATAGAAATAGAAACGTAAATTTAAACATATTTGGATGAAAATCGGTATATAGATAGATATAACAAGAAACATTTTTGAAGAATAAGCGAATTTCGTGCGAGCGGAGCTGCGAACATCCGCTTTATAAAAAAAAGTTTAGATGCAAAGAAATGACATGCCACTATGGCATAGATCAATTATATGAATCCGGTACGCGTTGCTGTTGTTGTTGTCTACCTTTTTTATGTCTCTATCATTCATAAACATTATATTGTCTTCGGCTTGCTAATACTGGTTTCAGAAAGTTGTATCTCAACAATTTTCATCTAATTATGTACATACATGAAAATGCCACCAACGGACACCCATTTTTAGATTAACCGAGCGTAGCTGCTTAACGTAGTGATAGTTTATAGCACACTGAGCGAGTGGTCTATGGTCTACGAGTGCTTTTACGCAGGATCTATTGTAAGAGGAGATAAACAGGAATGGCATTGGCAAAGAGTTAAAAATCCCATGGCACCGTTTTCCTACTGTTAGGTTTTCATTTCTAAGGCAAAGGAAGTACAAACATATTATCACGCCTGTTTCGGCAGAGACTATGGTTTTTCCAAAAGGTCTTCGATTTGATGATTTCTAAGGCAAAGGAAGTACAAAGGACCATAATATACAACCTGTTGGTTCAGGTTAAAAGTAGCAATCAATAGACGTAATAATTTATGTAGTTAATTTTGAAATGCGGAGATAGTCAATTTTAAAGTTACTTCACTTGACGAATGATTGAGGAGCATAAATTAACTAAGTTGCACAGACTGAATAAAGTCTGTGTTACGCGACGAGATGGGTATTACGTTTACGCTACACCCACGGATTGCAGAGAAATTCAGATGAGGTGTCACCCTATTAAGACATGTACCTATAACCGTGTCATTATTTCAACTGACTTACAAGAACTGCACTTGTACAGGGTACACACACATGTAACAAAACTGAGTCAAATTACCGTCCTTACACATCCCGTGAAATGCACACACAAATTTACAGAACATTTTTTATACTTCTCCCAAGATAAGACGAGGCTATATTCAATTTTTTTTGGATCCATGACTGCACCATTAATTTGTGACGGGTCCATTGAATTATATGGGCTCCTGGATATGCACTAACTAAATTATAATGAACTAAGTAAATTATATGGTAGAAACCATACAAATTGAAATTTATTTTTTACCATTACTATGGTAGAAACGGTTAGAGTTTGGGGTCCAAGCACCGAACTACTTATATTAAAGATATTTCAAAATTTATTTTGATTTAGTTATGTAACGTGTAACGATAGTCTTTAATTAGCACAACATAAAAAATAACTTAAAATCATAACGTAAAAATAGTTTTGTTACCTCGGAGGAAATATGGAGACATAACAAAGGAAAATGGGAAATAAACCGCCATGCAACAGTTTAATTTACCATACCAGTTTGGTTGCAAATTTCAGCGAAAAGTTTGCACACGGACGGCGTTATGGAGTGGAGCAAGCCTGTCGGCCGACAATAACGAATGCCTTGTGCGCTAAAACGCATAGTACAACCGCGTCGCTCTTTGACGACGCACGCGCAAGTGCTGATATCATACCTCGTATAAAAAAGGTTCGCGACCCACTCGCAACTCATTAGTACGTTCGCTTCCCTCCGTAAGGGTTTTGTGGTTTCTAACTCGGTTCTAAGTTCTAAAATGGCTGAATCATTAGAAGTGATGTTATCGGACGATCATAACGATCATAATGATACTGACGGTGTTTTGGTAGCCAAGGGAGTGAGCATGGTAGTTCTCTTCTTTGCTTGCATGATTTGTGGTATTTTACCCCTTCTGTTGGCTAAAAAGTTCAAATGGGTGTCTGCAGAAGAAGCAGGAAATTTAAAAACGAATAATAAGACAGTTAGCGTACTACTGTCTTTTGGTGGCGGGGTCTTGCTGTCTACAACCTTCATGCATCTTATACCAGAAATCGAAGACAATGTATATCATTTGCAACGTAAGTTAGATTTTTTTTATAAATAAACTTTAATTTTTTATTGTTTTGTCTATGTTCGGCTTGGACTTAGCCACGACGGAGTAATTTAACCTTCTTTAGTGTTTTTTTTTTTAAGTTCTAATTACAAATGTTGAAGGAAGTTGCCAGTACGTAAATAAATATTGTTAGCTAGACAATTAGAGATATTTATTGCATTTACATGTGTGTTAAAATAAAAATATACATAGTCCACATATAAGAAAGCCAGGGTTCATTGAAGTTCCGATATCAATAGAACTCGGAGTTCTCGTAATTACTAAGCTTAATATGTAGTAAATCAGATTATCAAGGTACTCTTAACTAAACTCAAAGATCACAAATGGTAAAAAAACATAAATCGTTTCAGTTTAGTAACAGGAAATATATCCTCTTAAGTAAAACCTGTATTATTTTTTGGGCACGGCAAATGGGTAAACCCTGACTTTAACACACCTCTGGTAGTGTTGCAAAAATCTATGTAGGTTTTGATCATATGGGCTCTACATTTGTCTGGTATCTTAATGATACCTTAATTATTAATAATTAATAATAATAATGGGGATGAAGAGTAGAAGCGTGCACGTCGCCATCCCTGCCAGCTACGGCTGCAATTCTACTCCAACACGAGTGCCACCAGGGCGATTACTGCTAGGGCGTGCCCCCGAAGCGACGCGCACCAGTTCGTCCCCGCTGGTGCGAAAAGTGTGTGCCAGAGCGGCGTAGGGGACCGCCACCCTACACGCGCGACCCGACACGGCGGGAAGTGGAGGATGGAGTGCAGGGTAGCTGCGTGGAATGTTAGGGGAGGAATGACAGATAAGATGAATGAGTTGATGGATGTTATGAATGAGAGAAAGTTAGATGCAGTGTGCTTGACAGAGACCAAGCGCAAGGGCAGCGAAGTCTTGGAGCTCCCGGGTGGGATGCTCGCGCTTTGGTCTGGAGTACCAGAGAGCGAGCATGGTAGTCGGGGGGTTGGAATTTTGCTGTCCTCGCGATTGGCCTCCGTGATGTATGAGTACAAACTGGTAGGTCCTAGAATCCTCTGGATCCGTTTAAAACTTGGTTTGACGAAGATTTTCCTGGTAGCTGCTTACGCGCCAGTATCTTCGTCGAACGCGAGTGAGCTAGAGGACTTCTGGGAGAGTATGAGAGAAGCTCTTAATGTGATAGAAGGAAATGAAAGTATTATAGTATGTGGAGACTTGAATGGATGGGTGGGTACTGCTGGCGATGGTTTTGAGTCGGTACTCGGGAAGTATGGGGATAAAAGGGTGAACGACGCTGGCAAGCTAATACTGGCATTTTGTAAGGAAAAAGATTTGTTTGTGGCGAACACAATGTTCAACCACAAACAAATTCATATGTATACGAGGAGATGTAAGTCAAAGAGAAGCATGATAGATCTATTCCTAATGGACAGTCGGCTCCGTAAACAGGTGATGGACACAAGGGTTTATCGGGGCGCTGAGCTGGGATCAGACCACTACCTAGTCATAACTAGGATTAGGGGTCTGTTCGCGGGTTGGCGTCATCGTACCGAGTGTCCTGAACCTGAGCCGACTTATAACTTATAGCATCAAAAGCTGGAAGCTGCAGGATGCATCCATTAGGGATAAATATAATGAAAGGGTAGCCGAAAAGCTTGGCAACGTCAATGTAAGCAGTGAGAATGTGGAAAGTGTATGGCAGAACCTTAGGGACAGTATGATAAATGCCGCTGTGGAAGTGTGTGGAGAAACGAAAAGAGGCAGTAGTAATAAGCGTGATGCATGGTGGAATGAGGAAGTGAAAGAAGCAGTTCGAATGAAGAAGAAAGCATGGCTAGACTACTTAGCCTCGCGGAATGATTTTAATATGAAAGAGAGATACAAGCTGCAGAAAGTTAACACGAAGGCACTGATAGAAGAAGCTCGTGAAAGGTGCAGAATGAAAGCGGATGAAAGGTTGTCGTCCAATTTCCGGGATAATGCCAAGCTCTTCTGGAAAGAGGTAGGCAAGACCCGGAGTTGTTCGGCAATCTGCAGTATGAATAAAGTGCTTAGTGTTAACAATGACGTCCTAACAGACCAAAGTGACGTCCTGCAGAGATGGAGTGAATATTATGGAAGATGTATGCAAGAAAAGACAGAGATGCCACATCGGGAAGTGGAGCTCACTTCGATGCTCCGGATCCCGATGTCATTGAAGTCATTAGTATGAAAGAAATAGAACAAGCGATAAGAAGTATGAAATGTGGTAAGGCTGCGGGAAAAGACAGAGTTACTGCTGAGATGATCAAGTACGGCGGGTCGCGTGTCTGGGACACACTATGTCTGTTATGCAACTTGTGCTGGCGGACGGGTGAGGTCCCAGATGACTGGCGAGTAGCAGTTGTAGTACCTATTTACAAAGGGAAAGGCTCGCGCCTAAACTGCTCCAGCTACAGGGCGATCAGCTTGGTCAGCTTAGCTAGTAAGGTGTATGCAAAGGTTATAACGGCACGAATGCAAGAAAAGTCTGAAAGGTATTTATGGGAGGCTCAATGCGGATTCCGACGTGGAAGAGGTTGCATGGATCAAGTGTTTTCTCTCCGCATGATCGCGGAAAAGTTTCTGGCTCTTAGCCAGAAGGTTTTTTGCGCTTTTGTGGATCTAGAGAAAGCATTTGATAACGTTGTGAGAGAAACGCTGTGGGACTTGCTGCCGGGATATGGTGTGGACGGTTCGCTGCTGCGGGCAATACAGTCGCTTTATAGGGACTGTAAGGCTTGTGTGCGAGTAGGGGGGGATGTGTCACCTCTTTTTGATGTCTGCACAGGCGTCAAACAGGGATGTTTCATGTCCGCCTGGCTGTTCATAGTGTATCTGGACAGTTGCCTGCAGAAGTTGAAAGATTTTAATATGGGTGTGAATTTGGGTGACTTTACAGTAAACTGTCTGCTGTACGCTGATGATGCGGTGCTCATGGCCTCATCAGAAGCCGACCTACAGGCATTAGTCACTAAGATGAAAGAGGGGTGTGAAAGTAAGGGTCTCCGCTTGAATGCAAGTAAAACTAAGGTTCTAGTATTTGAAAGAGGTGACGTAAGAACTAAATGCGAGATTAGGGTAAACCAGGAACGTCTAGAGCAAGTGAATGAAATTGTGTATTTAGGAAGTATGTTTAGCGCGGATGGAAGATGTGATTCGGATGTAGAACGGCGAGTAGCTGCCGGAAACAAGGTTAACGGTGCTTTGTCCCAGTTAGTAAAGCGACAAAGCATCGTAAAAGAAGCTCGAATGGCGATTCATAACGCAGTGCTAGTGCCAACTTTGCTTTACGGGAGTGAATCCTGGGTATGTCAGCAGATGCATGAAAGTAAATTGAATGCTGTGGAGATGCGATCACTTCGAAAATTGTGCGGCGTTACCTTGGCCGACCGAATACGTAACGAAGTGATACGCAATATGGCAGGTTTGAATGAAAGGGTCAGCGTTAAGCTGGAAAAGGGCGTGCTCCGTTGGTTTGGACACGTCCAACGAATGAGTGAGGAACGATTGACGAAGAATATATATTGTTCAAAAGTAGAGGGTAGAAGGAATCAGGGAAGGCCGAGACTTACATATGAAGACCACGTGAGCAGATTGCTTAAAAACGGAAAGGTCAAAAGTACTCGGATACCCAGACGTGCGTGTATGAAGCGATTGATGAATCTCGACGAAGCGAAAGAAGTATGCATGGATCGCGAAGCCTGGCGATCTGTCCTCTCTGACTACCCCGTCAGGGATACAGCGTGAAGATAGTTAGTTAGTTAGTTAGTTACCTTAATTAAAAAAAAAACGAATATGTTTTGATTCTAATTTTTCTCATTAGTTCATCTAGGAAGCCCAAATTTAGTTAATATAAGCTTGTGTTACGGGTCCATTGACTAATATGGGTTCCTGGATATGCACTTACTAAATTATAATCTTGATAACTGATGAACATACTATAATATTATTGTAATATTTTTGAATGCATATTTACATGTGTATGCACACAATTATATGCGTACCTATTTGAAATTAATCAAACTACGAATTTTATTGGTTTGAATAAAAATACACCTTAAAATAATAAATCCATGAACTGATAAATACACAAAATTTAATTTTATTAACTAACTAATAATAAACAATAAATACCACTAACCAAAAAAAAAACAAAACTAATTTTAATTCCGAAACAAACTTTTGTGGATCACGCAAATATTTGTTCCGATCCAGAATTCGAACCCGAGACCTCAGCACAGCAGTCGCATACTCAGTAACACCAGTAACACCGAGGCAGTCTTCCTATGTATCGGTCATATACATGGGGCAATTAGTCCGTAATAGCGCTAAATATAACTGCGACTCTATTAAATATTGACAAATGATTGGCCTATTATCATTTTTTTTTTATTTTTTGGAGTTCGGGTGTTTTCTATGTATGTGTGTGTATGTATGTTTATGTATGATTATATATATGTACTATGTAGTTAAGTATATATTTAGTTATTTTCAAAGAATTGAGTTACCATTAAACTTCCCAAACTCCATTTCAATACAATCCTATCTATCTAAAGGTTGCCTGGAAGAGATTGCTGTTTGCGATTAGGCCGCCCATTGTACTTAATTTGTAATTGTAGAATCTATAATTGGTTTAATAACTTGCACAATAAAGAACGTATTATTATTAGAAATTAGAAAAATGCAGGATTTTCCTCAGGCTCTATCTAAAGTTTTGTGAATCTGGCAGTAAATGTGAATGTAGAAGCAATATCTAGTCTTGACGTTCATAAACGTTACTTAGTGAAAAAAAATTTTTCGTATTTCGTTTCATGGATCGCGAAGCCTGGCGATCTATCCTCTCTGAGCAGCAAGAAGAAAGAGAGGGCACTAAGCGGTTGCCCTTTCGATGAAATTTGATATTTACACGTGAAACAACCTAAACACGTTTATACTAAATTAGCTTACATGTGTGAATGCAAAACCTTAGGTGGTTCCCAAATTAAATTCGTGACCATATTTGTAGTACAAAAACCTCCATAACTATTTTGATTAGTTTGTTTTTCGCGCGTATCTTGTTTACAAAATGTTTCAGTCATTACAATCGATTATATATAAGAGAAATAATAGAGATACAAACACATTCAGAAAGGTCAAATTACTAGCTGCCAGCCCCACCCTAAAGGCCAACGCAGACGAGGAACTTTCGTCTGCGGAGGACAAAAATCCGTGAAATGTGAAGAAAATGTCCGCCGAGTACTTCACGCAGACTCCACGCACACGGTCTGCGGACTTTGGCGTGCGGAGTGAAGCGCACGCAATGGAAGCAAATAACGTGGACTTAGTCCGTTGTGTGCGTTGCTATGCCTACACACGTCAGTTCTATTTTTTTCGGAGACTACCGCGTCTTTTGTCTACTCGGGTCTGTCGATCTCCTCAGTTTTTCGGAACACACGAATAGTATGCCTCTGATAATTATTTGGATACCTACTACTTTATTTTTCAACGTTTTAGGGTTCATCTCTAATTAATGGGTTAAAACTTCATCTGATTTGCGATAGTGCGCAACTAAATTAAAAGATACACGTTATATTACAATATTTCATTTTCAAAAGGCATTATAAATAAGTAAACGGTATTACAACTGGTCGGTCTATTACTAATCGTAAAACGTGAGTAATCCCGTTTACTTATTTATAATGTGTGATAATAACGTTAGTTTTCTAGTTAAAATACAAAACAGTTACGTCCAATTTGATAATTCGGACTTACCCTTGCAGAAGCAAGACTAGCATGGTTTCTTGCAGAAGCTAGACTAGCATGGCTGCTTGCAGAAGCTAGACTAGCATGGTTGCTTGCAGAAGCAAGACCATCATGGTTGTTTAGGTTTCACGAGCTGCAGTTACTCTAGTTTGATTACTACAAACCTATATCACAGTTCATCCAACCTATATTAAGAAGTTCGCGAGTATCTGTAGATGACATGGCTTGAGATTGATGATTGTTTTGGTCAATTACTTGCGGAGCATGTTTGAGCATAACTATAAGTACCTAGGTATAAGCTGATTTCGAAATGAAAGCTAAAAGCTCCCTAAGTATAGTTAGATCATAAACTATACTCTGGAAGCTTTTGGCGAAAAAAAAACTGTTAATAAGTAATTTTGAGCGTGTTTTTTAAGCGGATTTCGAGCTTTTGTCATAAGTACATAGTATTATAAGCAAACATAGCTCACATACGATTCTTTCTTATAGACAGTCTTTTTTATATATACCAGTATTATCTCCGCGGTGTTATCTACCCATTTGTAGATATAAGTAGTTCAACTACCTACCTTGTTGCAGTTTTTATCTTAGGTAATCTTTGCGCTCTTTGTGTCAATCACGTCTTTATTGATGAAGGCCTGTGAACCCGTTTGTGCTGTGGTTTTACTATTTCTAATTACTTTACTTTCTGATTATTGACTGAGGAGGCGAGTGAAGCGAGCCGACGAAAATCTCCGTTTTAAGTCTACTGGTACGGGTAAAATGCTATCGATGTTCGACTGTTCGTCCGCCCATTCATCAACAGGTCGCATTTTTCAGTTCATAAATGGAGGCAGGGGAGGGAAATAACCTTTTTCCTCAATTTACTCCGAAGTCTATGGTTCACAGAACTACTAGTTTAGAACGGTTTTAGAATCGGATTACGAATAATAACTACTTAATACATAGTGGTCAAACAAGTAGGAGTTATGTTGTTTGTTGTACAGATTTTCAAGGTTCGAGGCTTTGAGCTAGTGTCACTATTATTAGAATGTGTGAACGGCCGAGAGGACATTATCTAATGATTGTGCAAGAGTTGTCAATAAGTATGTCAGTGCGCCTTCTGTGTTCATTGGTCGTCAATACCTATTCACAGTTTACTCTCATATTTCCGGTACTCTCTTTTGTGGGATAAACTAGTGACCCCGACAAGTTTAACACCCCCTTAGTCTTCCCTTTAATTTTTTTAATTTTTCCTGTTGATTTTTTTTCAATTATTCTTCTGCTATTTGCGGTAGGCAGAGACAAAACCAACAAATCATACGTAGTTTAAAATCGGGATTTTCAGTAACTAACACGATTTTGGTTTATTGAAGTAGGACTTTAGGTTCCACCTCCGTAGGTATATAATTCTTTATCGTCTGTTCACCCCATCTAAAGTTTTAGGGCCTTGATCCGATATTAGTTAGTTTTGACGAAAAGAATCACAGTCTCATATAGAAAATACCAGACAAAGTACCTGTCTACACGGTTGATGCACCCAAAGCTGTTTAAATCTCTGTAGTTCGATAGATAATTTTTTAGATACAAATCTGCAATTCACTCAGCAAGAAAACTTATATGTTTGTTTGTTTAACAATCACGCCTTATCCCAGAAGGGGTGGCTTAGGGGTATTATACGTCCCCACTTTTCAGCGTGTGCACCTAATAGGCGGTGAGCCCATTGCCGTATTGAAATAGACAGACGCAGGTTGTGGTTACCTGCTGTTGAAAGTTTTCAAGCCACCCATAAGGCCTTCAACTTGACTTAACGACTGCCATTTTACTGGGACAAACTTAACCTATATAATGAAGATACAAGGCTTTTATAAGCTAAGAATTATTTGCTTAAATATAATTCAAATCACAGCTTATAAAAGTCTACTTCGTCTTATTGTATTTTTATTAAAAGACTTGTAGACTTGTAATATGGTAGAGCTTTTTCCTCAAAAAAAGTTAAAAATGACTGACTTTTGACGTCAATAGTTGCGAAAACCTATTCATCAATGTTTACAAACGACCTGGTATTAACCCTCCTTGTAAATGCAGACGTGCATCAGACTTCACTTTTCTTAAGTGGCAATGCGTCAGTTGCACGCCGACCACCGGACGTAAGCTAAACAATTAACTTATTACCAATTCAATGAAGGAATACATTTAACTAGTTAGCATCGTATTTGAGTAATATCCGTCATTTTTAAATTTTTTGATTGATTATCCTTTTTTTTTACACGGAGATTGACACTACCTAATAGTAATGTTGTCAAACTACAACTGGTAAATGTGGATGTGTACCTATGCCTAACCCTTCGGTATGGGTCCATTTATTTTCCGATATTGATCAAAGGCTCGACCGTGTGGATGTATTTATTCAAAATAACATCTTAAATAAAAGGAAGACCCTTAAATTTGCCATTCAGACATAGCATTGGAATGTGGGACACCATGTATTGCAGGTGTAATACGTCATAAGGATTTTAGGTAGGCAGACATCAATTGGTTGGCTATTAAAATAAAGTTGTCACCTTAGCCTCATAGACGTTTGCAACACCAGCGGTTCTAAAGCGCAGTGACTGCCAACCCTGCAAAAACCTTTGAAATCCCCTTTTGAAGAACTCCATACTCTAGACGTTTGGGCAAATCGAGGATAAGACTCAAATGGAATAACAATAAAGATTTTTATCATAGTTATGCGTTCTTTTTATATAGCAATGCTAATGAAGTTGTTCTAAACATACCAATGAAGCATGTAGACTACACATTTACACATAATCGACATTACATTGCTTATGAACATTTTTTTAATAACGTGATTTGTGTATTCATGTGTGGTAAAAGCACAGACAGTATAATTGTACTGTAAAGTAATAGGCAGACAGATAATATATCTACTTACTCTATACTAATATATAAAGCTAAAGAGTTTGTTTGTGTGGTTGAACGCGCTAATCTCAGGTCTACTGGTCCGAGTTGAAAAATTTAAATGTAGCCTAATTTACTTCTTATAATATCAGCTATCTGCCAGTGAAAGTCCCTCAAAATCGGTTTAGCAGTTTCAGAGATTAGCTGGAATTAACAGACAGACTGACAGTTGCAGAAAAAAATAATTTGTTTTTTTTAAGTTGTGTTGTTGTTGTTGTGTTTTTTGTTAACGCTCGGGGCCCCGCGGACTCAGTGTTCTGTAAACGATAACTGCGTTAAACAACTTTCGATATGACTGGTCCTCGCATGGGTGACCACTTTGTGGCATTTATATTATAACGTAAAGCCGTTGGTCCGGTTGCCAGTAACATGGCAGTCGTTAAGCCCAGTTGAAGGCCTTGAACAATTTCAATAGCAGGTCGCCACAACCTGCGCCTGTCCATTTCAACACGGCAATGGGCTCACCACCTGTTACGTGGTACAAAAGTGCATACGGTGAAATGTGGGCGTATACCATGCCTCTACCTACCCCTTCGGGGATAAAGGCGTGACAATATGTTATGTTTTTTATGTAAGTGTCGCAGGTAGGTATTACTTTCAACTTGATCTAGTGAAACGCTTTTAATTTGGAATTACAAATGGACAGTTTCATTTTGTTTATATCTGTATAGGTAAGTGGACGCCCTGAGGTACTACGCGCGCATGCTATAGTGAAAATTGTGTGCAAATATCGTTCATTAATCCTATAGTACAAGCTTATAGCTTAGTTTGGGCTAGATGGCGCTGTATTATAATATATATTTATTTATTTATAAGCTGGTGACATGGGCTTTGGGATTTAGGCTATTTATAAACATACTTATATATTTCTAAATACATACAAATAAGTATCTACATAATACGATGTATTGAAGAATGGGTAACAATTACCATACCCCATTATTTTTAAACGCATTAAACCCATTGTATTCGAATCAGTGCATTCTATAACTTATACTCATGGAATAGTAGTTGACGCCCGCGGCTTCGCCCGCGTAGAAAAGTTTTCTCGTTCCCGTTTCCCACAGGATCTTGTTCCCAGGATAAAAAGTAGCCTATGTCCGTCTCCTGGCTCTTAGCTACCTCCCCACCAATGTTCAGCCAAATCGGTACAGCCGTTGTTGAGTTATAAATAGTGTAACTAACACGACTTTCTTTTAGATATTCAAATTTTTTTCATAGTATTACGTGCTAACTATATATCTACCTACACTAATGTATAAAGCTAAAGAATATTTTTATGTTTGTTTGGTAGAGCACTCTAATCTTGATAAATAAATAAATAAATATCCATCACGCCTTATCCCCGAAGGGGTGGCAGAGGCATATTATATGCCCACTTTTCACCGTGCGGATTCCTGTCCCACGTAATAGGTGGTGAGCCCATTGCCGTGTTAAAATAGACAGACGCAGGTTGTGGCTACCTGCTGTTGAAATTTTCAAGCCGCCCATAAGGCCTTCAACCAAACTTAACGACTGCCATTTTACTTGCCTTCCGAAGCACGGAAACGCTCGCAAATGTAAATGCCACAAAGTGGTCACCCATCCGAGGACCAGCCATAGTTGAAATTGATCAATTCGTCATTATAAGACCACCAAACCGTACCGAAATAAGCTGAAACTCTTCACAGTATAGCAATCGTCCTTTTAAGATGATATTTGATAGTTAGGCAAATGTCACGGGTCCAAGTCTAGTCATCATTTAACAGTTATCAGTTTACTGCATTATGTCACTTTGGGCTCTCGGGGTGTTAGCGCTTCGTAAATTTGATTATAAATTTTTTTACAAACCCGCCAAAAAGAAAACGGCGAAAAATGTGGACATTATTATACTTCGTTATTTTTCATTTTACTCCTAAGTTGAGAAAACCTAAAGATAATATAATCGTACTACTTACATGACCTAAGTGGTTCTGTGAATCGTAGATCATGGAGTTTTTTTTTCTTTTTTTTATCAATATAAAAAATCAACATTTTATTTCGTTTTGAGCGCTCTTGCCAACCGCTACGGGACTATTTCACCTCCCCTGCCTCCATTACCCCTCCGATCGACAAACCCCCTCGCTTAAAGTTGTTGGCTACATCAAGGATTGTCCATGCCAAGTTGCATGCAAATTCGATGAAAAATGCGACCTGTAGACTGAATGGACGGACGGACGGACGGTCGGATATCAATAGCATTTTTCCCGTACCAGTGGAGTTAAAACGAAGACTTTCGTCGGCTCATTTCGCTCGCCTCCTCAGTCAGTAAGGTCAATTGGGCTACTCTAGTCACCTTATCGTTACAGTAGATAAATTCAATAATTTCTTGCGTGAGACGCACGTCAGACTTAGAAACATACTAATGCTATGGCTGTAAGTAAAAAATAGTGTATACTTACATAAGAATTTAAAACGTTTAGTTGCTTATTTCATTGTTTTGTAAACAATAGGTACTAACTGAATTATAAAATAATAATGACATTATTCATACGAGGAAATACCACAGCGGCGTGGGAAAACTTAGTCTATTTAGCCTGCGGTTTAATAAAACTAAGTTTATATTATAAATTTATGTTTATTTATTGTCTTATTCTAAATTGATTTTGCTGTATTCACACGTGTGTCTGTAGACTCGGTAGTAAACACATCAACACGGTCTAGGGATATTTCATACTCAATTAAATAACTCGAAAAGTACTGGCCGCATTGGGATCTTTTATACACCGATTTGTTTGTAATTTATCTCAGACTAATTCCAAATTCAAATTTTTGAAAATTCTTTTGTTTCGGTGGCATAAAAATGTCTTGATGTGTAGGAGAGGGAATTTTCATTTGTGCGAAATTTAGAAAACAATACGAATTACGTTTAGTTACAGTTTTTTTTTCATTTTTAAACGAAAGATAAAGTTAAAATTGAGGTATTGTAGCCATGCAACGCCAACATTTGACGAGGGCGGAGATGTTACGAGCTGTGGGAATGCTGGAAGCTGGGTCTGTTCAGCGTAATGTTGCTGAGGCCATAGGGACCCACCAAAATGTAATTTTAAGATTGTGGACACTCTATCGTGCTACAGGTGAAGTAGCGGAGAGGCAGCGGGGGCCAAGTCGCATCACTACCCCCAGACAAGACCGATTTTTGCAAATTACTGCGCGAGCTCAACCAAATGCAACGGCGACTCAATTGGTCCAAAGGCTGCGAGTGGAACACCAAGTGCTCGTGAGTGACCAAACTGTAAGAAGGCGACTGCATGAAAGCAATCTACGCTCTCGTAGACCACTCCGGGTCCCACCTTTACGGAGAGGCAATCGTGGACGACGATTAGAATGGGTTCGGAACCACGTGGACTGGGGCCGTGAGCAATGGTCCAATGTGCTGTTCACGGATGAATCCAGGTTCGGCTTCCATCCAGATTCACGAAGGACGCGTGTTTGGCGAGTTCCTGGACGATGGAGCCGTCTTCAGAACCCTCAGGAAGTTCACCCATACCAAGGAGGAACAATTATGGTTTGGGCAGGAATTCGTCTTGGAGGACGGACGGATCTCGTTTGGGTGCGGGGCAATATGACGGCAGAACGATACGTCCAACAGGTGCTGGGGCCCGTAATCTTGCCCCACAGAACACAAATGGGGCAAGAATTCCTGCTCATGCACGACAATGCCCGGGCACACACGGCGAGAACGGTAGCAGCTTGGTTACATACACACAATGTTAGGGCCTTAGACTGGCCTGCTCAATCGCCAGATCTAAATCCCATTGAGCATGCGTGGGATATGCTGCAAAGAAGAGCTCTGAAGGAAATTCCTGAAAATCTGGCTACAGAAGATCAACTTTTTGCGCACCTCAGAAGGACATGGGACAATATTCCGCAGCAAGACATTGACAACCTTGTTCTGAGCATGCCGAATCGTTGCCGATGTGTTATGAACATCATGGGCGCTTTCTCAGACTACTAACTTCAAGTTTATAAACACAAATTAAATGATTTTTCTATTTTTTTCAGTTTTTACTCAAAAATTAAAAGTTAATTCATGTACGGTTTCCGTCTATGCTTCATTTTTTTCCATAAAATCCTGAAATTTTAATCGAAGTACATTAACCATTATTAAAAAATGGTAGAATATTAAATAACGTATCTTTTAAATATATACATGTCATATAAATAATTAACACATTGGTAGTAATTCGCTTTTTTAAAATATCCCTAGACCGTGTTGATGTGTGTATTATTACCCCCCTCCGAAGATGATACCGCGCTTGCGGATAACGTCTGCTGGGAGCCCTGGGGCGAAGGGCTTACCCGGGACTCATAGCATCCATGAGGATTTCCTCACGTTAAAAAAAATGTCCTATTTTTGATGTGTGCCATATTCCTGTCGGTTGCTTGATATTTTTTACGCATCTTAATCCTAGAAGAAGCACTCGTGGTCCCGCGGACTCGATGTTCTGTAAACGATCACTGCGTTAAGCAACTTTCGTTATTGCTAGTTACTGATGGGTGACCACTTTGTGGCATTTACATTTGCGAGCTTTTCCGTACTTCGGAAGGCACGTTAAGCCGTTGGTCCCGGTTGCCAGTAACATAGTGCCAGCAGTCGTTAAGTCAAGTTGAAGGCCTTATAGGCGTGATAGATAAATAATAATAATCTAAATCCTTATGTTTAGAAAATTCTTATGAAAGGTCTGTCCGTCCTACCGTCCTCCGTCTGTACGCATCTATTTCTCAGGAACCATAAGAGATAGAGCAAAACGGTTTACGTCATGCGATTCAAGACACTATGAAAACGTGCATACTTAGGCAATTTAGAAGTTTCAACCACTTCTGTTTTTAAAACTGGTTTCGGTTCAGAAGTCGTCTAATTCCTTCGCTACAATAGTGAAGGGCACGTTACTTGTTTGTGAGAGACACAACACATTATACGTAAACACATATTAATAGGTAACACTACCAAATTCTATTTGTGCGTTTGGTACCATCAGCATCAAACGTGCAAGGTCGAGGTTTCGTAAGACAAAAATAGTTCGGTTTGCAGGTTAATAATGTTGTTTACATGAGCAAAACGTTTCAGATAGTGAATTTGCGAGGCGGGTATTTATAGGTAAAGGTGAGTAACAAAATAGTGTTATTAGGTTTCGAAGTTCAATTTATGTTTGAATTAACTGACCCGAACGTAACATAATTCGAACTCCCGTCACACCCACTTAATGCTATCGCTTATTACTTTTAAAATACCGAAAAAATATTTGGTCAATTTGTTGAAGTTATGATTACTGCTTCGCTCTCGAGGGTAGGGTCTTCCTCAATAAATGGGCTATCAACACAAAAAGAATTTCAATTCGAACCAGTAGGTAGTTTCTGAGATTAGCACTTTCGATCAAACAAACTAACAAACTCTTCAGCTTATTATATTAGTATAAACCTTACTATCTTCACGCTGTATCACTGACAGGGAAGTCAAAGAGTGCAGATCGCAATTCTTCGCGATCCATGTACGCTTCTTTCGCTTCCTACAGAATCATGCACGTCTGAGTATCCTATCTAAGTGCTTTGGACCTTCCCGTTTTTGAGCAATCTGCTCACGTGGTCCTCGACGTACCTTGACTCCTTCTACCCTCAACTTTCGCAGAATATTATATTCTTCGACAATCGTTCTTCACTCATTCGTTGGACGTGTCCAAACCAACGGAGCACGCTCTTTTCGAACTTAACGTAGACACTTTCATTCAAGCCTGCCATATTGCGTATCACTTCGTTACGCATTCGGTCGGTCAAAATTCCACCGAACAATTTTTTATGATTTTAAAGTAGAGATTAACCACGTGTTAATGATTGATATGTTGGTGCCTTCAAATCGATTTGTTTTGCTAAGTGTACCTGTGCACTAAGAAAAATACAGCAATATATGGTGTTATCTTTAGCGCCAATAAGGAAAATGTCTGGCACATGTAAATAAATTTGGATGTGTTAATGTCATTGAGTCAGAAAGCGTGTTTTATATTCAGATTATTTGCATTTTTTGGATGCCATCTTGATAGTGACCTTACGGATTAATGATTCATAAGGTGATTTAATTCGGTTTAATAAAAGTCGATGTTTGATTATTTCTGAGGTCAAATAGTGTTCGTTACCAAATTTTGTAAAATTTTTAATGCAAAAAATAAAATCAAATAAAAGGAATACCAGTATTCATTTTATTTTATTTTAACTAATATGTAGCATTTTTTACAGAAAAACAGTATTTTTGCTTGATACATACGTACACGGAAACGCACGCAAATATAAATGCCACAAAGAGGTCACCCATCCGAGGACCAGCCATAGTGAAATTTGCGTACCTCAGTGATTGTTTACAGAACACTGAGTCCGCGGGCCCACGAGCGCTTCTGCTTGCTGATGGATAAATTTATAATAAAAATATGAATGTAAATGACTAGAATAAAATAATTAGAAGGAGTCAGGGAAGGCCGAGACTTACATATGAAGACCACGTGAGCAGATTGCTCAAAAACGGAAAGGTCAAAAGTACTCGGATACCCAGACGTGCGTGTATGAAGCGATTGATGAATCTCGAAGAAGCGAAAGAAGTATGCATGGATCGCGAAGCCTGGCGATCTGTCCTCTCTGACTACCCCGTCAGGGATACAGCGTGAAGATAGTTAGTTTAAATGACATATTTATAAAAAAAACAGATAATTTACTGACCAACAGACAATTCCAAAATTAAATTCCAAATCATAGCGACTTCTTGCCGCCAAAAAGAAGGCCTCAAGCTGATGAAGAACAAGAGTTAAACTTGGAGCAGATATGGGTAGGTATTGCCCTCCACACACATCCAATACATAATAATATGCCTTCGATCCCGGAAGCATTATAAACATTACACCCGTCTATAAGCCAACAGGTCAGGTTGTTTTTTCATGCTGTCGAGCAACTAAACGAGTTATATTCCCCGATTGATTACATAGTTCCGTGCATATTTTAGCAGTCCTGTATAAAAATCGCTAATATATTTCACCATACTTATTTATCGAAGGTACGAAAAAAATTAAATGGTTGAATTTTTCAAGTGGGCCTTCAGGATCAAACCCTAAAATGCAACATTAGATTTAAAAAAAATCTATATTCCTTTATTTTGATTAATTTATTTTATCATTGATTTTTAAAAATCTAATGCAGTTTTTATTTTCATCTAAATCGGGCGCGCGACTCCTTTGAGCATTTTTCGATATTCCTTATAGTTTAGGATTTGGCCCTGAAAGTCCACTTGAAAAATTCACCCTGTTTAGTGAATTTTCATAAATTACTTCAAGTACTTGTCTATCAACATCGTGTTTCGTCGCTGCAGACTGCGATGACTCGGATGGGAGAGTTTACCCAGCTCACTCTTCGCTGCATCTTACGCGATGTATGGGTCTTTTATAAAAGAAACAGTTACTTACATTGAGTATATTAAAACCTACTATACCTACTATTGATCTTTTACTTAGGCATTATTACAATGAAAATTAAAAAATAAACAAGTTTTACAAAATGATAAACACTTCAAACGATAACAACAACAACTAAAAAGCTATAAATAAACTGAAGTAACATTTAGTTCAAAGGATCTGAACCATTAATTTAAATTAAGTATTTATTGTACCTAATAACGGGCGAGATTGAAGTCGCCAAGTGCAGGTTTAAATTTAAAGGTAAAATAATCCTTATTCAATCAGTACAAAGACCAAACCACAATAAAGGCACTAATACAAAAAAAAACTACAAATTAGTGCATGAAAACTTTTACTGTATTCTAGTCTTTGGTGAGCGATAGGATGATCGTAAGTAGCTATACTGTACTGAACAAGCCTGTATTAAGGTCTGACTAACTTTCTTCTCAGTAGTGAAGGTATTCCGAGTTTCTATTAAATCTTATCTGGATTTAGGTGTTCATTTATATTTTTCAAGTAAAACTTCTTTATCGACGTTGTGAGAAATTTTATAGATGTAAAAAACACGTCACGTTTTTCGGGTACGCGCCATGTTGTTTTGAAGTAAAACATCTTTGACACAAGTAAAACTTTTTTATCGATGTTTGAGAATTGTTTTTTAATTAAAAAAAAATGTTTCACTTCTTACCTGTGTACACACACATATTTATTTTGCTAGGAGCAGCTTTCATCTTAATTTTTTTTCGATATCGATGGGAGTCACTGCCGACTGACTTCTCAACCCCGTAAATGCCCCTGTGTGGCGCCACTCTGTCTAAGACGGTGCGTCTCTCAAAGCTGTCGGAGTGAGCGCCGTTATCGTAGCTAGGGAAATACGTCAGCAGCCTTCGTTCTTTTCTAAACTAGAAACGAATAAAAGAACAACGTCACTTTGACTATTTCCTATATAAAAAATTGATTCCACAGTAGATAATATGCACGCTTGCATTGTTTGTACTTATGTACGTAGACTAGTTAAGTGCCTTGAATAAATAGATGCATAAATCTCTGTTTGCAATCTTCAAATAACTGCTATTGAATCAATTACATGTTTTAACATCAAAAAAAATATTAATTGTAAATTTTAATTGATTGACGCGACGCTTAATGTCTGTATTAATGAAGTAAGTCAAAGCAAGTTAGTATATTTTGTAGTAAGGATTCTCTTATTTTTTTGTACTTCCAGTTGCTTCTAAAGCCTATCCCAATCTGGTGGAGGTGTACTTATATTTCGTTGCTAGGACAGCACCATAGATAAAATATATATGCTCACAAAAATGTCCAAAAAGCCAAACGATAGTTGCTGCCTGCAGCCAAATAGAAAATCCATTTAGAAGCAACTGGAATTACTCTAAGATGAAGAGAGAAAAGAGGTAAACGTTTAAAATGTAATAGGTAATTAATGTTTTTAAACTTTCGCGATTGTCACTCATATTTATGATATTTCGGGTCTTATTCGCGACATATATTATAAGGTACAAAGCCTACCTTATACTTCCCGACGTTTCGATCGGATTACACCAGCAGATTAGTCAACCCGTGACCACGGTTGGTGTAATCCGGTCGAAACGTCGGTAAGTATAAGGTAGGCTTTGTACCTTATAATATATGTCGCGAATAAGACCCGAAATATCATAAATATGTAATAGGTAAGTCTAAAATAACGGACTCTTCTTTATTTATTTATTTTTTGTTTAAAAAATAGTTTATGCCTATAAGTCATCATCATCATCCGAGCGTCTGTCCCAGTTGCGTCTCGCGACGCCCGGGGTCCGCTTTCCTACATTTTCTCCTCCACTTCGCACGGTCGTCGGCATCCCCTGTAGTGAGACCATTGGCACGCATGTCATCCCTTACGACGTCAAGCCAGCACTTCTTGGGTCTTCCCCTCTTACCGGGACCCGGCGGGGCTGACATGGCCAGACATTTGTTACCTACGTAGCCCGGCGGTTGCCGCAAGACGTGACCATACCAACGAAGGCGACACTCTTGCAACTTGTCTGCAATGTCACGGACGTGAAGGCTGTCGCGGATGCGAGAGTTTCTCACGCGGTCCATCCGCGTGACCCCACACATCCACCGCAGCATCTTCATTTCCGTGACACGCAGCTCATGCTTGTGTCGCTCCAATATCGGCCACGTCTCACTGCCATGTAAAAGGACAGGTCTAATAATGGTTTTGTAGACCTGTCCCTTCAACCGGATCGGCATTTTTGGATCACAAATGACACCGGTCATCTCCCGCCATTTGGCCCACGCGGCAGCAATGCGTGACTTGACATCGCAATCGATGTCACTGGACGTGTGAAAAACAGATCCCAGGTATTTAACCTGGTCCGTGCGCTCGACCAAATCACCGCCTATGCGGACGGATGTGGGATCTGTCGAGTTTAGTGTTGTTTATGCCTATAAGTATATATGTATTATTGTATGATTTATAGTTATATATTAAGATTTTTTCTAATATATATATTTGAGCTTATAAGTATGTTTTTATGTAGGTATGTTTGTATATACATATCAATGTAGTTAACATTTTAGTATTTATGTATCTATAGCTATATAAAGTATCTGTAGCACATGGACTCCTTGACGGGATATCTTAATTTTGATATATTTAGGGTTTTGCTGTAAGAGAACACAACTATGTGTTAAGCACGCCTTTGTGCTATTTACTTTTGCTGTAACCTTATTAATGTGCACAAAAAGTATAAATAAATGAAAAAGCTTTAAAATGTCAAAGTTGCAATAACTGGAAATTCCTAACAGATTTTCGCACCGACTAGTTGATAAACTCATCAAGGTATTAACGGTGTTCATGTTTAAACAGTTTTAAATTGTCAAAGTTGCATTAACAGGAAATTCCCAACAGATTTTCACACCGACCAGTTAATCAACTCATCAAGTTATTAACGGTGTTTTATGTTGAAACAGGTAATCCAATCCTTAAGGCCGGTGCGGATATCGTGCAAATTTCATGCATATATTGGAAATATTTTTCCGTGTATCGGGTATTTTATTATGTTAGATAGTTAATTCTGATAGCCTACTTGACTTCGGGGGTTTCCTACGGATGTAAATGTTACGAACGAGACGACTTAGTCACATTTCTAAAATAGAAAGTTTAGTTTCACTTTAATAAACTAATTTAGTGTTTATAAATTTCCTAAAAATCCTAAGCACCTGCTTGACAAGATTAGTTTCAAAATGCATAACGGTTACTAATCTATCATTACGATTTTTATAATTAATGATCAATATTATTTATACAAATAGGTATATTTGTATGATTTATGAGTATATTTCGTCAATCGTTCCTCATTAATTCGTTGGACGTGTCCAAACCAACGGAGCACGCCCGTTTCCAGCTTAACGCTGACACTTTCATTCAAACCTGCCATATTGCGTATCACTTTAAATAAAATGAATCAAATATTATCAGTTTAGCGACTAGCCTACATGGTAAATTATTTAAGAAATCTAATTACCTGAATACAAAAATTACTATAACGCGATAAGTGCTAAAAGTATGCAAAATTTTTGAATTTAGTATCTCGTTTTAATTGGTTCAATGGCCACGCGTAGACAGCAACTTATGCACTGAATGTGTCTGCTCTGTAATAAGTGTTAGATGCAAATTTAATGCGACCGTTGGCAGATATAATATGTAGAATGTAGGTAAATTGTTAATAATAAACAGGTCGTTAGCAAATTTTTAGACTTTGCTAAGTAGTCTAATCAAGAAGTTGAAAAACGTGTTAATTCTCGCTACTGCGAATTATACGTGCGGTATCTCGCTGGTTATAACGTCTAGAAAAGTGTGCAAAAATATCGAACCCGAACATGAACGATGGCAAAATTTATTAACTACTAGTTGACGCACCCGGCTCCACCCGCGTGGTGAAATTCTCCCGTTCCCGTTTTCCACAGGAACTTAATCCCGGAATAAAAAGTAGCCTATGAGTTATTGTGATGTGTGAGCTATATTGTTCTAAAGTTTAATCAAAATCCAGTCTGTAGTTTTCGCGTGAAAGAGTACGAACCTACGTCCATACATTCTTACAAACTATCCGGTTTATAATATTAGTAGGATTAAAGATTCAAAGAAATGGGGGTCTATTTTTTTATTGCAAGTTACTGGCAAACTATTGGTGCTATAGCAATTTTAAAAGCAGGTTTATATTGAGGAAATATTTTAATGTGCAGAAAGTGAAAGAAAAAAGCCAATTTGATATTAACTTATAGATAAATATTAAATGTAAATGCTAAACGTCCGAAGTATTCTCTAAGAAGTGGGAACTAGCAGATGCTACAGACGGTCCGGGCGGGAATTTTTGAATAAGTTTGAGTTCATATTGGAATCCAAAAAGTTTTTAAATATTTTTGGAACATTCTCACATAACGCGAAACATTTTAGCTCCAGAATTCAGATCTACCGCGAGCGTCTCCACGCTTTACAGCAAATAACCAATGTTTCTCGTTTCTCACAAAGAAAATAAGTTCATGGAACTGTAACCACGTCTCTAATGAGACGGTTTTTACGAACTTGAAATGGTCAAACTGGTTTTGGGTGAGTTGGATATTGCTGCGAGGTTATATGTGATTTTTTATTCAGTTCATCACCTTCTGGTCCCTTGTCACTTCTTATGTCACTGGTAGTGTCAAGCGTACTTTTTAATACCCAATAGCAATTGTCAATTACTCGACAATGGCAACATGTTGATGCAAACGTCCATAGGCTACCACTTTCCATCAGGTGGGCCCGTACGCTTGTCTGCAACCTCTGTCAGTGGTATAAAAAAAAACATTGAATAAGGTTTGCCAAAAATAGTGTGGCGTTCCAAAACTATGCGATCAGCGACAGCAATTATAGTAGGTACACTAAGTGAACCCCGGCTTCGCCCGTGACATACTTCGAACTCCCGTCGCACCTATTTAATCTTGTCGTTTATATTCTGCAATAAAGCATAACATTTTTGCCCAATTTTTCGACATTTATGAACACTATTAAGCTCTCCAGGGTAGTAGCGTGATGATATATAGCCTATAGCTTTCAATAAATGGGCTATCCAACACAAAAAGAATTTTTGAAATCGGACCAGTAGTTTCTGAGACTAACCAAACAAACTCTTCAGCTTTATGATATGAGTATAGATACATCTATATTATTAGCCCGTGACTTTCGTCTTTAGTATTCCGTTCAAAATGTCGCCTACATTCGTAGCAAGGTGTCAAATGACAACTTTGGGTACTGAATTCTTGGTATGTGGTACTTATTTACGATTGTGGTCACGTCTATGGATTTTAAGACTTAGTTATATTGGTCGGACGATGGTAGAATATTGGAATGCTGAATAGAAATGCACTTTCTTACCGTTAAATGGTTATATGTAATCGTGAAACGATGAGGTTTGTATTAGTGACCGCATAGTTCGAACTGTTTATACTGTTGATTGATGGCACTCGGTGGAACTTGCTACACATCTTTAATTATAACACTTTTACTATTGAAAGAAGAAAGAATCATAGTACGATTTTTGAATTTCTCTTTTTTGAATTCAACGGTATTAAATTTCAATATTTTAGGAATTCAATATTACGGTCCGGAAGGATCTGAAATCCGGCTTGTCCGGTTACAAGCAGTAAAAATGTGATAAACTTTAAAAAAATGAGGAATTTTTAAGTTTAAAGTTTCTTTGCCCATAGTTATAATGTGGGTAGCTTATCGGGTCAAATTGGTGCCCCCGTAGGCCTCGTGTTTATGGGCAAGGGTGCGGGTTCAAATCCCGCTCGATATCGTGAATTTTTTTCACATTTTTATAAAGGTATATTAAAGGTATATAACAGAATGGTTGCGCCGGTATATGGTAAAAGATTAGCCGCGTTATTTTTTCTATGTTGCATCGCCGATCTACATTGTTTTTATTTAATTAGTTGTCCACGCTCCCCCCGCTTCCCTTAATTCCGTTTCTCTTTCGCACCTACCTTGTCTCGCATAAAAGAGGAGCGAGACAGCTGTATTGCCGTTAGCCTCACGGGCAGCGGCCACGATTGAGGGATGGCAATCTGTTCCTACAACACCGCGCGCGCCCCGCATCAAACCTTTCGAAATAACCCCGCACCAACTATCGCAATAATCGTTTTTTCTATGGATAAATAGTGTTTTCGTGCAAGGAAACCAGGAATTCAAGTCTAGGGACGCCCCCGGCAGCCTTCACCTCAGCATCTCGCAGCAAGCAGCAAGGTAGTGTGCGAATTTTTGTTTTTCCATTACTTTTTCCGTCGACAATCGCGTGTAAATTTCATTTTAGTCTTTCCCCGCAAGTACAGTCCATTTTGAATTTATTTATCTCGCCCGCTCACCCACAGAATATTAGTAGCTTTGCAAAATTATTACGAGTATATGGCGAACGAATGTGTGTGGAACGATTGACGAACAGTATTATATTGTGTGAAAGTAGAGGGTAGACAAAGTCAGAGTAGACCAACACTTGCATAAGAGAACCACAAGAATAGATCGCTCAAAACCGGAAAGGTCAAAAGTACTCCAATCAGACGTGCATGACTCTGTAGAAAGCGGAAGAAGAATGCATGGATCGCGAAGAATTGCGATCTATCCTCTCTGACTTCGCTGTCAGGGATACAGCGTAAAGATATTTAAGTTAAATATAACTAAGGTAACCTACTCCATGATCTCCCAAAATGAAACTGAAGATGCCTACGTCTGACAGTTAACTGTATTAGACTGATATAATTGCGATAGGTAACAAATATTAACCTTCATTATAAGATTAAACGCCATTTTAAAAACCATTTGATTTGATAGATCGTTTAATTATCTATTTATCGTAAATACCAATTAATTATATGCGATATAAGATATCGGTAATATTTTATTACGAAGGCAACGACGTTAACTAGGTTTCCATTTTGGTCGTATTTTGTTATCACAAAAAATTAAGAAAGTGACTTAACTATTCAAAAAACTATAATTATATCAAAAAATATAATGCTACCAAACAGTCTTGATAATGCCTCGTGTGTAGGCGAAACACGTTCAACATCTTTAAAAAGTTATAAAAAATATAGCAAAAATAACATCAAAAACATAATAATTATAGTTTTTTTAAAATGGATTTCCGCCATGTAACGCCTGATTCAATTAGTTATTTAACTATTAAATGTTAAATGTGAGGCAGTTGATAAAGTCTGGCTACACTAACGCTCGCCTCGACTTAAACGATACAGTGTATCACAGTGCACTGCAGAACGTAAGCCTCTTTGAGTTTTATTTTTAGCCTCACTTGCCAGCTTTGATTTTTATAGAATCCGGTTTAATGCTCTAGGGGTGAGAGAGTGAGCCGATTTAAGGCGGAAGTTGAACCTTCTGGCTGGGAGATTTCAAAATTACATTTTCCAAGTCGATGTCTAAACTCTAACACTCGCCTTATCCATTGGTTCTTCGACAAATATAAACAGTATATTGCGTTTTTACAATACTTTTTGCTTCACTGCTCACAAACAAAAGATTTGTAGGTGATAAAAACATTACATTCTGGTGTGTACATAAATAAAAATAAATAAATAAATACTTTCATTATTGTTAAGGTTAATACATAAACATACGAGTATATGAGTACGCCTTGAATCTAAACACGAATGTTCTGTGATCTGAGCAGAGCTCAGGTTCAAGCGGAGTTTGAAGTAGTGTACTATAGTTTGTAGTGCCCCTTAACCTAGCGACGTGCACCTGTTGAGCAACGAAAGAGGCCCTGACGTTGTCACCCTTACGAGATTGGGAAGTCAGAAAGTAATTGCTCCCAAACATTGCAGACTTAGCTACTAGTCAGACGCTGTTGACTGCTGTCTGGGAAGTAAAGTAAGACGCTAAGATGAAGTAGAAAAAGGGAGAAAGGAAGTATGTTAAGGAAGAATATACAAGTAATATTTCATGTCGTTTATTCCGCGATTAGTTTGTGACATCTAAGATACTCAAAAGGAAAGCTGTGACTCACACTTTGAACTATGAGAGCCCAGCCCATTGAGTCTCAAGCTTTACAGTGAAGTTTCTTATAAAACCTTGTCGGTGTACATCTGATAAGACTGTTTTTTTTTTTCATAATGCACCTAAAGTTTACTAAAGTGGTATAGGTACCTATATTAGGAGATGATAATATGACAGCCTGAGATTGGTGCGTTCCACCAAACAAACTCTTCAGCTTTATAATATTAGTACATATTTTATTTTTAACCTAAGTATTGTTTCTATCGAGTTCTAAATTTAACTAAACACCCCCTTTAATGACTACTTATCTCTTTATGATTATTTTACGAAGTATCTAAATCGTAGAAAACGATTATCCACCTCAAGACTGCTTGGTAGCAAATCAAGCAGTCTTAAGGATGCCTCGTGTGTGGCGACACAGTGTCGTCTAAATGTCATGTATTGCACAAATTTGACAAACTGGAGGGTAAGGTTACCCACTACTTTTTCTACACCCCTTTCCTTGAGGAGTTCGGTTCGTCATTCCTTCGTTATAATTAGCAGTAGTAATAAACGTCGACAAATCCAGCAAATTTTTCATTATTGTAGAATGTATAAGCGACGTAATTAAACAGGTGGGACGGGAGTTCAAAGTATGTTACGGGCGAAGCCGGGATGGGTCACCTAGTGTACTATAATTGCTAGTCGCTCATCGCATAATTTTGGAACGCCACACTAGGTAACTTGTGGTGTAGTACTAATCGGAAAACCCTGGGCATATGAATTAAGTGATCTTTTTATTAATTGCGAAGAGAAGAGAGATTTTTATGACATTTATTTCTCTAGAGGTTATCCTTGACCGTTGTACATTAGGATTGACGAATCGAGGGTGTGTGGTGGGATCCCCTCCTTTCCTTTATTATCGTTCTTGGCATATTCAATTCATGACTCTACCTAGAGATATTATTAATAACTTGATTACATCATAACATAGTAATTGGCAGTGCAATAATAGTTATTACATATAGGTATTCTTCCATAATTTATATACCGGTTTACTAGTACACACAATGAATGGTAAAGTACCAAAAACACCCACTACCTAAATGACTCATTCATTAGACAATCAAAAACACATATTTACATAAGATGAATGAAGTAGTTCCCCTTTTCCTTCGTTTGTTAATGATTTGAAACGTTGCATAATCCTGACTCGATCTTATATGTAAATATTTCTAAGAATGATTATAGTTGGACACGTCCAACGAATGAGTAAGGAACGATTGAAGATGAATATATATTATAGGTATTGTGCGAAAGTAGAGGGTAGAAGTCAGGGTAGGCCGAGACTTATATATGAAAACCACGTGAGGAAATGCTCAAAAACGGAAAAGTCAAAAGAACTCGAATTCCCAGTCGTGTACCTATGTATGAAGCGATTAATGAATCTACAGGAAGCGAAATAAGTATGCATGGATCGTGAAGCCTGGCGATCTGTTCTCTCTTACTACCCCGTTAGGGATACAGCATGAAGATAGTTAGTTATTATAGTTTATTGTGATAGTTAGTTATTATAGTGTAATTCGTAATTATTGTTATGTGTGAAGATGAACGGATATTTGGACAAATCTCGATATTTTTTACAAGCCTTCTATAACTTGTGGAATATTAACTTGTGGAATAAGAAATTTAACGAGCGGAATCTTGCAACTCAAATTTATTTCGATTCCACGATTGAGCTGAAATTTTACATACATGTTTAGTTTCGATGACAATACCTACATGGTCAGGTTCCAACATGATAGAACACTCAAGATAGAAAACTATCTGACTGCTACAATATGAGTAACAAATGAAAGGGCTTGCTGAGAAAAACTTGACTTAACAGATGCCATGTTATTGGCAATGGGTCTGACAAACGATTTTAACTTTAAATGCCAAATAAGTCTACAAAAATACGAGAAAAACGCTGTTTTTACTTTTTTATATTTCAAAAAATGGCTGAAATATTTACGATCAAAGTGCGTATAATGTGCGCTCCTAATCTCGAAAATTCCAAAAAAGGACTAAAACTTCTCGTCTTTATAACTTCGGAAATACTGCATGTATTGAAGTGAAATAAAACCTAATGTAATGTACATGAGCTACGCTCCAAAATTAGCTGGATTTGACAGTAATATTTTTACACCCTTTTGTGTTATCCACTGGTAGGTACTAACGGTTAAGCCACTGGTACCAATATAAAAATAAAATATGCCTTTTGAAGCACGGAAACGCTCATTAATGGAAATGCCAAAAAAGCAGTCCCAATATATGGACTAGCCATAGTGAAAAATGCATAACACAGTGATCATCAGTGTTAGTGTTCTGTAACACTGAGTCAGCGAAGCTGCGAGCGCTTCAAAATCAATGGTGGTTCTATACATATACCACGACAAACTACGTGAAATCCGAGGCCCATCATTCAAGGCTGGGATCGTGACAACACACTTAAATTAGATGCAGCCAGCTAGAACTGACACAATCTGATTTCTATGGCGTTGCCTTGAGATAAGTGACCGGCGAGTTCACGACTCACGACTCGAGTTCACAATGATAGGGAAACGTATGCACCTGTGGGCTGTGATTACAAAAGTCAAGAAGTCTCACATAATCTGTTATTTAGAAAATGGCTCAGAGAAAACTTAAAGTGACTTATGGAACATTTAATTTAAAATAATAAAAGTTACTGAATGGTGGCCTCTTGGGATAATAGTTAGACCGGAAGTCATGAATTCAATACCCAGAGGAAATATATTTGTAAGGAAATTTAAGTTATAAATGGTGTAACTAATACAACTTTGTTTTTGTACATAGATGTGAAATGTATTTGGAAAAATATATAAGTACTTAGTTTATGTTTATCAGTTATTCAGATCTTAAAGCAGAAACTAATATTAGCTTAAATTAATGGTAGATAGCGCTGCGCTGTGTAAAAATGATATAAAATATCGATATTGATTTCATTCATTGAAAATAATCTTGGGCTGTAAAACAATTTATAATTCTAGAATGTACAAAAAAATCCATATTCTTGAGAAGTGTAGGAGTGTAGGTATATAGTTGTAATGGCATAATGGAAGCTGACTTTTAGTTGTCTTTGCCCAAATTTTGGGCAGGACTGCTGTTAGTGTTACTTGCCTTTTTTCACTTGTAAACATTTTCAAACTCTTTACTTCTAAAAACCCACCATTATTTAACACAAAAACTCAAATTATACACTAGTTTTGGAAATTAACAACCCCCAGCTACGGTAACCGTGCGCCATATTCTATAATTGGCGTTAAACCTCATTGTATGTTACCTCGCTATAAGCTATTTTTTTAAATATTTGTAGTAGTCTATGCCGATTAGCAACCCTACCTTTATGGTCAAAACAGGTTCCTGTTACACCTGTGTTAGACATAGGCAGATCAGCTATACGAACGATACTTCCTGAACTAACTCGTTATTAAACTAACAAGACGACTTTGAAAATACGATATAGAGAGGATAGGCAAGTCAGTTTTTAAGACGATTTATTTTTGTTTTGGTTATTTTTTTCTCGACCTTCACTACTGTTTGACCTCCCCGACCCCTCTAATTATGTTGTTGCTAGTACCTACAGTCAGCAATAATATAGAGGCGAATATCTAATTTAAAATAATCCTTCCACACACATATAACAATCTAACTGTTGGTATGTCGTTTGAGAGATAGTTGTCGTATATTTTGTTTATTACAAAAAAGAAAGACTCAAAGGCTGGCTTGCACACAGGGCTCCAGAGATATCCCCAGTAGTTTATAAATAGAACTTTCCTAGGGGTGAGATTTTTCTTTACCGCTGTGCGTCGCCTACTTGGGCTAGAGTTAGAGTATTTCCATTCAACGTGGTCAAAATTCTGGGTACGATTGTGGTTGAGAGCGGTGTGAAAAGTTTATTGACACCTAAATAAATATATATATTCTTTACCTCTCTTTTAATAATTTGTGTAGAGTGTATAGTAGGCAACTTTAAGCTGTAAATAATGTGTACAATAAATATTTTAAGCAGTTTTCAATAGTAAGATTTTTTTTAATTATGTGAATGTATATTTTATAAATATGTGAAATATACTCGTATGACAGAACCGCACTGAAATAACCGCCATTTTTATTATTAAAGTAAAAAAAAAAACAAGTTAGTCCCACAGAAAAAAAGGGTCTGACTACCTAACACGGACTTCCTTAGTTAATATGCACGTAAGCTAACCACAGTTCTATTCAATTCTCATAAATATTAACCATAGACATAAAACTATTTATTGAACATGATTGTATTATTATTGTTATAACTTTACAATATTCGTTCATGTCAATGACTAAATGCTTATTTTATTACATCATAGGTATAATATTTTATGTGCAATTTGCAATTACTTATCAACACATTTTATGAGGGATTGTCTATTCATGCATATTGTTTCATCCGTAAATGAATCTGTCTCATCCTAGCGTTCAGTACTGGTCGCATTCAAATCTGCAATTTGGTATCAGCGAATACCCACAGTGGCTAAGCTACATAATTGTTACCCAGCTATGTGGAGAAAAAGTTGGAAAGGTAGACCCAAGATGTTCCTGTTTGACGTGGTAGACGATGCATTGAGAAGTAAAAAACTAGTTGAGACGACAGACAAATACATAGTAGGATACGGACCCCGGGTCCATAATTGGAACCAACGCCTGGGGGGATGACTACTTGTTATAAATTAGCTACATTAAAACAGTAGGTATTTGCTATCAATGTACAGATAAAATTATTATCTTGAGTAGGTAAATAGGAAGTACTTAGTACTGCGTAACTAAATTTATTACACCAATGAGCTAGCAAAAAAGCATAGTTCACGCTCTCTCTGGGCCTTAATTTTAGCAAGTCACTGTCCATCAAAGACAATAATGGTATTTTTAGGCATTTTTACTTCAATACAACGTCATTTATTATGCGCATTTATCGATATTTCTTGAGAAAATTACAACGTCATAGGTTAAAATATCAAATAAAGGTCCGAAATGTTACGCTGTATTAACATTCTAAATCCCCCTTAGAAGAACCCTGTAGTACAGATTAAATTTCGGCATTTACTTAAATAAAAATCCATTGCATTTGTCAGCAATCAATATAGAGGTAAATACGAGTATGATCCGATTCAACCAAACGCAAAAATAATCGATAGTAACTGTTAAGGGCATAATTACATTTTACTCCTTGAACGTACTCTTGAATACTAAGTTTTTTTTTTGTTCTTGTAGCTGATACCAGTTACTCGAAGGTTACTCGGTATTATTTATTCCCTGATTTTTTCAAACGAATGGATGTCTAACTGTAACTGTACTGTAACAGGTTAACTGTATACCTACGCTTTGACAACAAGCTTCCCTGTGACCTGAGAAATTAACCATTAAATAAATTTAAAAAGTTAATTATAAAAAGCTTTGTGAAAAAGGTTATAACTTTGTTAAAGATTATTTGCAGGACAGGGTCGCCTGGAACTGATCTGCTGGCAAAGTGAAATAAATTGAAATTGTAAATAGGCCATCAAAAAAAAAGCCTTCCTAAGTTTCTTGCCGGTTCTTCTCAGGTGGGCCGCGTTTTGAACCGGTGTTCATTTAATTATTTTAAATAGTGTATGACATTTTGTAAGCACCGTTAAAATGGTCTAAGTATGCAAATAAAGATAAATTTATTTTATTTACTATTTATATAAGAATGAAATTCTATGTACTTAAGTTCCTTGTAATTTATCTTTCAATTGATTTATTTTTTAGGTTAGTAGTTACTTAAATTAATAACCAACCTACTCCTTGAGAAACCAGTAGTTAAATAAAACATAAATAAATAAATATCCATCACGCCTTATCCCCGAAGGGGTGGCAGAGGCATATTATATGCCTCTGCCCACTTTTCACCGTGTGGATTCCTGTCCCACGTAATAGGTGGTAAGCCCATTGCCGTGTTGAAATAGACAGACGCAGGCTGTGGCTACATGCTGTTGAAATTTTTTAAGCCGCCTATAAGGCCTTCAACCAGGCTTAACGACTGCCATTTTACTGGCAACCGGGACCAACGGCTTAACGTGCCTTCGGAAGCACGGAAACGCTCGCAAATGTAAATGCCACAAAGTGGTAACCCATCAGACGACCTGCCATAGTGAAAGTTGCGTACCTCAGTGATCGTTTACCGAACACTGAGACCGCGGGGCCACGAGCGCTTCCGAAACCAGTGGTTAATTTCTAGTAAAAACTTATTTCAGTTAGAATAAAGCCTAAGTATGCCATAATCTCAGTCGGTCGAAGCCTGACGTAATGATATTATGTATTTATAATTGACCTTATGAATAATGCAAATTTAAACATCGAACATGAGTTGAACATTATTCGCATTGTTGCTTTACGAATGTGGTTTATGTCTACATTTTAATAGTTCTAAGTTTTTCACATAAAATAACCCTCCATTATCCTCACTACAAAAAAGAAGTATGTTGAATAGGTTCATGTAGTAGAAATTAGCCAACCCATTCAAGACTAGTGACATGCTGAATGTGTTCCTAGCGAGCAAAATTGAAGATAGGCCTTCTATATCTACCTTAAAATATTCTCGTTAGCAACACATTCAGCAATTCACATAATATTCATAAATTGTATAGAGATTATGTAGAGATGATAACAGTAAATGTCATCATCATCATTTGACCTAGATCTACAGGCGAGGGCTTTATTTTGTTTTACCATTGTAATGAATCTGTACATTAAAGAATAATTCATTAATCCTCGTCCCATTGTAGTCAGGACTTCATTCGTTGGTTGATTGGGGCCCTAGAGATCGTGATAGCTATGTAGCTCTCCGAATCTCTTTCTTTCAACTGTGGAAATTCTCACATATCAAATCCAGATTTGAACCTACTAAATAATACCACATGTTACCGTCGAAGTTGTCCAGTCTAGCGCCCAGCGTGAAGCCTCGTAAGAATTACCCTACGTATTTTTTTGTGTATCGTCTCATTTTCTGCTGTTTCTATACTGTGTTTACTAGTATATTTCCGTTGATTATTAGACACGTTTATTGACATCTACCGAATAATATAGGTTCTTCCCGGTACACATTGATAACGATATGATAACACAAAGAACATAAAAGGATTAAATTAAAGCGCTATTCACACAGACACAACAAACCAATTCACTCTTTAAAAAGTTTGATGGTTTATGATCAACTTTTTTCTTTACGGTAATAAAGGCTACATGTAGTGATATGCGTGTATGAGAGTCACCAAACAGCAAGTCTTTCTTTGTCTTATCTTTTGCTTTTTTTATCTATATCTACACTAATATAAAAAGCTAAAGAGTTTGTTTGGAATCTCAGGAAGAGTCCGGATTGAAAAAAAAAATTGTGTTGGATAGTCCATTTATCCAGGAAGGCTATAAGCTCATTACGCTACTACCCAGATGAGCGGAGCAGTAATCATAAATGATAACAAATCGGGAAAAAATTCATACAGTTTTGTAAAAGAATGTGACGGGGGTTCGAAATATGTCACGGACAAAGCCACGGGGGTCAGATAGTTTGTACATATTTGGAGCTTGGTATCCTCTCCTATTGGCTGCTAGAAACGGTTTTTGTATTTACGCTATCAATAGGAGCGACAGCTGTTTAATCGTTGATCAGTTGTACGGATCCTTACACCCAATCTAAAACCATTTATCATATTCATGTACCACAGGGTTAAGTCGCTGGACTATGTCGATGGGTTTAGCCCGTATTGCGATTTATTACCAGTAGTCACGGCTCTAAGTGATAAACGACATTATTGACCTCATTAAGTGTTATAATTTGTTTTTTAAAAATACACTTGGTAGATATTTATCTTTTGATGCCATGTCTTGTGATTCATTAAGTAAATCCTACCGATAAAGTGATACTTATTAACGGAATGTAGGATAGTAGATTACGAAAACTAACTACAATAAGAATGCCTATGTTATCTGTGACAATAATTACCTTCATTGTTCCTGTGTCAATACTTCCGTATTTAAATTAAAAGTTAATAGAATATTAGATATTAATTAAAAGTTAATAGACGTAATCTTTACACTAAGAGAGAAATAGTGACCTTTTTATCTTAGTGTAAAAATCACGTCGAAAGTCTTCACTTAAAGGACTCTTTTTGACCACGGCAATGAACTATTGAATTGAAGCGAAAAATGTTTTATTTTAATTATACAACGCAAAAAATCTTCCATAATTGCATAAGTTAGTATTAACGCTTTTAAATCACAGTCATAATCGAATCGGAAATGTACTATACCGTAGAAAGTATGCATTCATACTATTAGTCATGGCTAAATTGTTAGACTTTTGGGACTATTCTTAGAACAATGTAAGTGTAATTTTAATATTGTAAGCCATACCTACATTTTAAAAGAGTATCCATTTTCTTTCTTGGCCAGATTCTTCTTCATAAAGGGTAGGCTGCCCTTAGAACAACAACTAGAATGGCTCTAATTTTGATATGATTTTAAACACAACATTGATTTTGTTTCTTTTGTATGTACTCATTACTATATAATTGGTCAAATATCATGTAAATCAAACTATTGTAATTACTGGCGTTTAGAAAAGAGTGGCCATGAGTTTTATTGCCAGGTTCTTCCTCAGGCTCTACCTATTGCTTTGCGAATATGGCAATAAATGTAGAAGCAATAATGTTGACGTTCATAAGTGTTACTTTGTGACCTACATGAATTAAGATTTTTCATTTTCAAACAAGAAATCGATTGTTATGTGACTATATTCATGGTCTGTTTGGGCAATGTTGTATATTATACATTGTATATCTTACTAGCTGAGCGCCGCAGCTTCATCTGTGACATACTTGAAATCCCTGTGACAACCATTTCAGTTATGAAATGAAAACTGGATCGTTTTAGTGACGTTTATGATTATTGTTCCGATCTCCTAGGTAGTAGTGTGATAATATGTAGCCGATAGCCTTCCTCGATAAATAGCCTATTCAACCTAGATTTTTTTTAAATTTGAACATGTGGTTCTGAGATAAATGTATTCAACCAAACATACTAACTCTTTAACGTTATACCTGAATGAGCAGTAAGTATAAAGAATAGATATAACAATTCAACCGTTACTAAAACTGCTTTGCCTTCCAGTTCAAAGAATCTTTCCATCATATTCAACTGTAACATATTCCTACGCACTGATCGTTAGAAAGATTATTCTGGTGAAGCGACCAAACCCGTGACATGCATCGTTGCCTCGTCCGTTGATCAGAAGGTGAATCTCTAGCAGGTGAGGTCGCTTGGACCCGGAGATCTTAGTGGACTTGGAGACCCTTACACCCTTACAAATATTCATATGGTATCCGGTCCGAACTTCGATATGGTCTTTTGTCTTCATTTTTACTTCAATAATCTCACAATAAGTGACGTTATAAAAATAATTTCCGCGCTTCGGGAGGCACGTTAAGCCGTTGGTCCCGCTTGCCAGTAAAATGGATGTCGTTGAGCCTGGAAATTTCAACATCATGTCGCTATAGCCTGCTCCCGTCCATTTCAACATGGCTATGGTATCACAACCTGTTACGTGGGACAAAAATGCATGCGGTGAAATGTGGGCGTATAGTATGCCTCTGCCTACCCCTTCGGGCATAAAAGCGTGAGAATGTATATAGAAAATAAAATTAGCATTCAAAAATATTCAGTTCATTTCAACAATTCAGTACAACAGTCAAACAGTCCATTAGAAGAAGTTTTTTAAAGTCTATTTATAACACAACACACGTTGAGATAATATTACGTCACTAAGATGCGGTTATTTTTAGCAATTGATTGCATTTGCAGGTCAATATTGTGTTATTTCACTTCTGATTATATAACTGTCCTAGTTTTGCAGTGTGCCTCTCACATATTTGACCATTATATACTAATATAATCTCTTAGACAAAGTCTTAGAATGTCTAACGGCCGGTCTCAATAACCTATCTATCTTTTACTATTGTCTAAAATAATGTCAAATTAGTTACCATCGGTACATTTAGACGAAAATTTCGGTTTCAATAACCAAACGTAGATAGAAATATTTACCTACGAAATTGAACTATCTCTCACAAAAGTAAAAAAAATACTGTTTATCTGTATAGCGATCTATGTTAACTGAAAATGGAATTAGAAACTGAATAGAGAAGAAACCTGCCATTAGAGTCTAAGACAAAATCTACGTCCAGTAATTCAGTAATTCAATATTTTTTAATAGCGCATTAGTAACTTATAAAAAAATTACGAATCGATTTTCAAACAAAAAGTAATTATGTCAAAAAACGCTTTTATAATTGACAGTACCGAACTGCCCCTAAATTTAAGTGTCATGCGAGTTGACGACAAATGAAAATAATAAGTATTTGAGCTTCTACGGACGAGATGATGAATAACCCCAAAGCTAAGAAAGAGAAAAATAAAGAGATAAAAAAAGAATCTAGGTTTTAAAGGGTCGTAAGTCCGTTTGTTTGATTCTAATTATATGTATATATCACCGGAAGATAACCAGATCCGCAAGTTATTTTTCTAGGAAATTCATAAACTTTCGTTAGTAGGTTATAAATTTCCTAGATTTTTTTTAAATTTGCCTTTCTTCTTATTTTCAGTTGACATATACACTCCCAGAGTATGTGAAAGTACAATAAGTAGTTACCTATAACAGCTATAATTTGTTTGTCATACGTCGATTTTTAGAAATTTTAGATTAGAATAAATATAGATTATTAGAAATTTCACTTAGATAAAATATTTGTCAAATATAATATTAACTGAAAACTTGATGAAATTATAACAATTTTTATGACAAAGAATATAATTTTATGACAGGTTTGTACTCTAAACAATTATTAAAAGTCAAGACGAAAAATTAGATTTAAGAGGAAGATTTGAATTATGAATTTTAACTAGCATTTAAACAATTTAAATGTTAATTGTAATCACGTGTGTTTATGGAGCAGACCGACCAGTCTAGAACCTAACTGAGGTCCATTTTCAAAGAGTCACAAAAACGTCAGTTGGCACGTGAGTACAACGCTTAGTTCAGTTTTTTCCCGAGGAGAGCCTTATATATATAGCCATCCATGAAGATTTCCACACGTTAAAAAAAAGGGCCTATCCCAGTTGGGAAGAAGACGGAACACCATGGGGTTTTGTAGGTAACCCAAAGGCCCGGAGTCCCACATACAGTTCCTGCTACCCCTGCAGTAGGTATGACGGCGTGTAAACGCATTCATTCCCAGAGTCTACAAAAATAATGTTCAGTACAGTAAAAATTAAGAATTTGAAATGTAAACATACTTACCTGCTTTTATTCAAAGTCCTCCAACTTATTTGTGAATTCTAAATGGTATACCTACTTAGGTTTAAACGATACAAAGTTATACGCATATTTGTTTCAAACAAAAACGTGGTAACTAATTAACATAACCACTGATAATAATATAATAGTCCATAACTAACTTTTCAGTAAATTTAATGGATATTGTTGCTCGCTTGTCATTTTAAAATATGCTAGAAAATCTTTTAAACATTCAAATGGAGGTAGACGTTTGAATAGTGATTTTATACACTACTCAATTCAGCGTTCATCCTCACACTTTGTTACGTAGTATATAGTATACGCTTAGATTTTATTTTTATTATTGACACGTTATAATGTCGCCGCCCAATGGAATTGATTTTGCTTATGGAAGGACAGCGATTTTTCTGAAACCTGCAGTGTGTGCTTCAAACAGGGTCTTCTAAGGTGTTTAAAGAGTCGTCAGCGCGCGTGTTTCTTACCTCTGGTGTTGCAAACGTCGTCAGTAGACTACGGTGACCATTATTGATTGTGTAGGCCGTACCCTTAGGAATCGGTACGCTTTATTATTTTCTATCAAAAATGAATGGTTCTAGTTCTTAATACAGAACCAGTAGCCTCTGAAAATTGGGTAATAGTTGTTCAGGATTGTAATCAGGTCTACTCTCTGCTCATTTTAATGTAGATGCTTCCAAATACTACCTAGATTTTGAGCTTTAAGGCTTCTTTTATTATTTAGCATTTAGCTAATATCTATCTTCATGCTGTATCCCTTACGGGGTAGTCAGAGAGTACAGATCACCAGGCTTCGCGATCCATGCATACTTCTTCCGCTTCCTGCAGATCCATTAATCGCTTCATACATGCAACTTCTGGGTGTCCGAGTACCTTTGACTTTTCAGTTTTAGAGCAATCTGCTCACGTGGTCTTTATATTTAAGTCTCGGCTTACTCTCCCCATCATCATCCGAGCGTCTGTCCCAGTTGCGTCTCGCGACGCCCGGGGTCCGCTTTCCTACATTTTCTCCTCCACTTCGCACGGTCTTCGGCATCCCCTGTAGTGAGATCATTGGCACGCATGTCATCCCTTACGACGTCAAGCCAGCACTTCTTGGGTCTTCCCCTCTTACCGGGACCCGGCGGGGCTGACATGGCCAGACATTTGTTACCTACGTAGCCCGGCGGTTGCCGCAAGACGTGACCATACCAACGAAGGCGACACTCTTGCAACTTGTCTGCAATGTCACGGACGTGAAGGCTGCCGCGGATGCGAGAGTTTCTCACGCGGTCCATCCGCGTGACCCCACACATCCACCGCAGCATCTTCATTTCCGTGACACGCAGCTCCTGCTTGTGTCGCTCCAATATCGGCCACGTCTCACTGCCATGTAAAAGGACAGGTCTAATAATGGTTTTGTAGACCTGTCCCTTCAACCGGATCGGCATTTTAGGGTCACAAATGACACCGGTCATCTCCCGCCATTTGGCCCACGCGGCAGCAATGCGTGACTTGACATCGCAATCGATGTCACTGGACGTGTGAAAAACAGATCCCAGGTATTTAACCTGGTCCGTGCGCTCGACCAAATCACCGCCTATGCGGACGGATGTGGGATCTGTCGAGTTTATTGCCAAGTACTCGGTCTTCGCCACATTTAGTTTCAGACCGCCGTTCTCAAGCGTCTCCTTCCACGCCTTTACACGTCGCACCAATCTGCCCCTGTCCGCGTCTGCCAGCGCAATATCGTCAGCATACATGAGCAACCATGGAGGCTGCTCATGTGGGTTTCTGATGCTGTCCGACAATTCGTCTAATATTACACTGAACAGAAGCGGACTAAGGATCGAACCCTGGTGTACCCCGACGGTGATGGGGAAGGGTTTCGTGTCGCCAACAGCAGTCCGAACCATTGAATCGGAGTCACAGTACATGTCCCGGATAGTGTCAATATAGACCTCTGGAACCCCTTTGGACCGCAGTGCCCACCAGATCATCGCACGAGGAACACAGTCGAAGGCCTTCTGCATGTCTAGAAACAAACAGTGCAGAGGCGTGTTCTTCGACCTGTATTTCTCTGCGACAACCCCCAGGGCAAAAACAGGGTCCGTGGTCCCATGACCAGGGCGAAACCCATATTGACACTCCGAGAGAGTACACTCCTGCCGGATCCGAGAGTCTATAATCCTCTCGAAGATCTTCATGGTGTGGGACATCACCTTAATACCGCGGTAGCTCCCGCACTCCTGCACTGACCCCTTACCTTTGAAGACTGGAGTAATTATACTCAGTCTCCATTGGTTTGGGATCTGCCCGCTGAGGAGTATGCGGTTAAAAAGGTTTACCAAGATGCCCACACCGCGAGGACCCATCGCCTTCCAGGCTTCGATGGGGACTCCATCGGGTCCGACAGCTTTCCGATTCTTCATGCGGCGAAGCGCAGTCAGGACTTCTCCAGGCGTTACCGGTGGCACTAGTCCCTGATTCGGAGGGAGGTCCGGAGGCTGCACCTCTTTGTGCTGTTTATTAAGCAGCTCGTGGAAGTACGAGCGCCATCTCTCCTTTACCGCGAGGTCTTCGCTTAACAGGTTGCCCTCAGGGTCTTTTACACAGCGACACTTGGATATATCCTGTGCCGCTTTGACCCTGGAGCGCGCCAGCTTATAGATGAGCTTCTGCCCCTCAGACGATTCCAGCTTATCATACAGAGGTTGTAAGTGGTCACGTCTGGCTCTGGCTACAGCTCTCTTTGTGGCGCGCTTGGCAGCCCTGTACGCGTCGCGGTCTTCAGGAGATCCGGTCGCTTGCCACTTTTTAAAGAGGGCTTTCTTCTCCCTAGTCTCCCTCTGGACTGCGTCGTTCCACCACCAAGTTTCCTTGTCACATTTGCGTCCACCCTTAGACACACCGAGCACCGCCTTCGCCGCTCCAAGGATGGCCGCCTGAACTTTGTCCCAGTAATCTTGAACTGGTTCGCCTTCAGTGTCGGTGCACTTGTCACCGACAGCTGAGACGAACTCCTGGGACCTAGTTTCATCAAGCAGCCACCATCTGATGCGGCGCTGGCACCGCTCGATGCGTTTGCCTTTGGGCTTCACGCAGAGGTCCATGACAAGGAGACGGTGTTGTGCAGTAAGACTCTCACCGGGTATGACCTTGCAGTTGGCCACCTTGCCGATGCTGTGTCGCCTAGTGAGTAGGAAATCGATCTGAGTTGTACGCCTCCCGCTCTTGTAGGTGATGAGATGTTCGGATTTCTTTTTGAAATACGTGTTCACAATGGCCAGATCGGCAGCCGCACACGTTCTAAGGATAGTTTCTCCTTCAGCGTTGCGGGTGCCGTATCCAAAACCACCATGAACACGCTCAAACTCCTCACACCTCTCACCCACATGACCGTTTAGGTCGCCGCCCAAAACGATTCCCTGTGACAACGGAATGCTCCGAAGCACTCCCTCGAGTTGACCCCAAAACGACATCTTATCGGCGTCGCTACAACCGGCCTGTGGCGCGTAGGCACTTATCAGGTGGGTAATAATCCCATCGATAAACACCCTCACGATCATAAGCCGGTCGCTACAGCGTTTCACCTCCAAGATGCCACTCTGCAGCCCCTCGGAGAGCACAACGGCCACCCCGTTCTCCCTACCAGGCGCACCCGTGTAATACAGCTTGTAGCCGTTCTGCAAGGGCCGGGCTCTGTTGCCCTTCCACCGAGTCTCCTGCAGGAACGCCACGTCCACCCTCCGCCTGGAGAGTACTTCGGCCAACTCTACCGCACGCCCAGTCAGCGTGCCAATGTTCCAAGATGCGAAGCGGATTCGGGTTGGGGCTAACTTCTTTAGCCGTGCTGGCCCGACACACGGCAGCCCTAGCCCACTTGCCACAGGAGTCGGGCGGGGCTGCTGCGCGCCGTTTTGCGGCGGCGCCCTATCCCTAGCTACATTCCGATTGTACATTTCCATTTAGTTTTGGCGGGTGGCTTTTATGGGAGCGACGCCCTCAGACCTCCCAACCCCAGAGGGGAAAGCCAGCGCCAGAGCCTCGTCCGTTAGTCAGCAGGTGCACGCACTAGCACGGGAGGTTGACTTGGGCCCCGAAGATCTTGGTGGGGCCCCTTACACCCAAGTCTCGGCTTACTCTGACTCCTTCTAATAAGCTCAGGAGCAGTTAAGTTTCGTTTGGTATGGTTGCCTTGTACATTGGTTAGCAAGTGCATCGCTTGAGGTCCAGAGATTGTATTTGGGCCTAGTCAAAAAAACAATGTCTCCACAGAATTGATATCACTATTATACTGATAGTTTTAAAATCGTTTATAGTAGCACTTCTTTTATTCATCAACATTGAAGTGTAAATCTGAAGTGACCTAATTTTTACAAAGATAATTATTTATATCGATATAAATATTTAATCGGTATCATTGGATTAACAACAAAGTTAGAGATAAATTAGAACGTTTAACAAAGGTGTCATAATAAATTTGTTAAAAACAATAGATTAGTGTGCATCTTATGTGGTCTTTTTCACGTAATATTTTAACTTCAGTTTCAGTCTACTCGTGACCACGGCTATTGCAATATAGCCGAAACGTCGAGAGGTGAGAAAAGTTACAATATTAGTCGAAAAAGACCCGAACAACATAAAATGGATAGTATAAGTGTGAGTTTAAAAACATTAATAGAAGACTGTTTTTATAGCGTACATGTGAACTAAATAGGGAGAAATAGTCACAAATTTGTCAAGTCTGAATGGTACATTAATTAAATAAGATGATTGATATTGTAATTGTTCCACGTTGAATGTTGTGCAATTGTGTAACGTATGGAATTTCAGAAAGTCACGTACCTAATACGTTATACGTTGTAAAACATAATAATTCAGTAGAAACATAACATTTCAGTAGGTATAAATGATTATAGAACACACATAGGTACAAGGACGTCTTAACTGTAACTAAAAGGAAAAGTCAAAAGAACTCGGATACCCAGACTTGCATGTATGAAGCGATTAATGAAACTAAAGGAAGCGAAAAAAGTATGCATAGATCGCGATGCCAGGTGAGCTGTCCCCTCTGACTACCCCTTTAGGGATACTGCGTGAAGATAGTAAAGTTTTAAGTATAGTACTGTTGTGTGAGTATTGTGAGTTATGATATACAAGCTGACCCCGTGACTTCGCCCGTGGTATCCTACTAACCTAATTCGCACGGAATCAAATGAAGGCCACAGGCATTCATTTGATTTCGTCATGTATTTATTTTACAATAATGTATGAAAATTTGCCCGATTTGTTGAAATCTATGATTACTGCTTCGCTCCCCTGGGCGGTAGCGTGGTGATATATAGCCTATTACCTTCCTCAAATGGGTTATACAAAAAAATTTTTACATGTAGTTTCTGAGGTTAGCGCGTTCAACCAAACAAACAAACTCTTCAGCTTTATGTATTAGGATCTTGACAATTGATAAACACAGGTACTTATATATTTCTAAATACATACACATTATACATAGGAAACACCCAAACTCCGAAACAAACATTTTTGTGGATCACACAAATATTTATTCTAACCCGGGAATCGAACCCGGGACCTACAGCGCGTCAGTCGCATACTACACTACCACTTACTACGCCCCCGAGGCAGTAAAATATGTTGCAAAACCACCACACTGGGTACTCAAACCTGTTCTATATAACGACAAAAATCCTAAAAGCAGTTGACCTCGATGCGTTTGCGCTGTTCTCAGTTTCTCAGACTCTCACTTTGAGTTATATATTTTAAGTTTTCATTGCACTAATACACTTTGTAGATTATTAGCCTACTAATATTAATTAATTTTATTAAATTTTGCTAATGTTCTATTAACTTTCAATGCTGTTGTATTTACCTATAGGTACTGTTTCTTAAATAACATAAAAATAAAAAAAAATAAAATTCAAAAGGTAATATAATACATATCCTAGTGATATCCTACTAATATTATAAACGCCAAAGTTTGTAAGTAGGCATGGATGTTTGTTACTCTTTCACGCAAATAAATGGCGATTAGTATTTTAAAAGATTTTATTTCTGTAAAAGAAAAAGCTCACAACTCAGAGATACGTATTGATAAAAATTTGTATTTCATAAAATATTTTTTTCTTAAGAGAAAACCTATTTGCTAAATTCTATCAACACGTAGAAACAGAACAAAAAAAATAAGCAAACGGAAAGCTATTGCGTGATTTCAAAGAATGTCGGTAGATTGTTCTACGTCATCAGAGATGAATTTATTTTCTAAACAAACAAGAATGTTTAGAGTAGTCATTTTCAGCAAATCTACAATTCTAGATAGACTTCTGAGCTTGTTTTAGGGTTCAGTACTTCAAAAGAAATTAACGTTCAAATAAATAAACCCTTAAAGATTTCCGATTTTTTTCTTTTAAAGTACGGAACCTTATCTTTTCCTTTATGGACAACAAAGAAAATGATGAAGTTCGTCCGTCTGCCTGACAAAACCCTTCATCTCGGGAAAGTATAGAGGTATTGAGTTGAAATTCAAACCATATAATTACCTATAATATTAAGGTTACAGTCAAACTTCTGTTACGGGAATCATTAGATATTATATCATACGGCATTTCCTGATGATGTTCAAAATCTATAGAAAACCAATCTCGATCACATCGACTTTCGAATAAAATATAGATGGACTAAAACCACACGGTACATACCCTTCCATCTACCTATGGCAGGGATTTCCGGGTGAGCGCTCTGCTCGGGTAAACCACGGTGACCACTTGCCATCAAGTAGGCTTTATGCTTGTCTGGCACCTCAGTGATATAACGAAAAAGCTCTGGTCCATATATTTCTTACTATATTTTGTCACGGGTTCAAAATTTCTTCTAAATTTAACATCTAAAATAGACACATTTTATTAAATTTATCCGCCCTTTAGACCCACCCATGCTTCGGAAGGCACGTTAAGCAGTTGGTCCCGGTTGCCAATAAAATGGCAGTCATTAAGCCAAGTTGAAGGCCTTATGGGCGGCTTATAAACTTTCAACAGCGGGTCGCCACAGCGTGCGCCTGTCTATTTCAACAGGGCAATGGGCTCACAACCTTTTACGTGGGATAGGAATACACATGATGAAAAGTGGGCATACAATATGTATGCCTCTGCTACCCCTTCGGGGATAAGGAGTGATAGATAAATAATAATAATTAATATTTTATTAATAATACACAATTCAGTTAAGATATCTATGCTCCCGACTGACTTGGTCCGGCTTGACACAGCGGCCTCGTCTCAGGGGGTTCAAGTGTTATCCTGATTCGATGTTCTTAAATAAACATAAGACTAGGATAGCTAATTTTATGTTGCAGTCAAAGTATAAAAAAAAATCCTTTTTTACACCTCTTATCGCCATGCTAAATCGACTCGCTTTAAGCTTTTTATCGGCTAAGGCTTGTCTCGAACAGTTTCTTTGTAATAATATACTTATTACAACGAGATATTTATGATCCCTTTCAATTGAATATAATGTAATTTCACGCGCAGTAATGTCGTACTAATTCAATAACTAATCGCCATTATGTAGTTGACAACAAACTGTTGAGAAACAAATTTAAAAAAATTACTGACTGTGACGTGACATTGGCTGTCACGCGTCATTACTTAATGTCAATTGCTTTCAATTTGCAAAATAGTATGGTGAGAACAACCCTAAAAAATGTCTAAAAAAAATAAGTACCTTTTTATTAAACTTTTGAAGCACTCGGTAGCCCCGCTCACTAGCCGCTAAGAATGCATGTTAGGCCGTCAGTCCCGGTTGCTAGTCACATGGTAGTCGTTATAACCGTAGGTACCAGCTACTAATATAGGTAAGGGGTCTTATGGGCGGCTGGAAAATTTGGACAGGTAGTCACAACATATATCGCTTTGATTTATGTAAAGTATGCATCTGTTTACCCGTTAAAAAGTACTTAAAATAAGTACATGACTATATGTTTATCAGTATATTAATTTCTTCCTTTCTTTCATCAATAATTAACACTACTTTATGCACGGCGACATTATTTTTACCATGAACTAAGTATTACGAGATTAGTCTTCACAAACTGTTTTTCTATCCAATAAATCACACTAGCTCAACGTTTTAATGGGTACTTAATGCTCATTTTCAAGGTGATTTGTTTGGTATTGTAGTAAATATTGATAAAAGGTAGGTATTTAATTTATGAGTTACGAACTAAGTCATAAGTAAATAAACAGCTCGATCATCAATTGAAATATTTACTACATCGGACAACAACAACAGTGAGATTCGTGATTCGAATTTTTAATTTGTTAATTCTCGAACACCTCCCTAACCACTCAACACTTTTTGATCAAAATTGACCCACAATACGACATCTGGATTATTCGTCAAGTCGCACACAGAAAACTCGCACGATCGTGCGAGATGGCACATTTCAATTTCATTATTTTTTCTGTTCGTCAATTCGCAAAGTACTTAATTTCAGTGGTAGTTAGGTACTGTCAAATACAAAGTGCTCAGAATTTAATTTAATTTTTTATTTCATAACTCTGTGTAATCGATTCCCGAAGAAATTCTCTACGCTTATAGACACCCTTAATGCTTTTCGTAATATCAGCTAGACAAGTGTTTGAGTATTGCTTACAATATTTTACGTCACTGAGATGGTGATGGCTGGCAAGTACAACTCCTTAATGGTTGGAGGTTAGTTTTATTAAATTTGTTGTGACTTATTTAGAGGTTCTTGTATTCATTTAAGTTAATCCAAATATAAAGTGTATCGTTTATAAATGTGGAACCATATAAGAAGTAGAAAATTGACATTGACAAAAGAACTCGAAAAACGGCGAAATACTTTGCTCCATTTAGACATACCGGGGACCTAGCTCAATGTGTACATAGAAATCGTAAAAATGTAAGTAGTCCTAAGGCGTATCCTGCGACCCGATTGGGAAGAAGGCGGTACACCGTGGAGTTTAGTGACGGTGGGAGCCGTCACTAAACTCCAAAGGCCAGGTGTCCAACATTTCACTGTTGCACATCTCACCCCGCAAGTTCTTGCATAGCATATCATCTTTATCTATTGCTGGTCCTCTTTTGATTGACCCCTTTGTAGCATTTACATTTACCAGCGTTTCCATACTTCGGAAGGCATGATAATCCGTTTTTCCCGATTTCAATAAGGAAGTCGCTAAGCCAATAACAATTTCAATAGCTGGTTGCTCGCTCCACTTCCTCCCCGATGTATTTTCACCAAGTAAGGCTTGATTCTCTAGTTATATTGATACGGCACTTATAACACAGCTTAGACATTTTATTTATACAGATAAATAACCAAATTATCAGTTTTACGGAACTTACATAAAAAATGATTTTTTTTTCTGTGTGTTTGTTCCGGTTTATCTTTTAAACGGCTGGACCAATTTTAAAGGGATTTCCACTGGCAGATAGCTGATGTTATAAAGAATAATTTAGGTGACATTTTGTTCCCGTATTTTCACGGGATTGGATACTACGCGGATAAAACCGCGCCTTGTAAATACTAAATCATTACAAACAATAATTTCTATGCTACTCATACTATCCAATCCAACGAACACGAAGAGGAGCTGGAGATTACAAAATTTGCATACGACAGTCATTATAATAATTGCCCGTAATATTTCGTCAGAACATATAATAATATCGGCGTGTACTGACTTGTAACGTCACTTAAAATGTCACCTTCAAACTTCAGGCAGGTTTTGACAGTGACATGGCGACACTCAGTTATTATTAAATTTAACAATTACTTTGTTGTAATTGTTAAGAAATCGGCCTCGGACCGAGAAATGTGACATTGTAGTCCTTTGCATACACTCTTGACAAGTTATTTTACTTTTGGCGCTGTTGATTAGGGCTACCCCAATGCCTTTGGGGATCGTCCTACCACACCAGGTATGAAACGGAATTAAAAATTCGGCGGTCAGATGATAATTTCAGACTGTTCACACTGTTGATTGATGGCACTTGGTGGAACTTGCTACACATCTTGAATAAAAACACTTGTACTGTTCCACTTACTTATTATTTAAACCAGACCGGTTTGGCCTTACGGCATTTTCAAAGGTTAAGCACATATTTTATGTATTTCCGATGTCATCGACATTTTACATTGTTTTGTCCGATTGTCATCGGAGTTAGATAAAATGCTAACCTTTGAAAATGCCGTAAGGCGAAACCGTCAGGTTTAAATAATAAATAGGTGGAACAGCACAAGTGTTTTTGTTCAAGAGATGATAATTTTACTTTATATGGACATATAATATTCACATTTGATATAGTCATATCTGAAACAAAAGAGCATGACTCTCAACTTAGTCGCGGGAAAAGATTGTCTGTCTGTAAAGAACTGTCGAAACATTTTTAGCGGTAAGTTTAAGACTCACACATACATGAAGTCCTAAACTTAAAAGTTAGTTCACATTAGTACATTGTGCAAAGCGCCACCCGAATAGGAAAGAGACAGATTAGTCTCTGAATAAATTAAAGGCTAGTTCAAATTAGTTAATTGTACAAAGCGCCACATGTAACCTATGCAGTATGCTGACTGTAGGTAATCAGTTACCAGGTTGTCGACCGTCGACCCACAGAATTCAGGCTGACTTTATTTGTAATATCGTTGTTACTTGTAACAAAAATAGGAAAAAAAAGGATATACTTTTACGGAGTGTCATTTCTAATGTGTATTCCTTTTGATATCTGCATAGCTATAAAAAAAATTGAAATCGTGTACGATGGATTTCGGAAAATCTGAACTTTATTTTTGCGTAAACTTAAATTCAAACTATAGCTACTGTCAATTTTAGGTGAATGCTCTAATTCAGCGAGAGTTTGGAAGCATGTGAAAGATAAAAAGCGGTACGTTGGATGCCGGAATCGCCACGACTACGACTAGGTCAGGCGCGTTCCTGTTTCTTTTTACATAATGAACATCATCGCGGTATACAGGCCTTGGAACAGTACGATCTTTGCATCGCTGTTGTTCGAAATATAAATTTTATAGTAGCCTAAGTAGCAAATCATTTGGACCGGTCTGACAATCCAGAGAAAATAAATACGTTTAGATATATGAATTCATATAAAATATTGCAAAGCTGTGGTATTCACCGCAAATCGATGCGGAATCTGACTCACGCATGCTGTTATGCAAACTTATAAAACCTGACCTATTGCAATCAACAACAACTTGCGTGGCAACCGCAACTTTTTATTAGCGCTTTTAACAATATATTTCTGCTATATAAAGGTGTGGGCTCAGAATTTCTTGGAATCTTGTACGGATCTAAGTAAAACTGATTAGTTTCTATATATTCATCAACGATTGAGGAAAAAGACGTACAAAGATTATATCGATGTTTGAAGTTGCGATTAATATTAAGTTTTTAAGTAAAGTAACATATTTGAAGCGCTCGTGGCCCCGTTGACTCAGTGTTCTGTAAACGATGACTGCATTAAGCAACATTCTCTATAGTTGGTCCTTGGATGGGTGCCACTTTGTGGAATTTACGTTTGCGAGCGTTTCCGTGCTTCGGAAGGCACGTTAAGCCTTTGGTCCGACTAAGTATATAGGTACTCGTAGGTATGCGAAGAATTAGGCGAAATAGAGTCACAAAAAAAGTTATCATAATCAAGATTGTAACTGCCTATTAAAACAACTTTGGTAGGTAATTTACTTTTGTAGGTAATTTCGGTTAAGAAATAGAGTTATAATCATGATGAAAAGAAATAACAAATGCCTACTTTTTATAGCTTTTAAATTTCGAATACTGTCTTTTTTTTTACTTGTGAAACTCCGCCTCTCGATCTTTGCAATATAAATATCAAAAGGAGCTACCGATGGCTACCGATACTAACTACTTTTATGTATCCGCAACCGGTGTTAATGTAGCTTTTAAGAAGCGAAAAACATCGATACAGTCTCAAAATCAGTTGCGGATACTAAAAATAGTAGCTATAATAGTCTGCGGAGATCCTTAATAAATATGTTTTTTTTTTGTAATTATTTTATGACCTGGTTACTAAGACTTTTTAGCGAAATCTTAATTCATATTTCTTAAATCTTCTTCTTATTATCTAAAATGTCCCCGTCCTCTACGTCTTAGTCAAGTCTAGCTTTCAGTCAAGGTCAGTTTCACCCCAGTATAATAGTGGTTGTTATACTGAGGTTTGGAGGTGAGGTTGAGGAAAGAAAATCGATTTTCACTGCATGTAGATCACTGTCTTTCAATAAAGCACGTTAACACAACTTTTATGTACAAATGCACACGCACGCACAGCAAGCGTCCGCTCTTTTCCGCCATTTTCCCGTAATTTTTCCCGCGTAGAATCCTTATATGTATATGACATAATATAATATATATGACAATTTGATATCTTAATTTTTTCTCTTTTCCAGGGGACGGAGTTCTGAACACATTCAGCTTCTCGTTAACTCCTCTACTGACATGCTCTGGTTTCTTCATCATGTATCTAGTAGAAGAGTTGGTACACCTCTATATCCACCACAGGGAGCGCAAGCACGGGCAGACCACGCCGCTTGTGAGGAATATGAGTATGAGAGAGAGTCGTAGTGGCGCCATCACTAAAGGGGAGAAGAGTGTTAATAACTCTACTGCCGAACTTGTGGAACCGAAAAAGGTTAATTGTTTTTTTCTTAGTGTATTTCAAACAATATTAAAGGTAGTTACTTCCAAACCTACATTTTTTTGTGAATGTCGGATGCGACCATGTAAAATGCTATCGTTATAGATGGGTAACATCGAGCAGACTTCGTTATGATGATATTTTTAAAAAGCAGGTTAAAAATGGGTGACCGCAATGTGTCTGTGACACCGAGGCTCTTAAACGAGTGAACCGATTTGGGTGGTGTTTATTTTTATTTGTGGTCTTTTGTGGTATTTATTAGCAAAACAGCGTTTAATTTAAAAGAGATTTCGATTCTGGCTATTTTTTAATTTGGTCGTGGCCCCGCGGTCTCAGTGTTCTGTAAACGATCACTGAGTTACGCAACTTTGACTATGGCTGGTCCTCGGATGGGTGACCACTTTGTGGCATTTACATTTGCGAGCGTTTCCGTGCTTCCGAAGGCACGTTAAGCCGTTGGTCCCGGTTGGCAGTAAAATGGCAGTCGTTAAGCCTGGTTGAAGGCCTTATGGGCGGCTTAAAAATTTCAACAGCAGGTAGCCACAACCTGCCTCTGTCCATTTTCAACACGGCAATGGGCTCACCACCTATTACGTGGGACAGGAATCCACACGGTGAAAAGTGGGCATATAATATGCTGCCACCCCTTCGGGGATAAGGCGTGATGGATATTTATTTATATTTATTATTAGTATTTATAAAATTTTATAAAATTCGATTTACATTGAATCTGTGTTCAAGTCTTTAGAATTTTATTATATCTATAAGCACTATTAATTACGTAACTGTTTTTTTAGGACGTTGAAAATCATACGCAGCACCACCACCACCATCATAGTCATATACCCCAGAATCTGGGCGATGGCGTCTCATCGGCTCTCCGAGGACTACTTATTGTGCTCGCTCTTTCAATTCACGAGCTTTTTGAAGGTTTAGCTGTCGGCCTTGAATCCAGTACTTCTAGTGTTTGGTAAGTTAATGTTGAACAACTAGCGACATCTGTTATCGCGTAGTAGAATGGTAATACGAACCGTGTAGAACTGTGGCGCCACTGTCGCCTTTTGCCAACACAGATATAGACTTAATCACTCGTTACTCGATAATAGATGTCACTGTACTCATTTTTAAATTAGATTATAATTTTTATTACCTATAATTTTGTATGAACCGAATAAATTCAAAAAAGCTTTAGAAATTCTTTCATTAAAAGCAAACTGATTCATACTTGTCTTATGTAAAAAAAAACTTGTATGATGGGAGCCCCCTTTAAATATTTGTTTTATTCTATTTTTGGTAGATATTTGGTATTATGGCGGCAACAGAAATACGTAAAAATAAATATCCATCACACCTTATCCCCGAAGGGGTGGCAGAGGCATATTATATGCCCACTTTTCACCGTGTGGATTCCTGTCCCACGTAATAGGTGGTGAGCCCATTGATACAGAAATACGTCATCTGTGAAAATTTCTTTTTCTTCGTCTTCTGTGAAATTTTCTGTTTTCTTTTGTCTACCTTCGCGATTCATGAGATACATACAGCCTAAGTAATAGGGTCCTGTTTTTTGATGGGCCGGTTTTTAAGAGGTTCCAAAACGGACCGCTTAAAAACAGGTTAACATAAACTCTGCCAAACAAACAACATTGACAATCATCCCAAAAATATATCGTCCTTTATATATTGTTCTATTATTTCAGGTACATGCTGGGAGCCGTAGCGGGACATAAGCTAGTAATTGCCTTTTGTATCAGCGTGGAGCTCATCGCCACTAACACGAAGTTCTGGCTAACCATCTTATACATCGTCATCTATGCCACGGTATCTCCACTAGGCATTGGTATAGGAATGGCGTTAGTAGGAGGTGAAGGTGCCACCGCTGCTGGTCTACCGTCTGTGTTGCTGCAAGGCCTTGCTTCGGGAACCTTGCTTTATGTTATTTTCTTCGAAATTTGGAAGGGCGATCGAAGCGGCATTTTGCAATTCCTTGGATCAATTATTGGATTCTTCCTCATGTTTGGATTGAAGTTGTTGAGTAAGTAAAGTTTACTTTAATTTCTTGTATGTGCTATAATATGCCTATTTTATTGCATGCAATAGAGAGCCTCTCTATGGCTTGCTCTGTTTCCGTGAACAAGCAACCATAACTCCATTGATCAACGAATTTTACATAAAATCTGAGGTTCAACATAGGGTGTGGGAACCAAGTTTTAGGGAAGGCAATTGTCTGGTATGT